>MU122104.1:0-89394 GCA_014904905.1 Wilcoxina mikolae CBS 423.85 | reverse complement strand
CCCCCGCAATGGCGTGATCATGCTTCATCAACTCATGATGTCCCTAACTATCGGGGGCCTAGGCATATAGTAGCATACCACCCTAAGTGTTCGGGTCTGATGAATCCGCCAGCTAAGTGTCGTGACTATCGCTGTTCGATCGAGAAGGTGCACTGCCCTCGCGCGGTTTAATCATTCCGCCTTGTCCGGGCTCGGTATTGGATATGCGTAGCTTCGTCGCTCAGAGGATGGGATAGCTGCGGCTGT
Organism: Wilcoxina mikolae CBS 423.85; assembly: GCA_014904905.1. Lineage (NCBI taxonomy): Eukaryota > Fungi > Ascomycota > Pezizomycetes > Pezizales > Pyronemataceae > Wilcoxina > Wilcoxina mikolae. Next base: position 89,148 of record MU122104.1, on the reverse strand, counting down.
GATGTTGACCATCCATAGTGACAGGTGACCAACCGCAGATTGCCATGGACATCCTCCGTACCTCGTACACCTGCTAAGGGACAACCCCTAACAGGTTCATGAAGCATTCATGAATGCTTTCTGAACGTTTCATTACATCTTCGCGACGATGCACCATCAAGTGTCATTCTCGCCAACGCCCACATTGTGTTTCGGCGTTCATGGGCGCAGAACGTTGAATAGCTTTAATCAACAAAAATATGTTTTTGCTCATGATAGTGGCACTATCTGGAGGGCACCTGTCACAAAGTTCTGGTGCAGTGTGACCACAAGAACCTTGAGTATTTCCAAATGTCCAAAGTGCTCTCACGGTGACTAGCTAGGTGGTCGGAAATTCTCTCGGCATACGACTTCAGCATCGAACACTTGGAAGGCGTCAAAAACCCTGCGGACGGCCCATCGAGACGGCCCGATTATGAGATCAGCTACGAGAATCCTGTCGGATGGCTCTTAGCGGCCCTGATAGTTGAACCCTATGATAACCTCCTACCAGCGATTAAGAAGACCCACGCTACTGACCTATTGGCAGTTGACGTCTCGGGTAAGCTAGTCGATAACCCAATGGCCACAGTCGAAGTCGAAGCCGAAGCCGAAGCCGAAGCCGAAGCCAATGACAAGAACCAGTGGAGCGTCGTCGCTAGAGCTCTGACCTACGAGGGGAGGATATATGTCCCCACAGATGATACTCTCCACGGCAAAGTGATAAGTCTCTTTCATAACAACCCTGAGTCAGCTCACTTTGGAGCTCTTGAAACTGCTGAGTTAGTCTCGAGGGATTTCTTTTGGCCCTCAATGGACACGCACATAAGGAAGTTCGTCAGCGGATGCAAAGTATGTCACCGAATCAACGCCCCAAAGCATGCTCGCCACAGAGTCAACATGCCACTACCATCACCATCATGACCTTGGGAAGGCGTCACCATGAACTTCATCACAGAGTTGCCAGAATCGACTGCGTTGTGGCGAAACAGCGAGGCTGGAAGGCAGAGGGCCTATCGTCGACACTCCGCCGCACCTTTCACGACATCCAAAGAGAATTTGTGAGAAAGAGTGGTTCTGGCTCAAGGAGCGTGGGAAGATGGTGAGAGAATATAATAGGATACCCGGCTGTGAGGAACCATGCTAATTGCATGGATTTATGGAGTCTTCGGAGGGTCTGAATGAAGCCAAGAGTTGGGAAAGATAGAGTGTGTATTTTTCTGTCTGTCTGTCTGTATGCTATCTACTCTGGAGTCTACCAAGTATATATACTCCCCGTCGCTCAGTCCATCTCCGTTATCCCTCTATCTCTGTACGTCCCCCTACCCCGCCGGCTCCCCCTGCCAAACTGAGTGGCGGTGGTGGTGAGAAACAGATTTTCATCCCACAGTGTCCGGATACACGGGGATCCTAGTCATCATTGATCGACTGACAAAGATGGCACACCTGCCCTGCAGAAAGGATGTCGACTTACCCGAACTGGCCAGACTCTTCTTCGAGCATGTGATCTGCAAACGCAGCGTCTCTGACATTATCACCGATCGGAACACCCAATTCACGAGTCAGTTCTGGTCGAGGGTCTGCAGTCACATGAGTATGGATCACCGACTGTCGACCGCTTTTCATCTGCAGACAGACAGCCAGACGGAAAGGCAGAATCAGACAATAGAGCAGTATCTCCAAGCCTTCTGCAACTATGAGCAGGATAACTGGGTGGAGCTCCTACCATTGGCCGAATTCACGTACAACAACACTGTGCATGCTTCGACAAGGATAACCCCCTTCTGGGCCAACTACAACTACCACACGACGATACAGTTCAAGGCACCGAGGGACTTAGTTCAAGCCCGCTTGAAGTCAGAAGCCCAAGAGGACTCTATGGCAACCGCCCTCAAGGAGATACACCCTACCCTCCGGGAGAACTTATTGGAAGTCCAAGTCTACCAGACGAAGTCCACTGGCAGCAAAGAAATAACGTTCAAGGTCAGAGATAAGGTCTGGCTCTCGACTCGGAACCACAACACGGCGATGATGTCAAAGAAGTTAGATTACAAGCACGTGGGATCATACACAGTGAGTAAAGTCATCAATAAGAATGCTTATAAATTAGACTTGCCAGAGACAATGCATATTCACAACGTGTTTCACGTCTCCCTGCTTGACAAGTACTTGCCACCTGCTATCAGCCAGCCACCATCAAAACCGCTACTGATGATTGTCGATGATACGGGCAAGTGGGAGGTCGATCAGATTCTCGATTCCAAGCGACACTACCGGAAGATCCACTATCTCATTCAGTGGGCCGGTTACAACTACCTACGCACGAGCTGGGAACCAGCAGAGAACCTTGAGAATGTTCAAGAACTAGTCGACGAGTTCCATCGGGAGCGTCCAATGAAGCCATGGCCATAATCGATGTCATCGCTGCGGACGGTTCAGAGGTGGACTTGGAGGGTCTAGGGTCTAGGGTCAATTGGACGGTGCAGAGGTGAACTTGGAGGATTCAGAGTCAATCGGACATTTCCTTCTCTTCTCTTCTTCTTTTCATTTCTTATAGATCTCGGCCCGGTATAAATGGCGTAAGTATGGGTTTTACTATCACCACTCGAGGTGGAGTTTCACCGTACGCCAGATCCGCCATGAGGCCACCGTGATGGCACCGATCGGTCGTAGGACTTATGCAGTCGTACGAAGGTGTACACACCTTATCTTGTCTTTCTTCATGTATATATGTGTCGCAGCCCAGGAGATCTGCTGATAAAGAGGGGGATGATGTAATGGCGGTGCCAGGTACACTTGGTTTCCAAGCGCACTTGGCCCTCGAAAGTGCACTTGGCTCCCAAGCGTACTTGGCTCTCGTAAGTGTACTTGGCTGCCGAGGGCGGGTAAGTACCCTTCATATATAATCATCACGCAAAGTGCTTTTGGCACACTAGCGATTATCTTACCTACATACCGTACAATTGATATCTTTATCACTTATTCTGTTTGCAACTGTATCTATGCATATCCATCCATACGAGAGCGTACGTCCTTATACCTACAGACTGTGACAAGTGACTGTATGGTCTGACAATCTCACCCAAGAACTCTGATATACTACCATGAGACTATAGCAATTACACTCTTAGACTCTGACAAGTGACTATACCGTCTGACAATCACACCTGAGAACTCTGACATACTACGATGACATTATAGCGATTGCACTCCTAGACTCTGACAAGCACCCGTACGGTCTGACATTATCATGGTCATCATACCCGCGGACTCTGATAAGCAACAGTGAGGCCTGACAGGATCATAGCCACCGACCTGAGACCTTTGGTACCTAAGACGTAACAAAACGAGACTCTTTGGCTATCGCATCTAGAGATGCATCGTGAATCAGAAATAATATTGAATTATTATCGCAAGTTACCGTATATTATAGTTGTGTTACCGGAGTGTTATCTGAGTTATACATAATAGGCTTGGGCATATTTGTATTTTCCGGTATTATGGCTATTATCGGAGATTACAGTAAGTCATATGGCATATGGTAGGTTACGGGTAACGAGTTACCAATTTTCAGACATATTGAAAGATCTTGATTGTCATTTTGTAATCCTTAGATACTATTGTAAATATATGAATTTTCAAGATTTCATCAGAGATGTCTTCAAGTATACCAATACGTTCTTGATGGAGATCTATTAGTTGTCTGAAGTACTGACTGACTGATTCGTCCTTTCCAGGTCAGGTGGCATGAAACCTGCATTGGATTTGCTTGTAGTCGATTAGAATCGTAGTATTATTGATCTGATTTTAGAGAGTTTCCCATATTTTACCAGATTATCAATATTCTTGATATATAGGAACAGATCGTCGAAGGACCTGTGGTATATTATCGTTTGGACATCATTGGCCTGCTATTACAAATCTTGCTATTGAGTATAGAGCGAAGTCGTATGGCGAATAGGGAGAGGTACCTTACCGGTGACAATTTTGTAGACCTTCATTGAGATGAGTACACAACAGACTTTTTCACTCCAAATAGGGTAGTTATTCTCGGTGAGCTTTGGGATATAACCATAGTCAGTTGTGAAGGTATTGCTAGACGTTCTAGAGATTGGAGGAGGTGTTGGAAAATAAGTTGTTCGGTGATAGTTATAAAGTTGAGCTTGATACGTAGTGTGGGTTGAAGTTGAAAAGGCTCTTGTAGATCGTGGGGTATTAATAAAGTAGTAGAGTAGAAGTTAAATAATAGTGATCGCCAGACTCATGATCTGTTCAAAAAGATAGTACAGACAAAGTCTATTGAACTATCTACAGAGAGAATCTGTACCTTTATATACCATGAGAATCAGGAGGCTCTGCAGTAATGTTGAATACTAAGGTTGTGGTAAACCAGTAGATGATGAGTAACTAATCGTATATGAGTCTACTCAGCAACTCTTTGGAAACTTCTATAATCAGGGACCTTATTCTAGTCCTTTTAGTAAATATTCCTTGTGGTAACCAAACGAGTGATATCCTGTGGAGATTTGATATGCAGGAATAATGCTTGTACCATTCCGATTGAGTTATCCGGTGGTTGAGTGATCGTAGGTGACCGCGCTTCGAGGATGCTTGGTGAGGTATAACAAATACCATATCACTTATTTCGAACTAACAGCTACCTGTGACACGGTTTTTGTTTTTGTTTTGAATCATACTTGCATTGAGGCCTGTGGCCTATGACAGACCTGTGACATGGTATGCATGCAGATACCCTGACCTGCTACTCTAGTGTGACTGCTATATACAGATGGTCATAGCTTCTCACACGGATATGTACCCGAGAACCAAGACGGGCTCTCTCTCTCTAAATACAATCAACTAGATATCTTGATATCTAAGTACCACTACCAGTTTGTAGCAACCTTTGGCCGGTCTCCAAAAAGTACAGGAGAAGGTTGGTGAGCCGACCACTTTTGGGGAACCTCTGTGGTCTAAGAAGTCCTGCTACTGCTAACCAGGCACAGCTGTCAGCTCTGTGCTAGAACGTGCCACGGAGCTGCTGAAGAAATACGGAGCTAGAAGCTAGGATACAACTGAAATGAGTTAGAGTACATTCTGGTAAGGAGACCCTTAAGGGGTAATGGAGTCAGCATAAAAACACCAATTTTAGATGCCTTACCGTTCCGCCATTAACGTAACACTCCCATCTAGCAACACTGCATCTAGCAATAGTCATGCGTCGTGGACGCTAGAGTAATCAAAGCTGTTTGCCCGCCAGTAACTTCCGTTCCAGAACTGCTGGAAATATCCAACATTGCCATAGGCTGATCTTCCGAACTCACCAACAGGTGAGTGCATTGAGGTACTGATATGTATGTAGAGCAGTAACGAGTCATCAATGTAGTAGAATCTCCAAAAACACGAGCTAATGGCTTGGAGTGGATGAGTCGAAGCACATATAGTCCATGAAACATAGCAATCGGGCGAGTATCGATATCTAGCTAACTCTTATTTTAGAGGCTTAGGTGGAGTGGAGACGCATACAATGTATGTTCCAATCTGTACACGAGCCACGGCATCCAGCTCGCAGAATTCAACTGGTTTTGCAGATGACTGTATCATGTACATCCATATTCAAACATCCATATTTTATGGGGCCTCACATCAGTTTACTCAAACCCCATCTCGTGGAACAATCATTACTACTTGGCACAACATTGTTGGGTCCAGGGCTGCATATCGTCTCAATCCAAGAGCTAGTTGGAATGATTGTATCGATAACGAGTATGCTTGAAGTGAGAAATACCGCCACGAGGTTCGATAACTTCGAGAAAGACAGGAGTACATTGCTTTGTGTGACACCGAAGATATGTCCGGCCGCAGTTCCAGTTGCACATGCAAAGCCGCACCATACTGAGAAGGTTGCGGTGGATTAATATTGAAGTTCCTAATGTCACAGCCATTGTCTGGTGCCTAACCATAGTCATGTTCGCAAAGGTTTTCTGTCAGCGAACTTTTCTCTGCAGGAGGGTTCACCAACGGGTGGATCATATGCAACCTGTATTCACCGTCCAGACTGTTAGTAGAAGGTTGATGCCACGTGGTCCATATTTGAGGGAATTCGAGGGACTCTGAGCGTTCAACAGAAGTTATAGTAGAAGGAAGGCATCCATTGACGGCACTGCCGTGGTGAATTGGGCTCGGAGGGTATGAGCGAGCCCGCGGTGGATTCTGTCCACCTGATTTCAAGTGCCGCGTAAGCCTTGGATTATTATTCCCAATATCATACAGATCCAGACAACTTGCCACGCAGATGCTACTTCTGGGCTTCGAAAACTCCCTGCGTTCATCATTAACACAACAGACAAGCTCATGTGGTCTTCTTGTGTGAGTGATGATCGGAGACCTTTGTCCCGGTGCCACCAGCCAACTTTCCTTCGAATTCGCCACATCATAAGGTCGACAGAACTCTTAAGTGGAAATTAGCTTGAGAAGGCAGGTGGGACGCTAAGTCTACTCGAACTGTACTTGTATAAGTACACAACTTCAATTCTTTATGGGAAGGACATTCTGCCTTGTGCGGCACGACATGGCACCGGTGCACCCTTGCGTGAGAAAACGGCGTGATGTTTGATTCGTTCAATTGGTTGGTCCATTCGAGGTGGAAGGGTTTATCACGCCATTTATCACTCGGATCCGGTTCCCATCATCCGGATGGCGCAGTCGTTATATATAATTTATCAGCGTGAGGTAGGTTTAAATCATAATATATTCTTGTGGTTGGCGGATATACACGGCTTTTTATTTCCTATCGCCAGAGTTTTATATAGAGTACGTATTGCTGACACGGACAACCCGAAATGTCGTCATTCATCCATCCAATGAGGAGTGCCTTGGCTACGGAGCTCCTGTGTTCATTATATAATTCTACTGGGAGAGCACATGACTTTAGCCACGCGGAAGAGTTTTGCCGAGATGAATACAGTACATATCTCGGACACTAAGTGCGTATTTCGTGCAGTCGCTACCATGGTGCTGGATTGCCGAATGCGCAGTGCAGAGTGGCGCAGCTACTTGTCAGCCCCACGTAGGACCTGAACTGAGGGGTTACATACATTCTCTACCAGATGTTTTCCCTATGAATTGTTTATCCTTCCCCCTGCATATCCGCGCATAAAGATGCCTTACCTTATCATTAGCGTGACAGCGGTGCATGCGCGTGCTCAATTCCAGAACTTCATTGGTTTCTTCAACCTCCTGCTTAATTTCATAGACGTTTGAGAGATTATCAATTTCACTCCATCCTCCATAGCCAGGAGAATAAGTATAAGGTATGACAGTGTTGCAGCTTGTGAGTGGAAGTAGATATATATCCGGATCCCCGGGTGGCAATGCATATGCATATGTGCATCGCAAATCAGCCTTGGCAGTGCCATTCCACAACAATGCGAGTTTTTTTCAGTGTTCACACACCCATATCAGGCTCATAATGTTGATAAGATGTCTAAAATTCCATTCACCTGTGCCGCATCAGTGACACAAGCGCGCATATAGTATTCCCGCTCTAACTAGTATGTGCTATTGCGCAAGACGAGGCGTGCGGCGTTTGTTTCGCACCATCATGAGATCGCCGATTTCAGGCGCAAAGTAATCCCCGTGGAAATGCCCCACGAGAACCGCTAGGCGTGAGACGCCTCGGCGTAGACTAGCTATTGTGAGGAATTAGGCGGAAGGAATGGAACCTCTTCGAGTGTAATGCCACCGCAGAGCAGACACGATGTATGTAAGGGATTCGGTGTCAGTTTTTCAAGTTAAACGTAATCAATGGAGAGGCAGTTCCTTTACTTTGAGCATGAACATCGAGCGCGATGCATGAGTAGAGGTGGACCGAGGTGGAAGGTTCTCGCTCGATGAAAAGACTGGTAATTGCCACACACCACAGGTTTGAGTTTAAACTTTATTCTATAGGTATACAAGTTACAAATTAACATCATTCCCTGAGAAATTGCCCGAGGAAAATTTTCCAGGACTTCATTCCTTTTGTTCAATCTCCGGCTTTCATTTCTCTGCCGCCCGGAATCATGTACGTTGGACGGCGAGGCTCCTTACTTTACAGCCCGTTTCGCGCATAATGCTGATGTCAAACGCAAACAGATCTGGATCGATATCATCCTGATCAAAGGACAAATCTCGACCCAGAGGCTTATCTAGTGAGAAGCACTGCCGGTACTCACGATCCATAACCTCATCGGATGCAAAGAGTAGAGGTACTTCACGAGGAAATCAAATGAGAACTGCACATTATTGCCTGAGGCGGTAATACCGCACACAGCCTGAAAAATGCGCACGACATTGCGACTTTGCCCCCAGTTTTCTTGCCAGGCACAGCCAACAATTCCGAGCATGATAGCTATAGGTCTCAGAGTGTGTACACGACGAGGATAGTTCGCGAACCTAAAGCGGGGTAAATGTGTGTTTTATGTGTGTTTTTTGGGGGCACTGCTATGAGCTCGGTTCGTTACTTCTTCTCGCCAAAGTGGAACTGACAATATGAAACAAGGCTGCGCCACGATCTCCGATTCGTTCATGGCGCACTAGGCTTCGCATCACAATTCGCTGGCCTTAAGTCACGTGAATATCCCTTTAACCGCTTGTAGTATTGCGTGAACGTGGCATTAATCTCCCTACAGATTCAACAGGCAATATCACTCCACTGAAATTAGAGCAAAGTTAGATTTTGCTTTTCACCAAGAACCGTTCTCTCGGAATCCCGTCGGATCGAGATATCTATGAACATCAAGTTTACGAAAACCTGAAGGGGCCTTGCGGACAACAGTATACAATCAGTCTGCCTTGGGTTTCTTCTAGCACTGAGACGTGCTCACTATGGAAGAACCAGACTAAACGTGCAGACCTTTGCTGTTCACCAAAATGCCCTATAACACCGTTCGGACGCTGGCTAAAAGTTCTTTTTGAAAATATCTTCTGGAACCACGTGCTCAGTCACCAGTTGTCGCTACGAGCATCAGTACCAGAAGGGTTCAACCTCTGAGGGACCTGGTGGGATTCAAACCAAGAACGGCAATTGTCTAAACGTTTTCCAACCTTTTTGGATGAGTTTCACCACTCGCTAAATGCTGGCAATCAGTACAAGCACTGAGCTAGCAATGTTGAGAACGAGAGAAGGCTCCACGGCATAACGGAATCAATTCAGGACCACGTGGTCCCCGAAATAATATGTTCAGCAGCTGCTGGCTCGCCAGCGGCGTTTACCACGTGATGTGGGAGTTTTGCCGTGAGGACGCGGCCGCCGTTGCAATTGGCGTGAAGTGGGGTCTGAGTTATCCCAGCCAGTAACGGAGGATTCTCAGGGCAGCAGCTACGCAGACTACCATCTCATACGCACAGATTAAGTTGGTCCAGGCGAATATCAGATTTTCTTATCGTGACTTGACGAATCCGCGGACCGACTACGGAGTGCTGGCATCTAAGAACCTCTCTCATATGCATCCCATACTCGGATACATATCAAATTGGCCACTGACTGCCACAATCGGCAACCCATCCAATGGGCTGCCAGGGTAACTACACAGCAAACCAGCCCTTCGTGTGCATGTGTATATATACCGCTGGCATTCATCCACGCTTCATAAATGTTCGCGAACACCGACTACAGAGTGCATGCGCATCAAAATCCTACTTTTTACCATCCCAGTTGGCAAGCTCACGTTCGCAGAAGGTACAACTTGCAAGTGCGGAATTGTTCATAGAAGCAAGTTGTTCAATAGAACGTCTTCTGGAACGTTTCTAAATGCCTATTCGAATTCAAGATGGTTTGCTACTCCTTAAACTTTTGCACTTGACGTACGTACCACATGGGCCACGATGCCACATCGGACGGGATTTTAGAAACTCCGTTTTCCATGCAATACGCTCGTATTGTCCAGTGACGGTTTTTCACGTTTCCTCAACGAGAAGGCGGGCCGACATTGATTTTTCCATCTTAACATACGTGGAAAACAGATGACATCATCGTCAGGCATCGTCAGGCATCGTCAGGTTGTGATGGCTAATATACTCAATAGATTGAGTTCGTACAGGCTGGCAAAACATCAGTCATTGCATTTTCGAGTTTACTCGCCCCAAGGATTTGCATGAGGACAAGTCATATGAATATTTGTTGATGGGTGTGCCTTACATGGAAATCGTCATTAGACATGATGCACTTCCTGCTTTGCTCCATCCAAGCCTTATGTTCGAGCTAGATGGAATAGACAACAGAAGAAAATTATTATTCCATGGCTTCTAGAACTATATTCCATTCAAGATGAAGTTTTCCCATTCGTGAGTCATGATAACTCTTTGTATTAAACGTCATTCAGTACAATCACCCGTACCCCACACTTCAGTGCCGGGCCGATATACTTACGATCCTCATCTATCACAATAATAGAGGTGTGTATGTACGTATGAGTCATGTTGAACCATGTCGTGTTTCTCAAAAATTGGCCATTTCCATCATGTTTCAGGCAGACTCGCCCAATCACGCTTTTTCACGGTCCGAATTGTTTCTGGTGGCCTGAAATGGCGCAGTACGTGGAAACATAACGTCAACCTCCGCTTTTCATGGTGGGGCAGTAGATGCAAGGTCATTAGATTACAAAGTTAGTGATTGACTCTTTCTTCGGATGTACATTCAGTTAAGAGATCTATGACAGCGGAAGGCTTAATGTTCGCGGTCTGACTAGTCTCCGTTAAATTAAATTTGTCTGCAGTTGAAACATCTGGTTGTAATTGAGTGCTCCAAGAGTGATCATGCCTTGCGAAGTATATATGGAATCTTAATTCCGATATTTCATCCTACCAAAAATGTGCCAGTTATTTTTGACGCCTAAGAAGTATACTATTCAACCCATAAACCACGTATTTAGCCCCAAAGTGCTCTGCTGTTTTGATATTTCATGCGGTGGAACCTTCTACCTACCAATGCTTCGTGAGAACGTGCGGCTTGATTTTCTGCCTAAATATACGTTGGTGAAAAAGAGACTACTTGTAATCAATAGATATCGCAGGAGAGGTCAAGTGCGAATTTCACCCAAACCGATCTAATCCGCCAGTGGAACCCTGCGAGTCGAAATATTTGGCCCATACTGGATAACAATAATATGCCCTGCCTAGATAACTAACGTATCGTGCACAGCATAGAGAATCTCAACGTCTCGAGCTCTCCTGGTACATGTATCAAATTAGTTCACAGCACGTAGCTCCCAAAACAAACTGTCCGTTTTCATCACAGCTGTCGGCCTCGGCCAGGTCATTCCTGTTGCGAAAAGAAAAAAGTCTGTACTAACTCGAAAGTGGACTGCAAAAAGAACTTTAAGCGGTCATTTTGCCCACCCAATTGCCGTTCTTCCGTTGTCCAATGCCCCCGCACAATGCACCTAAAGTTGGTTATCTTGCGAGCGAAGCAACGAAATTTAGGCCACACATACAAAAGAGAGAGCATCGCAAGGCTCACAGGTTTGTTAGTTGTGTTTCTAAACGTTTACGTAGCAGACCATAATGACCACTTATAACCCGAATGCTGGTTACAGGACTCTAGGAATACGCAAGCTGCAAGACAAGGCGGTCTTAATCCCGTAGATGCATATTAAATGCACCTCTGCAGCGTGTGAATTCGCCTTGACGAGTGTAAAGCGGGGTTTGGATAACCAGGTGGCGGGTATTGTGGGTGAAGTTTTCCACTGGCGGGCAGGGAATATGACCGGGCTGTGGTGGAAACATATCTCACAGTGAGGCGGCAGAAGGATCAAATTTCTGTCAGGTGATCGATAGACACTGTTCCGGCACTCAGCAGGCCTTAATGTCAGGATGTGATGACGGATTTAGGCAAGCGGTTGAATTCGGCGGAGTATCCCAACCCCGCCGGGGAAGATCAGGTCCATTTCCAAACAGCCTCCTGTGAATGCCTTGCGATAACAACCGCTTGAGCTCGTGATTATACAGTGGAATTTGTGGTGGCTATATATGAGGATTGCTGTGTAAAATTGTGGGGGTGGTAGTACAGGATATGCACTGCGGCTGTGCGCAGGTGCATGCTCGTGCATTTATGCAGGGTCTTCTTTTTCACACTGCTGCTATCATATCCGAGCAGGATCGCGTTCTTTCTGCCTGATTCCAAAACAATTGTGCGCAATGGTGTAGACTTGTATTGTGCACACTGTAGACTATTTCAACGCGTTACATGAAACAAGCGCCCGGAGGTAATCTCAACGTCGTATACTGAGAAACGTCTTTGCTGTGGTATCAGGAGATGTGACGGATGATCGTAAGCTCGAAGGCGACATTCAGCGGTCGTCAGATCAGCGTATGAAAACAGGCCACTGTCAATAATCGCCTTCGGAAATCGCCGACAGAACCGGTGGCGATCTGGCTTTGTACTCGATCGTAAGGTGAATTGCTCATTTCCTGTCCAGACTGGATCCAGCTGTAGTTTGCCGCGATTTGAAGAGCTGAATGTTGAACGATTTTCGCGGGTAGTAGGGAGTGGCGGGTCCATGATGTACTCTATGTTACAAGTGTGACGTGGGTCGTGGCAAGAAAAGGTCTACTGAAGCCTGGTATAGAGTACTTCTGAAGTTATCACGATAAATGTCGAAGTCGTAAAATTTTATAACGGCGAGGGAGATAACAGTGAGAGAATTGTTGACATGGAAGCTGGAGTCGAGATTAATCAGCTCAGGAGTAGAAGAGTTATGCCTTGTCTAAGCCATGCCCAACCATGGTTGCAGTACGCGCATTGACAAAATCAGATGCGCCCTTTGTTGTAACGTTCTGATTATATTTATTTATTATTGAAAGGGTGGCAGGTGAAACAATGGGGGTCTCTTTCTATATATTTTGGACGTCCAGACCTCACTCTGACAATCTTGCCACCTTGCAACACAAACCTCCTCAACTCCTCACATTACTACCACCTTCACCAGCACCAGTCCTAATTCCACGGACACTTCTTAAGTACACGCCATCGATTAGTCCAGAACTTACAATATGGCTTTCCGAAGCGTCTTCTCTCGTTCACGATTATCCGGAACCGACAGCAGCAACGAGAAACACCGGCCCATACAATCAAACAACCCCTTTCGGCGCTCTAACCGACCCGCGTCTCCTCCTCCCATCGACGCACCGCCTCCATACAACGCTGACGCGCCGCCGTCGTCCCCGACGCTTCTGCGGCGTCTCCCTACCTTCCGCAGCACGGCGGCACCAGACCCATACGCGTCGCTAGCTCGTTTCGACACGGTTTTCTTAATTGACGACAGTGGGAGTATGTCCGGCAGCAATTGGACGCAGACATCTGCCGCGCTTTCTACGATCGTGCCTGTGTGCACAACTCACGATTCAGATGGCGTGGATATCCATTTCCTCAATTCTCGTCTCTCGGGCATCCAAATCACATCTTCAGATCAGGTCCTTAGCCTATTCCAACGCGTTACCCCATCCGGAACTACACCGACCGGAGCGCGTCTGAACACACTACTGCAAACATACCTCAACGCATTCCGACGGAACCAGAGTATTAAGCCACTAAACATTATTTGCATTACAGACGGAGAACCCAGCGATCCGGGGAAGCTGGAAAGGGCAATTGTGAAAGCTGCCAAGGAACTAGATGATCTCAAGGCGGCAGACCGGCAGGTGGGCGTGCAGTTTTTCCAGGTCGGCAGCGATGAGGGAGCCACTGAAGCACTCGAAGAATTGGATAACAGTCTTGTTGAGGAGCATGGCGTCAGGGATATGGTCGACACTGTTAGCTGGAAGCAGATGAATGCAGGCAAGGGGCTGAGCGGGGATGGAATACTGAAAGCGGTTATGGGCGCGGTTGATAAGAGTTTAGATCGGAAGAGACGGCTACATTAGGCGGCGAGTGTTATTTCTTTAGCCCTAGTAGGGCACAGGAGTATGCTCGTGCCCGCACACTCGCTAGCTGCTCGCAAAAATCCTGAGCTCGCGGATTCTGCCCGTGGAGTCAGCTGACAGGTGGTTTACGTGCCCATGTCAGGAGTTTAGGAGTTTCCCTTGTATTTGTTTTTCTTCAGGTACGCCGGCGTTGCAATTTTTGTAGTCTTTGAGTCACTTGCTGCAGGGCGTAATGGGGCGACAATCTTCTTTAGAAGGGCACTTTGACTAAGTTCTTAAAGAGTATATAGAAATACAATCATTGTGCTTCTAGATCGTGCTACCGTTACTCTATCGGTATGGCTTTTTTGACCATCTCTGACTGGCTATGGAATATTTGTGCGTTCTCTACTTACCTGCTAAGGACGGTTTCATTCTGACGAGAAATAGCAAAATGTATACTCAGTACAGGCCTTTGGAACGGGAACAACGTGTACCTCTGAAGTTCCTTGTGCAGTAACAACCTCCAAAAGATAGTTGGCACCAGCAATGCCACTGTACCGAGTACAAGTTGGTATGCGGATTTGATTGGGCAATTGGAGCAAGGTAATCTGTCTCAACCGATTGGAGTGCATCCCCAATCGAAATTGGAAAGCCTTCCGATTTACAGATCCCCGATCATGATCATTAAAAATTGCAATTTCTAATCGCTACCTCTATCTAAGACCCAAAACAACTGTTGTCATTCCCGATATCGATCTCCGGAACTAGTCGGCATGCCTCATGGCCAATGTATATGAATGTTCACAGAGCGGTTTTCTGAGGCCCCAACCTTCGAGTGGTTTGGTATATCCCATAGTGAACCATAATTGCTGAGTTGTCGGCCATGATCAGAATTCACACATACGCGTCCCGGCAGGATTGCATCAAATCTACCTGCCGACATGCATTAGTAGTATCAAGCCGTCCTGCGTTCCCGACAAGGCTTATCCTCGGCATAGTCTATCACGGGCCCGTTTAAGATGAATTGATGAATTGATTGCCGTGCATATATAGGATGCCGCTGTCAACATGCACAGTAGCCACCGCGCCCTGTACACCGCCTTGCAACTTGGGGAATCTATAACTATTGGCGCGCGCTGTATCTAACAACCTGCCTCACAGTAGCGCCTGTAAGTAAGTTAGGGCTTCCAATCATAATAAGATTTACAGGAATAACACTACAGTCGCAAGCGCCCGAACCCGTTAGGGATTTCAGGGGATACCGAACAGCCACCTATCAGAGTTGACGGGATGCCGGCATCGGCTCGACAACTGTACATATCCGCAGCCCAAAGACCTAAATACAAGGCGGAGATGCCAGCACACGGCATGACGCACCCACCAAACTCAAACCGTCCAGCCTGCCGACGGCCCGCAGTAGGTTCACCTATCCGATGGGCGAATAGAGCACCGTCCGTTCATGTATCCGTTTAATAGTTGTCAACGGCTGGGTTCCAGCATGATGAATCGCTGTAGCTCTCCATGAAAACTAGGCTGGAAAGCCTTAAATGGATGGATGTTTATTGGGAATACCTACGTGGAGAAATGACAACTGGTCAGTATTCGGGTGGCTGTTCAAGAAAGACGGAATTTATTGTCTCCTTGCCCGTTGGCGATGGGTAATTCTATATGTTCCGTATCCGTCGGCGCGCTGTTCGCAGAGCATGAATCCGGAAAACTTTGCGATCCAGAATCCTTTGGGTATTTGATCCCAGAACGTCAGCAGTCACAAGGAAACCGAGAGCCTTAAAGCAGTGTATGCATGGACGCGAATACACTTCACCCACCGCGGCGGCAAAGCACAGACAACATCGAGCCGGACTAGAAATACATACCGCAAGGCCTGAACATGGAAACAATCGCTGAAGTCTCCAACGAAACAAGCCCACAACTGCCGGAAACCATTGGAACCTCCTCTCCTCTACCGCCTCCTCACCCTGGCGAAAGTCCTATGCCCTATAAACTGGAAACATGACACAGAGAATGTTTCCGCGGAAACAGGGTATCAGGTTTGAGGCCTCAGTAAACCAAAAAATCTGCAAACCCTGCCCGGAAACTTTTATTTTCGGAAGACGACCGTGTTTTGCTACAGCCTCAGTGAGATTCATGACTATCACGTCGATCATCACATGGCTCAACCAATGCCGGTAACGGCAACAAACACATCCGCTGCGCCTTCAGGACGTCGTCACTGTGTGTCGTATCCCATTACCCATACAGAATTCACGGACAGAATATTGAAAATCAGATAGCCCAAATCCACACGTAGAGAGCATAGCTGCACCTAGACTTCTCAACCAACCGAATTTTGTCCATGAAAACGGGCAAGTGGATGCGAACAAATTGCAGGACCTTGAAGATGTTGACGGGATGGATTTGCGGCGGTCCTATCTATGCACTTCCTACCCCATCATCCGTACAAAACGATCTACGCCACAGTAATCGCAGGGCTGGTGGTTCAAGATCGACATGTGTTCTCCTCAGTCTTGGGCGTCAATTTGTAGGCTTCACCTCCAGCACCCCCGCCACGACCATTGCCCCCTCGTTATTCTGGAGTACCAAGCGGTCCGCTCATGTAAAACCGAGGAGGTGGGCGCGGTCACTCTGAGAACTTGAGGATATCTGAGTGTCATTCTGTATGGAAAGATTCTGCGACACGATTCGGCGGTGTTTCGTGTATGGAGGTACATCGAGGAGGATCTTGATCGTGTTCGTCAGAGGATTCGGGTTCGAGTTTGGATTCAGGATGGTAATCTTCTGGATTCGAGGGCTGTTGGGCGACTTCGAAGTACTTCTGAGGGTTGTCGGTCGATGTGCTTTGGCGACCTATTCACTTTCCTTCCACCTCGTACATCCACCAGATGGTTAACATCGTCGGGAGTATCTGACCGTCTTAGCTGGACCTACGTTAAACCTCCAAAATTCCAACCTGTCGGGTTATCCTTTATCTAATCCGTCTTCCCTGTAACCGCAATCGTCCTGTCGCCGTTGGTTAACGTTCGGGGTCCGGTGAAGTCATCACGGGGGTGCTGATCTGCCTCTTCACGGGCGGTGGGCACAACTGTGGTTGATATGAGATGAATCAGCGCGGATGCCATCTCAAAGTGGTGTCCCGGTACTGGAGAAAGGGGCTGTACTCGAGTGTATAGCCACGAGACGAGTCGCTAGCTAGTAGCTGGCGACAACTTCACAGACTCGGGATTTCGGGTGACAGTTCATGATCCGGATGCCGTGGTGGGTGCCACCGACGATCGCAAGGTTGGTTTTCTGCAGGTAGAGATTTAGTCAAGCTGGATAACGCAGAAAGATCGTGTGTAAAGCAAAAGATCTCGGAAAGACTATATTCACTCATAAACACGTGATGCATACGTCACCATCTAATCTCATCGATCTCACCTTCCTCTCTAATCTCATCCATCTACAGGGATGCCTTTATATTATGATCATTATCGTATCATTTTTTGTGACGGAATTGCAGGCGTGATGGTTTGGTCGTTATTGTGAATGTGGATTGGAAGTTCATGATGGCTTCTTAATTCGTTGCTGTCTTCTTTTCCTTCCACGTGGCTACCTTTGGACGCGGTGTTGCCTTCTGATTGCATATTGGCCAATTGAGTTCTGAGAAGTGATCAATTCAAATCATTCTCGTGATATTCATTTTCATGTAAAATGAGAAGAGCTTAATCTATAAGAGTAGAATAGTACTTATGAATGAATGATCATGAGGGGGCCCGTAGGATGGGGGAAGAGAATATCTAGTGCTCGGTACTGGAGGAGATTTGAGTAGCTACGTAGATCTAGAGCTCAAGACATCGATATCTCGTCTCGTACCCGTTTTAATCTCGTGAACTCGGGACTTGAAGATGGTCTTTCCCGAGCTCTCGAGCTCCCGTATATATATATACACTATACTCTCTGAGTCATACAATTATCGTCTTGAACACATCACCTATAGTTACCGCTAGGGAGGAAGTAAGGGAGAAACCAGCCCGAGAAAACACCCACTCTCCAGAGAAGCTACTGGCAGATGTTCTGGAGGGTATCGGAGGTGAAGGTTGTGCAGGTGGAGGGAGCGGAGGAAGAGGTTGAGGTCTAATTTTCAAATTTCTCGTCCAAGAACTCGGTCATGGAATATCATTCTCGGATCCCGAGACATTCTGAAAAGCGTCCCAAGATATCTCATCCCGTACTTATCATGACCAAAGGCTCGCCAGTCTCAAGCTTTTGGCTCGAGACGGGGACTCGGGATGTCTCGACTCGTACCGAACACTACAGAATACCTGAGTTCTAATTCCAGTTTCTCTAATGGAGAGGATGTACTCTATAGCGGCCAGTATTAATCTAGAATCTCTATGTATACCGAATCCGTACTGTTATAGCAAAACCGACAGCGCTGAAGCCAGTCTTTTCTTAGTAGCAAAGGAAGGTTCATACATACTCCTACACTGTCGTTAAACACATGTAGCGCAATCTAGCAATTGGACAACAGTTAGAGTCAGTGTTGGTGAGATGGCCGTCGCAGCACCTAAGTGAGCTACGATAATTCCAATTTTGATACTCCCGTTTTCTCCGCTCGCAAGCTAGCTCCTCATAACGACGGCTTCGTAAGGTCAGACAGATAACGACCGGCTTACGGGTTCAAGAGCTCAGCAGGCCTAGATACAATAGGAGCTGTGTCGCGGCCGTTGATAGGTCGTACTTCGTGGTCAAACGTCGACGTCGACATGCTTGCCTGAAACCCACCTCACAAGACCCACGGCCCGACGCCTTCTTGAGCTCTCGTATAAGGCAAACCACACAATGATCTGGGGTCGCTTTACGAAACGCTGCATATCCCGGCTTCCAAGGGCACTGTGCGCATCGCTGGGCGGAGCGGTGGTTGCCTGGATTTAGTGGAATCCCGATATCGACAACCCCTCGCATTCGATATTCCCTTTCTGGGTATTCCTCCGGATTTCTAAGTTGCAATTGCCTTCGGCGAAGAATTGGTCCACCTCTCATGTAGGGTATATTCTCGAAATGTTCCAGTAGATTCCACCAACAGATATCGTCCTCGTGAGTCGTTTGAGAAGATCGAGGAAGATCGAGGAAGATCGAGGTGGTTGGGTTGAGCGGTAAGAAGGTTGACTACGGCTGCTTACATATCCAACTAATCTGCTGGCAGATTCCCTGGCTTGACCAGGATCCCTTCCATCTCATCGAGGGGTCCTATTACAAATGATGGCTGCAGCAGACCCCCTGCTCATCATCTAGCCTAACCCTTACCGCTGTCTCTGTTCTCGTATCCCAACGTCGTACGTAGAGCAGAGTACATCGGAACCCCGCATCTAACCCCGCAGGCGCAGAATCGGAGAATACGAAGACATTACGACGTGACTGAAACCTCTCACATTCATGCAGACGGCAGATTTGATTGCTAGATGAGCAATATGGGCTCGGAAGGCATAACTTATAACCCCACATTTGTAATCGCATCCAAATCATGTAAACGTTAAGTGCTGGTGAATTCGGTATAAAGAGCACGTACTGGGCGCTCGAAGACATCACGACTCAGATCTCTACCCAACACTAACAACATATCCTCTCCCTCAAATCAAACAGCAACTACAACAATGGCGCCCTTCGCATCCATCCACACTTGGCCCGGCAACCCCCGCATCTTCAAAGTACCCCCCTCTTCCTCCACCACACGTACCTCAGCCATGATTAATTCCTCTAGGCACTTGCCGCCGCAAACCTCAACGGTCTCGAGATCTCCCTCCCAACCTTCACATTTGGCACGACCAACATCGATCCTTCCTGGGTCTCCAAGTTCCCCCTCGCCAAAGTCCCCGCACTAGAAACCCACTCGGACCCACCCGTCTACATCGCCGAATCAGCTGCAATCGCCCACTTCGTTGCCGACTCCGGTCCAGCGCGCGAGCAGCTCCTCGGTTCCACACCCACTGAGCGTGCTCGTATTCAGCAGTGGATCTTCCATGCCGAGGACGAAATCAATCCTCATGTACGCACGGGTATTTTGCCAAAGGTGGGACGCGGGGAGTATAATGCCGAGGCGGAGGCTCAGGCCCTCGCTGCGTTGGCTAGAATCGTAAAGGTTCTTGAGAGCCAATTGGAGAAGCATCAATGGGTTGCCGGGACGGAGGAGTTGAGTTTGGCGGATTTGAGTGTGGCTAGCGCACTGACGACTGCGTTGAAGCTCTGGCTCGGACCCGAGTGGAGGGCGAAGTACCCGAAGACTATTGAGTGGTTTTTGAGGACTATAGGTAGCAAGGGTGTGAAGGAGGCTTTTGGAGAGGTGGAGCTTTTGAAGGAGTAGAAGGGTCGGAAAAAAATCTTATGAAGGAATATTGCGGGCATGTGGCGGAATTGTGTGCGGGATATGGCAACTTTTGTTACTTGATTTTGTTAATGTGCATGGAAGTTTGATGTTACGCATCGATATATCGTGAGAAATTTGTCAACCCCCATTGCAATGCACCATCAGCCCAGTGTAAACTTCAGAAGACAGAGTCACACAAAGACTGTCAGACAGATTGTTACATCAAAAATAGTTGTCGCACAATAACAACTTAGAAAAGTGACATCCCAGTATGCGATGTAGGTCTATCAGTAGAGCCTGCGGAAAAACTCAACACTATGACGTCAATTCCAGAAACAAATATATTGAAAACGGTGGAAAATCGTACTGCAATGACAGTTTGTGTGAGAGGAAATTACACGAACGTTTTCCCACTTGCAGTTGCTCCGGTGGATTTTGTCACTTGCATATTAAGATCTGATAAATTGAAGTGCCGACGGCTAGCTAGCGTATAGCTATAGCTATATGTAGGTGGTTTGAAGTTAAGTTGAAACCGGATTCTCTGGACTTTCTTTCAATCGCTCATAACGACGTTGGGAGTCGATGGCAGAAAGTATGCCCTTATTATAAACTTGCAGCAGCAACTGGTTGCCTGAGCACAGCCAGCACCTTTGGGGATGGCCATGGACAAACACCTCCAACCGACGAATATTCGAATACGAGACTCGGTCTCTATGCCCGCTTCTATTGGTGGTGCTGGGGTATATATCCTTGGCTCCATTTTTATGTGCTCTGGTACTTAGCATTAACAGTGCCGAGTTCCCGAAATCTCGCATTTTGCGCCAAGTACTGTCAACAAGCGCGTGCCCGCAGCGCAGCCAGGCAACCGAGGCCGCAGCACCACATACCGCCAAAGCACACGTTACTACAGCGCCGTGATAGCTGATATCCCGCGTGGTAGCGCCGGTAACTATCCTTCAGATTCCAGATGAAAAAACCTTGGACCACAGATTCCAAATCCCATTTCGCTGGAGCGCTTATAGATAAAGTTGTGGACAGGCTAAGTCACCGTGCCCGCTACTAATGGCAACAATCAAGCTTTTAACGAGCGGCTCCTACCCACCTGAGGATGTTTTGACTTTCGCCCTTCGATGTATCTTGATTCGATTAATGCCGCCTGCAGCCGGGCTCTGTGGGCAATCCTAATCTCCTCCCTTTCTTTATCCACTCACCTACACCCTCGGCTCCATTTTCACTGTGGGGCCGTCACGGTTGCACGGTCAGGAATACACATTGCACATTTGGTGTTGAGACATCAGTGGATTCAGGCCACGGCAGCAAGAATGAGTAGAGTATGTACGCCGACTTACCCTTGTACCGAGGCCTAGGTGACATGTCGATATCCCCGTCCCTGCCCTGCTTATGCATTACTCTACTCTATATTTCCCAGCTTCCTCGTAAGGAATGATAGAGTAGAGCACACGAGTTTGTGAGTCCAAAGTGCGGGACCAAGACCATAGATAATCTCTCAGACTATCCCGGAGAGGGTCACTTCGTCATACCTCAGCCATAAATGGCAGCGACGGATCCTGCAAACCAGGATCTTACTTACACTACGTATTCCAATCAGTCAGTTGTGGCGAAGGTTGTCGAAACTAAGCTAAGAGCATCATGCAAAGGAAATGTTGCCGAATGCTGCTCCGCCAATGCTCGATTGTCATGAACATTACGACTGTGATGAAAATTAGGTGCTGTGAGTCGCGTATGACGTCTAGCGGTGTATCGTGGGCTTCTTTGCCTTCCAGAATAATGACTCAGTCTTTGCAATCACAGGGTATACGTTCCGAAACTTCTTACTGGCTTTATATGGACATTATCCACTTCTGAATTACTGTTTCGAGCAAGTGACAGACAACCACTTGCATATGTCGGCTCCACTTAAATGCAGGGCCCGAGTTCCGTATCCAATGCGTTCGCCACAATCTCGCTAGAAGGCCCTCCCGGGCAAGGGCGCTACCCCACTGGAGATATTTCCGCAACATCAGATACACCGTATATCAACAGCGCACTCGCCTCACCACCTTCGACCTCCAGACCACAGCAATGTTCTCGCTCCTGTTCTTCCGCATATCGGCACTTGCCCTGGCTGTAACTTTCCCATCGTTAAGCCAGTCACGTGCGACACCCCGATATGGCGGCGCCGACTATTGCTATGCCTTCGGAAAAGGCCTGGTATTAGAAGATACTCAGGTGCTAAACACTACCTATCATTCGGTGGCTCAGACAATTGCGATTACTAGCACGGATCCGACTTGCGACCAGACTGCCCAGGTCCCATTGCCATTGTGCAGGATTACATTGCTGGTGACTACGTCTCCAAGCTCGAAGGTGGAGATGGAAATTTGGTTGCCGGACGAGTGGTCGCAGAGAATAGGAGCAGTCGGGAACGGAGGGTTGAATGGATGTATGTTTTGCCGACGCCGACTACGCTGCAGTATCTAACCACAGCGCTCCGCATGGGCAGGCGTTGACCACAGCAGCCTCACCTTCCTCTCATCCTTCAATTTTGCGGTGATAGGCAGCAATAATGGTCACGACGGCACTGGCGGCGCATCATTCCTGAATTCCCCCGAGGTTCTCAAAGACTTTGCGTACCGTGCCATTCACACGGAAGCGGTGGTCAGCAAGGAGATCGTCAAGAAATACTATTCTTACGCAGCAAAAAAATCCTACTATGTTGGGTGCTCCACCGGCGGACGCCAGGGCTTCAAGATGATCGAGGATTTCCCAGACGATTTCGATGGCGTCCTTGCCGGAGCGCCGGCTATCGACTTTAACCACCTTTTAGGCTGGGGTGGCATTATGTCCCGCCTCAACGGAGCACCATCGGGAATTCCAATTATTTCGCCGGCATTATGGCAGGTGGTAACGCTGGATATGCTTGCCCAATGCGACCTGATTGACGGCGTACTGGATGGCATCATCGATAATCCTGACCTCTGTGACTACGACCCCGCGGGTCTGCTCTGCACCAATATCCTTACGGAGAATTGCCTCACAAATTCGCAGATTGAAATCGTCCGCAAAGTCTTCTCGCCGATCACTGGACCGGATGGCGAGCTGGAGGCCGAGCTGATATACCCTCGTTACGATCCCGGCATGTCGTTTCTGGGTACCGCACAGCTCTACTTTAGCGGGCTGTTTTCCTTTTTCGCCCTCGTTCGTTCCCACACCCTCCCCAACTCCTTGCCAAGCTAAGGGAGGAAACAGGACTGGTGGAAATATGCGATCTACAATGACACCTCCTTCGATGGTTCAAGTTTCGGCCTTAAGGACCTCGCTGCCGCAGACAAAGTCGATCCCGCGGGAGTTTCCACTTGGAACCCCGATCTCAGCTCGTATGCGAACCGCGGCGGGAAGGTACTTACGTACCACGGTCGACGGGATTCTGTATTCCCTCTGCTCCTTATCTTCCTGATTAGCTGTCACTAAGAAACAACAAGTTAATACCCTCTGGAAACTCCATCCGCTGGTACAACTTGGTTCAACTAACGATGGGCCAACATACAATGGATAATTTCTATCGTTTTTTCCCCATACCCGGCATGGACCACTGCAGCGGCGGCCCTGGAGCAAACTCATTCGCGCAGTTGGGATATAGCTTTGAAGGCCTGCCTAAGGACAAGCAATATAATGCGTTGCTGGCACTGGTGGATTGGGTTGAGAACGGTAATGCGCCAGAAAGCATCATAGGGACAAAGTTTGTCAATGACAATGTAACGCTCGGCATCGATTCTCAAAGGCTACACTGTGCACTGCCCAAGAAGAGTGTGCTCAAGGTGGAAGCTCGGGGCCCGGGGAAAGTGAACTGCACGTTGCCCACGGGGGTTCTGAAAGCGGAGGATTGGATTCAGAACTGTACGCAGAGTGGGCTTAATGATGTGGCCCAGCTGGATTGGAAGAAGGCGGAGAATTGGGTATGTGTGGAGGAATAGTGGAACGGATGCCCGAGAATTTTGGGCATTAAGCTTGTTTTGTTGTCGCGAGAGTGTCACGACGAGAGCTCATCCGTCTGGAGAGAGTATGTAATGTAATCTATCTAATGTTTATGAATTCACGGTCATAGTGCAGTCACAGCGACTTATCATTGAGTTTCGAAGGAGCAAAAGCTGATCACTCTACAGGCCGCGGGAAATTGTGAGGAACAAGCAGAGAATTGGAGCGAATTGTAGTTATAGTAAAGACAATTTCCAATACATTTTGTAACGTAATTTCCAGAGCAGTTTCCACGATTAATTTTGTGTAGTCTACACTACCGTTCACCACCACAATGGTTAATCACGATTGTTCACCAGCTAGGCCTCAGCAGCACCGCATAATTTGGGCAATACACCCGTACATTTGCCTTCCAAAGCAACGGGACGCAGCTCCCTAGCTAAATCTCTAAGTCGGAGAAGTGACACGAAAATTGGGCGAGTGCGATGAAATCCATGGGAAATACATGGGAACTGCTTGGGAAAATCTCAGTTGTGTGGGCAATTGTGAAGGGAAAAACATAGGAAATGTCTAGTCTGCCAGGAAATTGTGGAACAAATATAAGGGATATGCTTATATGTAGGGGAAATTGTAGGAAAATTGAGTGGCAATTGTACCCAAGCATTTCCTCCACCCGACTTTGTATGGGGGAAATTGTGGCCCATAATGTCCTGCGTCCCGTAGAGTCATGATGCAAAGATTCAGCGACAACTTGAAGCATTCCCTGGCCCAAACCCCATGTCTTTTCTACCATCAATCCTCCTCAGTTACTATGAAGGCAGTCTGGATTACCAATACTTATTTCTCGTGAAGGGCGAGATCTAGACCTATATATTGTATGAATATTCATGCTGCAATTTGGACACCAAAATTCTTCGCTAGTCCGACTCTCGTCCGAATTCCAGCCTAGTGGGAGCTACTTATTATATGGGCAACAAAACGTTAACGGGTGATTGTTCTCGATTCTGCACTGCGGTTGCAGTAGGCTCTAGATCTGCAGTGGTTGGAAACCGTGCTCGGGTGATTTTTCCTTTGGTCCTCCATGCGCACAGCTGAGGAACGAGGTCAATCGGACCCCTGCGCCTGGAACGTTAACCGGCTCTATTTGCCTCATATAGGTTATGAATTAGGTAGAGGGTATGACATACCGATCAACCCCCGCAAGTATTGTTGAGCACTGACAGTGGGTGAATGAGCTGGGGAAGGGGGCGCAGTTGGACCCGTGCGCGGGGCTGGAAATGAGACTAGGCTAGATAATCGGTGGCCTGTATGCACGTCGTTACGTAGGCTCGAGCGGCTGCATGTTGTGGGATAGACGTCCAAAGAGATGTTTATTTCTGCGACGGGCTGGTATGCAAGCTCAAAGGTCGTAAGGTAAAGTACCGTTCTTTCGATATAGATCTCACGGTGCTGCAAGTCGTTTAGTCCCAGTGCTGCCTGGTGTCGCTTTAGTCAACACTACACATGCACCTCTAACTTTCCCATGGCATCTTGAAGGGCTATATAACTCGATAGTTCGATTATGCAGCTGCTCTTAGTCGAAATTCATCCAGTTCGGTGGTATCGATATTGATATCTTGCCCGTCACCCAGCTGATCATGAGGAAAGAAGCGTCGCCCGAAGACGCAGTAGTGAGATGACATGCATAAATTGAACATTAAATGGCATACGGCTGAGAATATAGCATTCGCTGGCGGATACGTTTATCTATAAAAAAAAGTGAAATTACAAACACTCACCCGATTTTCTTACTCGGCGGTCAAATTTTTGGCCGTATGATCGACTGCTTCGAGCTACCAAGTCCCCAAAAAATTTGACAAACCAAGTACAGGCTGCTGCAAATTGTATATACACTTACATTGTAAGCTTCGTACGAATATATGTACACAGTGTACATTGTCCCAGGCTTCCCCTTTCTACTACCCGTATCAGCGTATGCACGCACAGCTTCTCTCATATATATACATCACCGTTTTGTACACACAAGTGGGGTATACTCTTTGTATTAATAGAGGCTCATGAGCTCAGAGCTAGTGAACTTAATAGGGTTGCAGGGTTGCACAAAGAGTAATCGAAGCTGAAAGTCACGATTTCCTGCAATGCAATTGAGTTAAAAACCGGAACCACGTAGTACATGTGTAACCCAATTCGTGCGGGGCTGAATGTGTGTAACTTTTAGTGAAGACCTGCGCCGTCAGTTTGGGCAATGACATGTGCCTTAGGGTTCCACCGAAACGTATTAGTTTGCTGATGCAGAGCGGCAGATGAGGGATTTCCGCAGGGATTGACGAAACGGGGCACCCGCTGTATGGCTGGACGCTGTTTGCAACGTTTGCGGTGCTTCCGGCCGACGTCCGCTTCTGAGTCTATAAGCTTTTCGTTCTTCGTTTGCGAGCGATATCAACTTACTGTGCTTGTTAAGCCTAGACTTTTCTTATAGCCTGGAAGTGACTTTGGAGGGTTGATTTGGAGGAATCATGCAGGTGCATTGTGCCTCTTGCAGAGTTTGATGTCTACCGGTATATCTACCCCGCAGTTCTTTGAACAGGCCACATGCGTTCCACGATGTTTAAGGCTACTGGTTTCAGCTGAAGGCTGAAGATAGGCTCGCAGTCGTCTATTCCAGTCCGCTGCGTCAGAATGATCCCATGTGCTTTCTGTGCTATGCAAAAGATATTTCTGCCTATATTCACCGCGCATTGCAGGTCAGATCGCGCGGGATAATTTGGGAACAAACATCCAGCTAGGGTTGGCGCCTAGAACCCGCCTTTGTCATGGATCACCCATCTAATTACTCTAGTTGAGTAGAGTACAGTAAAATCTGGGTGTACTATACATATCCGGTTTCTTTGTAGTATCATAGTGGTAAATGCAATCCCAATGGCGGAATTTTATTCGTCTTAAGAGTTGAGAAATTATATGATCAAAGCCACCCGACTGAAAGCATTGACAAATGAGGGCGATGAATATGGTGTCCTGTGGTGCTACAAATAAATCGGATACACTCATGTTATACGGCCGGTAAATGGTTGGGACGCTATTATGAAGGCTGGCGCCCTCTAAGTTTTCAAAATCCCAGTACAATATATCTACGATTCGATGCCAGATCTCGATATTTTGGCGCTCATGAGGAAAGTTTGTTTCATAGTTGCCTTTTCCGTTCTCCGGGTTTAATTTCCTGCATCCACGAGGTCGGATCAGAAATTGGATTACCCCACTACTAGCAAGAATTGCAATGAGCCATCTGATTAACTTTGAAGTCGACGGTATCGTTTGGGATACTACTCGCTGCAGCCCTGTAACTGCGGACACTTGACATGGGGATCCGGAATGATAAAACGTTTCATCGTACGTAGTAGTAAGATCTTGCAAGCTTGACGATTGTTCCGTTGAAATACTCCTAGTTTGTCCGGTCAGAGCATTTCAGGAAGCTCGCAAGGATGTGGAATGTGGGTACCGACGTACGTTAGTTCAATTATCAAAGAAACCCCGAGACAACACAGTTGCAAGATCCTGCGTGCAGTTGCGATCACCGGTGTACCCCCTGATAAGTCCCAGTTTGTTGCCGCACGGCGTGGCTTCGAGAGTACGTTGCCCATGTATCTAAGTCTAGTAGCGCGCTGTGTAAGTTGAAAATGATTTGTAACTCCGAGAAGTTCAATTCAATGCAATTTGGCCGAATATTCGAGATACCGCGCGCGATCTGAGTACAGTCTTTCTTTCGGGGGCTTGAATTCTTCAAATTAAACCGGAAAATTTCGCCATAAGGGGTTCGATCAAGCTTTCGGAAACGCACGTTGGAGGACAAGCATTTTTGAAAGTAGGGCTGAAGAGTCCATCAGATAATTATAGTTCGGATAATGCACCACCAACCGCTGACTCTTCACTGCGTAACCGACCAATCTTGTGGACTCCAGGCACAGCCTCAGAAAAACGAACCATACACATGCAAGTCGATTTTTCCGGCCTTAAACGAGGGGGCTGGAATTGTGCATTTGTGCGTGGTCTTTGTTCTGACCATACATACTGCATGCCTATGGGACGTGGTTCGTATTCAGAAACTTGACATCACTCTGGAACATGGACTTATGTACCGTGACTGTTGCCCACAGATCAATCAACCAATTTGACCTTTGTTGTCTGGGTGTTCAGATCGTCGTCTACAAAATACTTATACAATGGCATTCACATCTAATGTGCACATGAACCAGGCTGCTGTGCATACGTTTCATAATGAATCCTCCTGATCTGATGCACAGATGTAGGTTCCATCAAATCGAGGGTTGCTTGAACCACGTACAGTAGCGACAAAAATATCCAACGAATTAAAAAGTGCATGAATCGATGGTGATGATCGGACAGTGGTTGTTGTTTCTCGGATCGCTGTGCACAGCCATACAATGCGAAGGTCAACAAGGTCGGTGGAACTTACTAAAGTAGGGTAGATAATCGCAAGTGTGCAGGTAAGCGACCGGTCAGCGAAGGCCTATCCTTCCCCAACAAATAATGGAATACGGAGGGCCCCACCTATATGATGACTGTTTAGTATTAATATTTGAGACAACTAATGAAGCGGCGTGCCGTGAGCGGTTCAGCCGCACGCAAGTGTGCGTTCACAGGGGGTGCGTGATGTATATTTATCGACCTCGCCCAGAAATACATAAAGTGACTGGGCTGCAACTTGACCAGAAGTCTACAATCCCGCGTCTCAAATCAACCAGAACACTCCGAATACAGCATCTCTAGCTCTGGGGGGCTCGCAGAAATGGCTCCCGGATCATCCCAGCAGTATGTTCTAACCCTCCTTCAATTCATGATTATGAAAGCTTGCAAGAACAATCAGAACTGACTGAAAATTAACGTACAGACAGCGACTTCAACAACGCGAATCCCAGCTTCTACCTTGGATTGCAGACCCACTTACCCATGTTCTCCATCACGAACATGAGCTCGCGCACGCCGAACGCCAATACAGAGTGAATGAGAAGGGATCAAGCGAGCAGGGCGAGGCCGAGGTAGAGGTATACGAAGAGATCGAGGCCGAGGAAGCAACATCAATCGAGCTTTTCTACGATCTATTCTTTGTCGCGAACTTGACCACCATTACGTGCGGTTCCATCTCCAGCGCTAGTTTCTTGGAGCTTACAGCTGACGGTTTCCTGTGAAAAGATCGGTGCATTACATGACGGATTACGATAGTAAGCTCTTATATATTTCTACAGCTGAGCCAATGATAGACCGATAGACCACTAACCTAGCGTGTTTTATCTAGGTTTGATATCGTATATCCTCTTCTTTATCATACTATGGTTCACTTGGCTTCAGACCTCGCTCTACGACATTCGGTTCTCGGTTGATTCTTTCTACGAGCGCCTCATCAAGTCCATTCATTTCGCCGTCATGATCGGGTTTGCAAGCGTGTCTACGTCCTGGGATCCCTTGGGTCCGACCGATTACCGCACTGCATCGAACCTTCAAACTATGAGCTTGACATTGATGGCGTCAAGATTTGCGCTGGGAATTCAGTATGCTGTTGCAATGATTTACGCCAAGAAAAATAAGAAGCCAGTAACACCATTTGCAATCCATAGCTTGGTTATGGGTGCAGCGGGTCTTATCTATATGGGTGTTAGTGAATCTCCAGTTCCCCTTCTCAGCGATAACACGGTGTGAATTCATCTCTGACACGGTCTGCACAGCTTTACATTTCCCTAGGTGTGAAAAAAGAAGTCACGAAATATCCCAGAGCCTATCTCTCTTGGTATGCACTGTTGAACACATTGGGTGTGCGATTTCAATAACTGACATTGGTTGGGCTCCAGGTACGGTGTTATTTTTCTCGAGGTCGTAGGAGTGTTGACTGCCTCGTCAAAGTGGAAAGTAGCCAGCTTCAAGAGAACACATCTGGTTGAGCGGATGGGCCTCCTCACTCTGATCATCATGGGCGAAGGAATCATAGTGATGCTGAAAGCCGTGAACGCTGTTGAGAAGAGTGGGTTTTTCGGACGAGGTTGGAGCCGCAGTATTTTCACAGTTGTTGCCTGTGCTCTTCTTATCATTGTAAGTGCTGCGTTCCTATTCGTCGGGAAATAGTTTGGGTACTGATAGTACGGCTTTAGTACATGTTTTACATGTTTTACTTCGACTACACCCCGAAGAATGTCCACTATGGTAGTATTCGTCAACAGATCTGGGCCGTCATGCACTTCCCATTTCACCTCGCCGTCGTACTCGCAGTCGAAGGTCTTCGCCAGGTTACTACATGGTGGAGCTTTCACCAAGCGGTTAAAGCTGTCATGAGAGCGGGTGACAAAGCCGCCCAAGACGCTGGATCCGACGAACAAGCCCAATCCGTGGCCAGGCTGAGTCTGTACAAGAAAATCATCGATTATATCTACAAAGAGGGCACCTCGAAAGAAATTTTGACCAGCTACACCTACCTACACGATGAATTGACGAACCTACAGGAGACGCCGCGGCAGGATTGGACCACAGACCAGTTTATAAAGTTCAGTAACGTCACCGTGGAAATGGTGAGGGGCTGCACAGAGTTCTATGGCATCAAAGCTCCAAAGACCAAGAAGTTTATAAACACCACGGCAACTATGGAGATTCTCGGCGCCCCCGACTATAATCCGTTTCAAGATATTGACGGCTTGTACGATTTGGTATATCGGTACTTTTTCTCCGCCTTGGGAGTGGTGTTTGTGATGTACGGTATCCTTGGATTGTTTGTCCGCAGGAAAAAGGATATGTGGGATTATATTTCGGTTGGTATTAGGTTCGTAGTGGGAATTACATTCATCGGCATGGTGTTTCTCCAGTACCATGTGAAGCTGTACAACAGGTTTTATACAAGCCCATGGCCCATCCCAACGGTTTGCATTATCATCCTAGTTTGTAAGTCTCTCCCTTTTAAGTAGCTGTGTCGCCTGTCAGACACGGCATAGTAACTGCAGATGCTAACATTGATTTCTGCAGCTTTGTTTGTTGATAAGATTGTGGGAGTAATTGCATACAAAAGCTTGCTTGCTCGCAGTTCGACCGGCAGTGGGCAGAGCTTAGTGCACGGCTGAGCTTGATGTAATGGTATAATGGTGGTATGGTGAGATTCTGTCGGTAGATTCTGAGAGTGCTATTGTTAGTATTACTGCATATCTTTGAAATTATTTCTCCAATTTTATCGCTGGATGCATATGCATGTTGTATTTCACGTTGTGGGTTTATGATTGTCTTCAGCCCAAACTCACTGATTTCTATTCTTGGTAGCCAATCAATTCTGGGAGTGCAAATCTTTAAGTTTTCTGTGATATGAAAGGACGTATTATGTATGAATCACTTGACTCGTTCGGTTTTGCTATTTTGAAGCACCGTTTTTGTGCAACGTTGCTGAGCACCCTGGAAAAGCTTTCTTTTGTGATGACTAGGGATCTTCCACACCATCTCCGGACCGCAGGCTAGTGACGGAAAAGAAACGTCGCCATCTTCACAAGGAGATCTCGCGATCGAGACTAGAGGAATAGCTAATATATATCGTTTTCGGTGCTGCTAATTCGCGCATGACCAACAAATTCAAGACAGCCAGTACATACATGAAAGAGAGGGGGGCCTGGGGTTAATTTTAACGAGTTGTCTTTATATAACTATGGGAAATTGTTTGGATAGCATATGAGAAGTATGGTCAAAAAACAGTTGCACAATAGATTATCGATTAAATTATTTATTACCACATGAAAAAATGGGGTTTCTCAAACACCATTAGTATCCCATTGATGTGGATTTGTTACCTGACAGTTAATAACGGTTACGGTAGCATTAAGAACGGTTGAAAAATGGTCGTTCAACGGGATAACATCAAAACGGAAATTTATGGAAATATCGAGTGATATCTGCAACCACTTGCAAAAGAGAGCCGAACGGGAATCTTAAAGGCATTCTGGTCCTTTAATATCTTATCTTGAAGAACTGGCTGCGGCAGAAAGCGGGGATCAACGCCAACTGTGGAGCACAGGCACCGCTCGATGTTTTGCACAGCTTAATCATGATATCGATGTTGCAGATTTGATTAAGCTCGAATGCCAGCCCCTCATACCACCTCCCAGCTAGTACACGAGCTTAGGAATTGATTTGTTTCTTACCTCGTTTTCCACTGGAGAGGCTGGGACAAGGTAACCACATCCCAGCGCTACCTTGAAGCCCAAGAGGTCCAATTCAATCCAAACGTTATGACGGTAACTAGTGGCATTCCATAGCCTTCTAGATCCTAGAAAGAAATGCACGTACTACCGCGCTCTAAAAGAATTCCGACAGTTAGTCCACTTAGTAGAACGACGGCCGGCCATCCAATCACATCCTTGACGCCAAAGAGTGTATGTAGAAATGCCCATCCTGGTAAGTGTGACCAGGCGACAAGTGATACCACAAGTTGCACTCGTGTTTATACGGAATTGCTCCTCTTATACTATGCCTACTGTTGAAAACTATCTCTTGATCTTAATCTTCACTGTACGTACTCAGCCATATGCATCGTATCAGCACTTTATCGCTCTCAACCTTTCAGGGCGAACTTAATTCACTCGGTTGCGATATTTCTCTCCGGCTCCAATCATGACGATGTAGGCGATAAGAAAGTGCAGAAAAAGTTGTTATTCCTGCCGTTTGTTTCACACCTACCCCAGCACTCGGTACAGATCTTTGGAGTGGCAATGCAGGCGCTACCAGTCAAGTATCTTTTGGTGGTTGTTACTCCAAAAGGTACTCCAAAAGTGCACATCCTGTTGTCAATCCAAAGACCTGTACCGTTCGACTCTCGATGCTGCCGGTTGGATTTATGCACTTTGAAGTGCTGTTATGATAACCTCCGATCCCGTGCATATCCTCCATGAAACATTTGACGGTTAAAATGGGCTCGTGCGCCAGAATGTTCGCATATTATTGGTTTAAAGATCACCTGTTCAGCTGTGCCAGAGGTGTATCGAATACTCGTCGGGAATCGATCGAACGTCTAGGTGCAGCTAAACGCTCGAACGTAGATGTACAATTCCGAAGGGTAAAGGCCAGCATCTATGTACGAGTACATACTTCCTACCAGGCAAGTACCTAGGTACATGTAGATAACTCTGCATTGTCTCGAGTTCTCCTTCACTCCTTCTTCTTCCCACCCTCGACACACCGCGCCACCGCTTCTCTTGCTCCGGCTATCCATCGACTCCGGCGTGCTTGGCGAATGAGCAGCAGCAGCAGAATCCAGCACTTACACAGCAGAATCGCAGTAAGTATGCCTTGCTACGTTTGTTTGGATTCGAAGACATCGATGCATCTTGGGCGGTGGAGATAACAAGCCAAATTTGCAAATATGACGTATGATCGTTGCACTCGAACGGATTCGTGTAGCTAACCGTCAGGCCCTCCCAGACTGCCAGTAACAAACATGTTTGAATCCAGGATCATCGATTGGAGCGCAGGAACAGCCATGGCAATTCTGGCTGTACTGTATGTTGTTGTCAAAGTTATCTACCGCCTCCACTTCCACCCGCTGCGTGACTTCCCGGGCCGTACAGCTGCAAAGATTACCAACTTGTATGAGTTCTATCACAACGGCTACCGTGGCGGGAAATATCTTGAAGAGATCGCTAAAGCCCACCAAGAATATGGTAACCTCCAGCTGGTCTGACATGATTCCGTGCTTGCTGATTACAGCATTTCAGGACCGGTAATCCGTATATCCCCCAACCGCCTCCACTTTTCCGATCCCGAAGTTTACACGTTCATCTACACCTCGCGACCCACACTCGTCAAAGACCCTTCGTTCTATGCCGCCTTCGGTATCCCCAACGGAATGGGCGGAACCTCAGACCCAAGCTGGCACCGAATGCTCCGCCAAACCCTCAACCCATTCTTCAGCAAGCGTGCCGTACTTGAGCTCCATGGAACCATTCAAACTACCGTCGACAACTTCCTCCGCCGCGTAGGGGAGACTGCAGATACCAAACAAACCATCGATCTTCAATGGGCCTTCAAATGCCTCACAATCGACGTAATCTCGGACTACTGTTTCGGCGAGAGCTTTGACACCCTTAGCGAGCCCGGATTCGACCCTCCATATCTATTGGCACTCGGGTCTGCTTTACGCTCGATATGGCTTTCGATGCTGTTCCCGTGGATTGCACGAGTTGCAATGTCATTGCCGGTTTCTGTCGCTGGGAGGTTGTCGATGGAGGTGAGGGGGTTGGTGGAGACACATCATCGCTGCTTGGGATATATCAAGACATTCAAGAAGCATATGGCGAGTGGGACAAGGCTGGGGAAGAGATCGGTGTATGAGGTGTTCTACGCTCGCGGTAAGAATATTCCCAACACCGTTGACGATCGGACACTCGGTGAGCTTGCGTTTGAACTTCTTGGCTCCGGAACCCCAGCCAGTAATGCGATTATGTTTGCGGCTTGGTTTGTTGCCAAAACGCCGGGGGTTGAGGAGAGACTGCTAAAAGAATTGGATGACGCATTTCCGGAAACCAAAGAGATGCCGTATAATACACTCAGTCAGCTTCCGTATCTGGTGAGAGATAACCCTCCACGCCGCCGGTGCTATAGATTTCTTAACAATATACCCAGAACGGCATCTTCAAGGAAGCACTAAGGCTCTCTCATGGAATCCCGGGAATCCTACCCAGAATCGTCCCGCAGCCGGGAATCAACATTGCGGGTAGATTCATCCCTGGAGGCGTATGTTGCCACCCCAACGCTATTCAAAACTCCAGCATGCATTTGCTAACATTGCATATATTTCTCTAGACCAGCGTCACATCCAGTGCGGCAATGATTCACTTCAACCCCAGGATCTTCCCCAATCCTCACGCGTTTCTTCCCGAGAAATGGTTTGGTGAAGATGGGAAGAAACTGGACCAGTATAATCTTGCGTTCTCGAAGGGAACGAGGCAATGTATTGGTGTGAAGTATGTTGCTGATTCATACGAACTTGTTGGAATTTCTGCTGACTGTGTTGGACAAAACAGCCTTGCGGAGGCGGAGCTTAAGATGGCGATTGCGAGTTTGTTTCGTGGTTTCTTGGTTAAGCTAGATCTTGACGGTAGGAATGAGATGAAGTGGGAGGATTATTTCACTACTACGATAGTGGGGAAGATCAATGCTGTTGTGGAAAGGAGGTAACTAGGCGGTGAAGAATATGGGGAAAATTTGATGGAACAAGTTTGTGGGAAAGAAATACTGGCATATGCAGATATCTAGAGATGAGTAGGAGGAATATATCTTGGGTTTGTGCCCTCCACGATCGACCGGACATCAGACCCTTTGCCGATGTCCATTGCATTGTGATTTTGCTTGCGCTGACGATAGAGTGCATCGAGAGCGCTGTATCACACTCGCGAGTTCAGCCAATCAGCGTGGCCAAACACCAACAGCTTACTATTTCACAAGCGCCAATCCAACCATCAGCTGCACAGCCCCTGGACCCTCTCGATCTCTCCACACTCATGCGCAGTGCGTGCGTAATACCATCGCCATTATTAAAATCTCCCTCACGTTCTTTCACCCGAGATCTTCGCTGAGGACGACATCGCTGTCAAAGTCTCTCCCATCGACTCTCCCATCTGCGATACCGGATAACCTCACGATGGCCTACCAGCAGCCTCCTTCCTGGCCTCCTCAGCAGCCTCAACATCCTCCTCAGCAGCCCTACCAGCAACCCCCGCAGCAGCCGCATCAGCAGCAGCCCCCTCTGGCCTATCTCAACCCCGTATACCAACCCCCTCCTGCGGCACCAAAGCAATCCACCACCGGCAACATCCTCAAAACCCTCAACGTCCTCGCAACCACCACCAAAGCCACTCTGCAAGGCCACAACAAACCACAACAGCCACACTCCTACCCTGCCGCCAACGCCAGCGGAAGTGCTTACAGCCCACAATCCCCTCAACCCCCCCAAACCGGATACATTCAAAGCCCACAAGGCTACGCACCCGCCCCAACGCCATGGAGCACTCCAGCCCCCGTTCCTCCTCCGGTACAGTATCAACAACCTCCCGCGGCCGTCCCACAACAATACCCCTCCCCTCCAACACAGTACCCCCAACCCGCGCCTGCTCAGTCGCAACAATACCCCGCGCCCCCCGCCTACCAGCACTCTCCCACACCATCGCAGAGCCACTCCGAGCACACCGCCGAACTCGAACGACTGCGCGGCGCGGTAAAAGAACTGCAAGAAACCGTTTCCGTCAAGACCAGCGAATGCCACGACGCAACGGTAGAATCATCACGTCTTTCCCGCGTCGTCGCAGATAAGGATTCGGAAGTATCCCGACTGAAACGAGAACTTGAGTCCCTGCAGCAGCAGCTGGATCGGAAGTCTGCCGCTACGAGAGAGAAAGATGAAGCGGTTGAGAGATCTCGGAGAGAGGTGACAGGGCTAAAGACTGAGCTTGATACAGTGAGGAAGAAGGCGGGGGAGAAAGATGAGGAGGTTGCAAGGGGGAAGCGGGAAGTTGTTCAGCTAGGCGCGGAGGTGGAGGAGAAACATAAACGGGTCTTGGAGAAAGATGAGGCGATTTCTAAACTCTCGAGGGAGGCACAGCAGACAAAGATGGAGCTGGAGACAATGCAACGCGATAACAAAGCTCTCCGCCTAGAACTGGAAACGGCAAAACGCGACAACAAGGCCCTCCGACAAGAACTGGAAACAACCCAACGCTCCAACGCCACCCTCAAACTCGACCTCGAATCCTCCAACAAAGACCTCTCCATCTCCCGGCAAGAAACCCTCGACCTCCGCACCGAAGTAATCCGCATCGACAACCTCGCGCGCACCCACGGCGTGGAACTCGACCGGGCGCGCCAAGAAGTCGCCGACCTCCGCCACCAACTGGGATCTAAAGGCATTTCCGAACAATCCGCGCAAAAAACCTGGCACGAACTTCAAGCCGTCAAATCACAGTACGGAGAGCTCAAGGCCACAGCAGCAAAGAAAGATAACGAAATTGCGAGACTCAATCATGCTTTGAAATCGCAGGCTGCGTTGCCGATGAGTTCGCCGGCGCCCACCCCAGGGTTGGAGGGCGTGCCGTATCCGGGCTTTTTGGGCCCGGAAAGAAAAGATTCCGCGAGTCCAGGGGGCGCGGCAAGTCCGAAGCCGATGTTTCAGGGGTTTGCGGCGCCACGCAGGGATTCAGGGACGCCAGTGTCTGGGGCGAAGAACCCGTTGCCGTATCCTGAACGGTAGTTTTAGATGAGGGAGGGGATGGGGAGGAATTGGGTGGGAACGGTGGGGAGGAGTTGGGTTATGGTTATGATTGTTTTGAGGTTTCTGGTTTGGTTTGGATAGGTTAGCGTTGTAGTTGCATGCATGTGTACTTGGATTGGATTATGAGTGGGAATGAATGTATAGAAACCGTTTCATACGATACCCAATGGATTGTAGCAATGCCAGTGCTCTGGTACCGGTTAGTACGAAGGGTACGCATTGCCATGGGTCCTTCTTACCCGGGTTGTTGTAAGGCCGTTTTATCTTTGCACTAGGTTTCCACAGCTCGAGAAATGTGGTTCAAGGCGTTTTGGCCATATATGCATCCGTTTGGAAAGTTGGATTTGGAGTTGAAGTTGAAAACCATAACTAGCAGCTAGAATTACTTTCAATTCCAACTCCAAAACTCGCACTTCAACTGGTCTTAGGGACCCCTATTGAAACCTTTTGTAATGGTATCCAAACTACCGCAGCCTGTGGTTCCAGGTAGTGGTGTTGAGGGACCTGGATGCCTCGTTAACATGTTTGCAACATCTTATCTATGAATCTAATCTAATCTACTTTCCCATCTGCCATCTAATCTTGCTATCTCGACGTTTTTGTTCCACCGTTTTTTAATTTGACCATACTCAAATGCTATCCAAACCGATTTCCCACGGTTATATAAAGAAAACCGACTTAGAACCGTGGTCAAAATTAACGCCCAAATTTCATGCTGTATATACTGGTCGTCTTGAGTTTGCTAGTCATGGACGAATCAGCAGCGCTGCAGCACGATAGCGATGTACTCAGTAATATTTTGGGATATCGTACGTGTCCCAAATGCACATATGATGCAACCACTGCGCGGTTGCAGTCGGGTTATAAGAGCTTCCCATTCTACTCCAACCTTTTGCAACCGAGTTGAACAATGGCTACACCGACAAGTTCTGTCGATCCGTCAGAAGAATATCGTTTTAATTTCTCCACGCCCGCAGGCAGCGACAGATCGGTTTCTACCTGGCGACCACAAGCGCGTACCAACAGCATCTTTTGCACTTCAGATCATCGCTCCTGGAGTCCTCCGGTCGAACAGAATGAAACGAAGATCAACTTTTACCCGCCGTATCGTGTACCCCCGACCATCACCTGTGGTCTTACAGGTCTTGACATCGACCGTGAAACTTTCATCCGCATTAAGGCATACGCCGACAATATTCGACGGGATAGTTTCTACATCCACCTAGATGCTTGGTCCGGTACGACGGTCTACGAAGCCTCTTGCACCTGGCTAGAAACCACCAATGACGAGCCCGATTTCCAAGTTGGCACTTATAAATTCGCCTGGAAGCCTTACATGGACACTTCGAAGCAAAGATACTCAGAATTCATCAAATTCGACTACGCCTTTGACAAGTGTCCCAACGTTGTTATATGGCTTAATCAGCTGGACCTGGATACGGGACACATCATTCGGATCAAGACCTACGCATCAGATATCACTACTACCGACTTTACCATCCATATCGATACGTGGGACGATTCCATTATTTATGGTGCTGGCGTATCCTGGATTGCGTATCCGTGCGACCACCCCGGCATATTTAGCGGTAACGTCTGCACAACGGATTATAGAGACTGGCACAACCCAGATTCGACGAACGGCGGCGATGTCACTTTTCCCAAAGATTTCTTCCACACTGTCCCGAAGGTCTTGCTAGCCGTCAACTATCTCGATTTTGACCACAGGTACAACCTACGTTTCAGGGCATACGCGGACCGGGTATGGCAAGGAGGCATGAAATGGCATGTGAATTCTTGGGCGGATACTATTTGCTATAATGTTGGCGCTGCGTTTTTGGCTTTTAGCTAGGTGTTGGGTACAGCCGATGACATCTAGCTAGGGATTTAACAGTTTTGAAAGAGCCTGGGCATAAGGGAAATTGAATTGAGTTACCGAGAATCAGATCAGACCTTGTTGCAATGGCTAGGTATTTTCCTCTTCCATTCCTGTGTGATGCTAGCCTAGAGGCCATTCTCTCTAGTCATCCTTCCATTCATATGATCATCCTCCCAAACAAATCTCGCGTCCGTTCCTCTCTCAATCAACGGACTATCCTCTCCAAGCCTCTCCCAATTATGTGCATCTAAGCATGCCTGCCGGCTCGCCCACACCGCCGGCCTACATCTACCCCTCACCTCCTCTTCATATGCCATAACCGCATCTTCCAAGGAAATTTCTCCCTCCATCACTCGCTTCAACGCATCCGCCAGGTTTGCGGCATCCAAGATCCCGTGGTTTGCTGCATCGCCGCGATCTACGCAGGCCTATCAGTGAAACAACGAAAACGAAGGACGGGGATCATACACATCGTCATGGCATGTGCTGCGTCTCCAACTAACGTAGCCCGCCCTTTATTGCTAGGCCAGGAAACGAGGTCCCAGTCCACCAATCGGACGTCAGACACCACAGTGTCGTCAGGGATTGCAAGAACCGCCTCTCGCAACGGCGACGCAAAATGTGCAGCCCGTTTCTTCATGTCCGCTATACGCTCCGCATTTGATGCGGGGACTTCGTTATTTCCGGGTTTCCGGAGGTCGTATGATATGAATACCTGGACAAGGTAGCAGCCGTTGCCAGAGGTTTGGGGGGTATCCAAAACTGTACGAATTGTCAATGTGGCTGGAATAAGCTCAGATTGGAGAGGTTATTAGTACTGCTCCACCAGAGGAAATCGTTGGTTTCTGGATGAGTGGCATGAAAGAGCAATGGGTCTAGTTTAAGCATGGGTGCCATTTGCTCTGGTGTATAGTTCACTCCCGCACCGATCGAACAGATAGGCAGTGGCTTTAACGCATGGGTTTCTGGCGCTAGGATTCTTCTCGTTTGCGATGCGCTTCCGTCAGCACCCACTACTAGCGTTCCACTTGCTGTCGTTCCGTCTTCAAAGACAACAGTGACACCCTCATCGGTGGTGGTGATGGAGAGAAGCCGTTTATTCCACTCCCAGAATCAACATCGGAACAAGAACGAGAAGAATATGAAGGAGTACCTGCACCGGCAAATCATGCAGCATAGCCTTTCTCAATCGTTCCCGCTTCACCCGCACCCTCTTGGTTGGCTTGATGATATGAATCGTTTTCGCTGTACTAGCGTCGAGAGACAACATTCCAACCTCTTCGTCGCCGCTACAAGAGACATCAACTTGGGCGGCAAGGATAAGCGGATGTTGATGCGGGGGAAGAATCGAGTAGAGGGTTGGAAGAGCCCAGTGAAGCGTCATGCCAAAGCCTTGCCCGCGGGCATCTACATGGGGATCACGTTCGAAGATTTCGAATGAGATGGAGTTCTAACATTATCATTAAATGCGGATATATGGGGCAGGGAGGGTGCGATAGATACTTTGCGAAGAGCCTGAGCGAGCGCGGCGCCGACAATGCCTGCACCGATCTTGCCGGGGCGTTAGTTATTGTTGCTGTTACTCGCACAAGCGGAGACATACAATGAGGACGTGCATATCTGGGATAACGGGTTTGTCTGTTGGCGTCGCCATTGTTGTGGTGTGGTGTTAAGGGGTCAACCTAGGCCTGATAAATAATCATGGGGTTGTGGAAAGTCGGTCATGTATTTATTGATGCCGCTTTTTCGTGCTGCATATTATACTCACCGGAATAATTAGTATGACGTTTCAGCTTGTGCTCTTCCCACATGCAGATTATGCTTTCTTATATGCCGATATCTTCTAATAGAGCCTATATTTGGCGTAGTTCATCACGATCCGAATTAGAATTCGAAACGATAAAGTGAACGATTCCAACACTGGACAAATTCCCGGGGAACCCCACCCTGTAGGACGTTGACAGCTCCGACCTCCGGATTATTTTTTTTGTAATCATATTGCATTCGGCCGCTTGCGGCCATGGCATTTAAACACACTTTTTCCCCGATACTTCCACTACAGGCAAGCCCATAGCTTCCCAGCCGTATCTCCCCTCCCTCTACCCTTCATCCCCTTAAAAACAACAAAACAAAACAAATAAAACAAACAAACAAACTAATCTTCAACATCTGAGCACCCCACCACCTCCTCCGTTCCCACTGTCCTACCCATGTCCGTGCTCTCCAAAAAATCCAACACTGCCTGGGTACACTTTTCACTATCAAACACAGCCGACATCGGGCTCTCCTGTCTTCTTCTTCCAAAAGTCCTCCTGTCCGACCTCCGGATATGTCGATAACCTCACATACCAAAATTGGAACGAGTGAAAATGCAAAAAGTACTAGCGATGAATATTTACTATCGACACAGTGATCCAATGACTTAACACGACTGCTCATTAGCCTTGCAATCTAACATTGCATTCACTTAACTACTCTACTTTTCATAATCATCTTCTATCACTCGCTCCTGAATTTTCGTGGTGTAAAAGTATAAAACATCTGTTATATGCCTAGGTATCGATATCAAGGCTCTGATTTCCCACTTCGTCACGTCATGACGTCAATGATTATGGTCTACCGATCGATATCTATAGCTTTGCTTTGATATCCTCAACTTCTTTCGCTGCCATTTCCCTCAAGGCTCTCCTCAATATCTTCCCCGAAGGATTCTTCGGAATTTCGTTCAGAAACATTACTCCTCCGGTGATCCATTTGTATCTCGTACATCTCTCTTCAACCCACTTCGTCACATCTTCCGCTGTTAGGCCAGAATCAGGAAGCGGAACTACGTATGCCCGGGGTCGCTCGTCACCAGAACTGCCCAGTATTAGTGGAGAGTAGATTGAAAACACAAATGGAACATACTTGGGAATGCCTATCACTGCCGCATCTGCAATTTTCGGGTTTTCTAAGAGCACACTCTCAAGTTCAGCAGGAGCGACTTGATTTCCTTTGACCTTGATCAATTCCTGGATCACTGTTAGTTGTGGCCTCACATATGGAGAAATGAAGAAATGATTACCTTCTTGCGGTCGACAATGTAAAACTTTCCCTGCGGACTGTAGTATGCTATGTCACCAGTTTTCAGCCAGCCATCGGGTGAAAGTGTTTCTGCCGTAGCCTTGGGGTTGTTGTAGTATCCTTTGCAAACGTTGGGGGCACGAATGTAAAGTTCTCCAGGCTGGTTAGCAGGAAGTTCAATTGAGCTGTTTTCAGTGTCGACAATCTGCGAGGATTAACGGGTGATACCCTGTGATCCACCGGGGGAAAGTTACCTTTGCTTCACTATTTGGCCCCAATTCGCCAACCGAGCCTCCATCGTCTTCTTTATCTTCTGGGTGATGACCAAGTACCGAGCAAGTAGCTCTTTGATCTATTAGTTATTTCGCATAATGATGCAGCAGTCAACTCACTCAGTCATACCCCATCCCTGTTTAATCTTTATATCTTTGCCATACTCCCTCAGAAACTTTGATTCCACTTCCTTCATGATGTCTTTGCTGAGCGGCGCCGCGCCGGAGCTAATTTTTCTTAGGCTGGATAAGTTGAATTTGGCCACATCAGGTGACTTGGCAAGGGCAACAATTATTGGCGGAACTCCAGAGAATGAGGTGAGTTTGTATTTCTCGGTGTATTGCAAGAACTCGAGGAAGTTGAATTTTGGCACCATGTAGAGTTTCATTTTGAGTGCTGGCGCCAGCATCACATAGAATGTTTGCCCATACTGGAAATCCCAGTCAGAACATTTGGTATGAGAAGACGCACGGGGCAGTGTGATCACGTACGGCGTGGTACATAGGCAGCATCCCGAGTTGGCGGTTGTCATGCATTAGTATTTGAAACTCGGAGGAGAGTCTCGAGGTGTGAATGACTTGCGCCGCATTTGCGATGAAATTTCTGTGCGTTATTTCGACTCCTTTGGGAACTCCCGTTGTGCTATATATGATGCGTCCAAATCAGCCTGTTACGATCTTGGGGATATTGGGTTGATTTCAGCGAGACTGCCTACCCAGAAGAGTAATTTATTGCTGCCGTCTGATGCGTCTCCTCCTCGGTCCGGAAAACCTTCCACTGAAAATTATCGCTTGGACTCATAAGGGCACTCCAATGCCTGACCCCGTACTTCTTTCTGGCGTCCCCCGCACCCTTGATCCATCGGTCCACGCCGCTTCCACCCTGGACGTCCCCCAGCAATAGCCCATCGTCAAAGACGAAAATTCTGTCCCTCGTCAATCCCACCATATCCGCGGCCTCCACACCGATCTTTAGCGAATCCTGGCTGGAAATGAGGAAACTCGCCCCAGAGTCCTTCAGTTGATACGCAAGTTCGCGGATTGTATAAGTTGGATTCGCACCAGTGAAAATACCACCGGCAGCAATAATTCCCAGATATAATGACGGGTAGAAGACATTGTTTCCCGAGTATACGAGCACTCGTTGGCCTGGCAGTAATCCACACTCTCGGAGTCCCTGCGCAATCTTCTTGACGAGCCGTCGGTACGCGTGCAAAGAGATGTTGTGAGTCTCCGGTTTTTCGGCGTCGATGTAAATGGGATCGCGAGAAAGTTCACACGTGGAGGAGGTGAAGATGTAGCTGCAGAGGTCTGTTGTTGAGATAGGGCAAGACCATCGTGACCGGATGACATAGCTCGGCGCCGCTGCGAGGTATTCAGATGCGGAAGACATCATTCAATTAAGTTGGACAAAGAGAAAAAAAGGTGCAGTTCGAAGCTTCCGGGTCGCGTTGAGGTCAGGATAGTTATATGCTCAACCATATATATAGAGGACTGCTTCGTCCGCGATCCGGGTTACGACAGTAGCAGTAGGCGGTCTTCATACCGAGGCATTATACCTGCAGGTTGGCGGCCAGATAGAGTACGTTCTGGTGTTCGTGCGCGGCAGCTAGCTAGCCGCAACCGAAATCTTTCCCCGCACGAAGGGTTTGTCAACCAAAGATCCAACAACATCATTATGCAGAACAGAAAGCATAAACCCGTATCTACGGCAAGTACCGGAGAGTAGTACCGTATAAAGTCATACATTAGGTACACACACTCTCTCTCACGTTCGCATCGCCCGCAAGTTGGTCCTTACTTGATATATCAACTGTTTATCGAGAGTTTGCCTAGCACGTGTACTGAAATCCAGCTGGGAAAAACCGTCGAGCTTGCGCGGAAATACAGCTTGATAGCCAATAGCTTGATGGATTAGCGATTATAGGCATGGGCCTGTACCCCACACGATGCATGAGCGACGCGAGCTTTCGGATCTTATCCGGGTTCGAACTCAACTACATGTGGGGTAAATAATTGTG
Source organism: Wilcoxina mikolae CBS 423.85 (assembly GCA_014904905.1). NCBI lineage: Eukaryota > Fungi > Ascomycota > Pezizomycetes > Pezizales > Pyronemataceae > Wilcoxina > Wilcoxina mikolae. Next base: position 44,381 of record MU122104.1, on the reverse strand, counting down.
CTTTTACTGTACGTAATTACTTGGCAAGCATTGGCAAACACAATAAGAACCTTCAGTTCAAAGCCTAAGCTGAGAGCAAACACTGTGAGGCTTTTCGAAGCGTTAGTTTCCAATTGGCTTGTTGCTTCATGAGAACGAAGATTGGCTGTTTTGTGGCAAGGAACGCTGACCGAAACGTGATTTGATCTCAGGTGATACGACTGATTGGAAGTGGACACCTCCGACAGAGCCGCGGCCGCGCGGGGATGCATATGGAAATGCCCAGTCATGCGATGCCCCCGACTCGACGCCCGGGCGTCGACGTCCGTATTCCATGAACTATTCCGACTGTGAAACTTTCTAATTAACCCAACCAAGCGAGCTGGCTGGACAGGGAATGTGCTGTATAACCCGAGCCTGGCCTACAGCTGTGTTTGAGGTAGAAAATGTCGGCAGCTAATGGAGGGAGCTGTTTCGCGAGCCGGGAGTGCCAGATTGGGATTTATGCTCTCATTCGGCGCTGCATAACCAGACGAACTCTACAAGAGCTATTGTAAGGCCAGGTTTGGGATGTTTTAGTGGTCTTGTCAAGCATACCTATTAGATTCGCTAGGTATTCGGTAAGATTGCGCCATTGCGCGGAATACCGGTATTGTGCTTTTGGCCATGGCTCACAGAATCGCCGTACAGCCCCTGGATTAATATCTTTGGAAATATATATGGTATGCGCACTTTTCATCTGATGATAGCCCCAGTTTGTTCGACTGATGGCTTAAACATAATGGTATATCGAGGGATATTGCAATATTGAAGCTTCTGTACTTCTGTGTTAGGAGAGACTATTCGCAAGGGTATTGTTTGAAGAGCGACATTGGTGTTCTAGAAATGCAGAATTTGAGGAGAAGCTTCGAAGCTTCCCTGAGAATAGTGGGGATCCGCCAGTAAAACGGCAGATTCCGATCGTACTAGTCGATGTCTTGAGTTTCTGCCTGAAGGATATGTAGGCTACGACGCCCGGGCGATCGTTGTCTTGCAAGCTTGCTAATTATGAGCGAGCACTCTGATGGGCTTCTATAATCAGGGCGGAAGATCGTCACACGTACACCTCGTGTGCGGCTGGTCGATAGCTGGGCTAGTGTTCAACCTCTAGCCAATTGTATTCGTTGCCTTGCAGGAATGCATTGACTTATCTATTGACTCACCAAAAACAATTTGTGAAAGCCTTCATTTTGAGGGGTATACTTCAACATTCGTACTTACAAGGCTCCAGCTGGCCGGCGTCTGCCTAGCAATATTAATGCGCAGCCCACTCTACCGCCGCGACCACCCGACCAAAACTGTTTCAGCTAATTGGTTGAATAGTAGTTATCATCGCCGATGTTCTCTCTTCCCCTCACCTCGTATTTGTTTTATTAACACAGAAGTCAAGAATTGGCTTCAAAACTTCCTGTCTCCCACCAAGTTGGTTGAAATAATTACAACCTAACTAGGTACCTCCTCGAATATACGCCAATGGCAAGGAACGCAAAGGCGCTCTACCCAAGCACCCAAACTCGATACGTTCCATACAGCGTTGCAGTTCCCCAACGCAACCGATGTACCGTTCCGAACGAGCCACAATACCATTCACGCCACGCGGAAGATCCTGATTATCTCTATTCAAATTCGATGCCGAACACTGAGGAGTGGTACAACGGGTCTACGGATGCACCTGAATCGACAGGCATAGAAGAAGACTGCATTCCCCAGCCGACCAGGTACAAAATCCGATATCTTATCATTTTCGCTTGTTAACGTCATATCTTGCTTCTTCGCAGTGACTATATTGGGTTGGTTTCCCAGCACGGGCTTCCTTTTGAGAAGTTGTGCAAGGATTGCCAGAGGCAAGCTCTGATCGACGGCTCTGCTACCAGTTCCATGGTTACGACGCCGGAAGAGGGGACTTCCCGCTACCTACCATCCGACAATCCGTGGGCTGGAGAGGTGCCGTACTCTCAGCTTGAATATACCCCGCCGCCGATTCACATCATCGACTCCCCGGAGCCCAGTCAGAATGCACGGTGAGCTTGATAACGCAAACTTCAACCTACAAATGTTAACATGCTGCTTAGAGTGACTACACCTGAGAAGCCGTTCGATTGTCATTTTTGCAACAAGGATTTCCCGAAGAAAGCGGACAGAGATCGTCACGAGGCCTCGGTTCACCGCAACGAAATGCCAATGCCGCCAGGCCTGCATGACTGTCCGGAGGAGAATTGTACACGGGATAAAGGGTTCACTCGGAAAGACAACCTTTTAGATCACCTTCGACGCGTGCATAATAAGGATATACCAAAGCGTAGACCGGCTAGCCGCGAGTATGAAGAAAACAAGGGAAAGGATTCATGACTGGGTTTCCTATCGTATCATAAAATGTTCTATTTTCCTAGCTATAACGCTGTTTAAGTTGCGTCTTCATATGGTGGTCTTTCGTTCGTTTAATCAGCGCTGTAATAATAAATCAACCGAAAGAGGCGCGCCGGCGCCGTCTGCGCGTTCTCTCGGCTGATACACCCGTTTTCAAAATTTCAGTGATAAACCAAGTGAGAACCTGCAGTCCTTCTGTTGCTGGGTATTTTGGTCCAAGAAAACAAATTAATGGAGATTTTGATCCCTATCAGGGTCATAACCGCTGTATATGTTTTTGCCATCGTGGAAGCAATGCTGCAGCTGTAGGCTACCCGTCACAGAGGAAAGTACGTCAACTATCAGAACAGCTGAGGGTACTAAAAAGTCTATTGCATATTTGGTGGACTCTTGACCAGTCGGAGATTGGAAAAAAAAAAAACTGATAACATAAAAAGGTTATATGTATTATCCTAAGTGACCACGATCATGACGGTAAAGTACTTCTGTGTATGGCAAATCCAAGAAACGGGCTACAGCTGTTGAAGATCGATATGGCCTCGGATATCAATTTACTAATCACTCTCAGCGATGTAGTACGACTATAATTATATATAATCGGGGTACAAAAGCACCATAGTGGCAGTGCAATTGCACTGTTACGTTGCACGTGTACATTATCATACGACTACCTGGGCTTTTGCAAGGCCGCCGAAAAGGCTGGGGAGGACAGGTAAGTCGGTCTGTGGCGTTAGAGCATTAACATCATTATTCCGAGCAACCTTGATTCAGGAAGGCCGGTTATTACCCAGTATATCGTCATCGTCAATGTGAGCATTAGGAAGTATATATGTATACGTACTGTAGTTCATTCCGATAAACACCATCCCAACCCCACCAGAAAGCAGAAGGTTATTGGGGTCGTGAGAAGATGAGCTGTGGACCGTGTTTTGAGAAATGGATCACAGTTAGCCGCACGCCAGCATCGATGCTGCGATGAAAGACTAGGCATCCGCGATCCGGCAATACTTTATAAGCTTAACAAAGGCAGCAACCAGTGCAGCTACCCAATACTTTGCTGCAATTTGACTCCAAACTCTGGAAGCGACCATGGATTTGATGACAGGAACAGGTTTTAACCGCTGAATTTTCCCGGGAGGGAGAGAGCGGGAGGAAATGTTTGAACCCCTCGAGTCGTAGCCTTCAAATTGCAAAATTATGATCAATCTTCAAAGACCGCAGCCAGTACTGTCACAAGCAAAAGCGAAGCCCACAGTGAGCAAAGCAGACGCAAAAGAGATAAGAGCAATTCCGCTCCACAAAGCTTTCAGCAGAGGTTAGTTCGGTTGGGAAAGGCTTTAGGGTTTTTTCTGTAGGTGCTACGTAGCTAGTTCTGAGAACGGTACGATGGGCGAGCTAGCCTGATATATATTAATCTGCACTGCCCTCGTCCATGATTAGCCCTGTCCATCGTAGTAAGGAAGTGAATGACAAACGCTAAAATGATCTTCTGTCAGACCGTTACTGAGTGGTGGCCGTGATGTATCCCCGGCCCGTGCGGTCTACAAACCTCGTTGTGAGACATGTACAAGGTTTTGCTTTTAAAGGGGATAGACGCTCAAAGAAGCTCTGAAAAGACATCCCTGGCAACGTCACTTGGGATGGGGAGGGGAACAGACTCTGATCCTGATGCACATGAGTAGTCTAGACTGAACTTCGATGCAGAGACCAGCCCACCCCCAAAAGACGAAATTATATGCGACTACAAAGTAAAATATATATCCAGGGGTAGAATCTGCATTCTGTCTTCGAGCATAAACCGGCTTGTAGCCTTGATTTGGACGTGCAGCAATAGCGCTAGAGTTTACGCCCGGGAGTCAGAACATTCAAACTAAAATCACTCATGTTCGCCGCCTTCTCACAACTATCGTTTTAATGGGTTTACAACCGAAGCTGATTATCATTTGGCTGCGAAGTCCCTAGCAAGCGCAAATACGAAACTTACTAGACGCCCGAACGCGCCCCAGGCGTAACCGGTGCACCGTTTTAGGCCAGAGTTTAGTGCTTGCCGGCATGCCGTACGCTGTGGCAAGTTAGTATAAGTATTGTGCCCGCGCCCGTCATCTGGCGCCCGGCCTCGGTCTGGACATCAACTTGCATGCTCTCCGCCAACCGCTGTTGATGTTCTGCGGGGCGTTCGTTACTCAGCTCAGGCGGCCATGGCAAGTACCCAGTCCCAAGCCCCTGCCTTCACTATCCGTCCCTTCAGAATTGCAGCTGGTGACGCCCGGACCGGGCTCGAGCGTTGGAGGCTACTGACGTTAAACTTCACTGACGTAACAAGGTAGAGTATGTATCACTCGAGATTTCACGCTGAACTCAGCCACATGAAGCTGCATTACCTAGGGCTTTTGATAAGGAAGTGGCCCTCCCTTGAATTTAAAATGCTTTAATGAGCCGCCTGACACGTTATCAACATATCGTATAGTGTGTCGTCCATTGCTTGTCTGTTGGTTGATACAGCTACTTCTACGTCTACGTACGACCGTAATACTGTACGCCCAGGGCGAGACGACTGAACAGAACAAACACAGCCATACCGCTTTGGCTTGCTCCTGATGTGCCATGAAGATGATTAGAGATCAATCCGGGGCGTTATTGTGTTTTAAGAGATTTGACCTTCGCCCAGGGCGTAGGTTGTGCAATATATTAGAGCTCGAGGCGAACGTCGATAACCTCAAGACGGAAGCGTCCACTTTAAAGCACCTACCTACTGTTTATATCCATCACCGTATATTACGCATATCGTAAGCAGTTTATATAAATTATTCCAATTACCTCTTCTCCATATAATGTCTACCAGCGGCTACCTTTTGTGTGTCAATGGTCATCGAGCACCGTGCGGATGTACTGGATCCGGATACAATGTTGGAAGCAGTATAGGACTGCATAACGACATACAATTGCAACCTCATGATCAGCATACGTACGTCTTCCAGTCATTGAGCTGCCCCTACACCTTGCGATACATTCTCGAGTTCTTTGGTGTGCACAGAACTGACTTTTAAATCTAGTCACTCATGCGTCGAAACGATCGCATATGCTGGATATGGTACAATTGCCGTGCCTCACCCCCCAGTACGGCAGCGTGTCCATGATGTCTTATCGGCATTCCACAGTAACCCCGGCATGCTTCACGACTTGCGCCATCCAGAACAGTCGACCGGCGCCCTAGAACCCGGTAATTACAGACTTGAACCCCCCACACATGGGTAGGAGGTCCCCATGCATATAATATTTGAATGTAAGGGAATTAAGCAGTTTCTCACGCGTTACTATATCACAGGACTTTCACTCCAGAGTTGCAACACGAACCCATCCGCAATTTTGATGGGGCTCTGCCTCTCTCTGCACCGTCAAATCATCGCGGGATTCGAAGCCCCAACCGCGCAAGGTACGACCGTAGTACTTAGTAGATTGCATCAGATACTGACTCACAGGTTCGGGCCCATTAGACGTTTTTTCTGCAGTATCGATAATTGTTCAACGGGCTTCGCGAGAAAAGCCGATCTTACTCGCCACCAGAATAGTAGGATCCACAAGGACGCAACGATCCGATGCAAAGTTTCAGGATGTCCGAGACTGTTCGCCAGGCAAGATAATATGATGGAACATTTCAATCGCATTCATAGTAATGCAATGCGGGGCACTTACTAAGGGCGAGAGGATGTGTGAGGCTCTGGAAAAGCATCTGTGGATGTTCAGAACGTTTTATTTTTCTGCTCAACTGTTCTTTACGAATTGATCGCATGATGTCTAATCTGTTATCTGTGCCCATGTGATCCGATTGGTGAGCCTATGATCGTTTTCTCGAATGCGCAAAGTGGAGGATCGGGGTGCAATGTGCACGCGCGCAGAATAAGTGTGCCAGAAGCACTCTTGGTGCGAACTTCCTCATAGGTGACCATTGGCTAGACTGTCAGTCACCAGGGCGCAATTGCGCATTCGAACTTTGTGCCTGGAAGAATGTTCTTTTCCATCTCAATGCACAGAATAGGCAGGTACATGACGATATAGCCGATTGGACGTTGAATTGTGAAGGTAGAAACCCTAGCCCAGTTATCCTCGAACGAGTGATAGCAATGACTCACGTATTGCCTGTGAAAGTGTGATTGGCGTTCGTTCAATTCCTAGTTTTCCCTAGTCGGCCGAGATTTTCCGCATATTATACACTTTATGTGTGGCTGAAATATCGTGTATCGTGGCTAAGAAAGTTGCTATACGTAGTTGTGAGGATTGTCAATATATCGTCAACTTCGAGGAGTCAGAAAAATATCGGTGCGGCGGTTACTTTCACTGCATCGTGTAGTTGAGGAGGTACTGTTGGAATAGAAATACCCTCTGTGGGCGAAAGGCCATCTTTATGTCAACGGGATCAGCCTGAGGCACTCTTGGCTCTTGAGGATAGATCAGGAGGAGTCATTTATCTGAAAGAACTGGTGCAAGAAGGGAGCACGGAAACGCCTCAGAAAGTTGGTACCTCGTCGACCAAGGCAAGACGCATATCTCCAGGCTTCAATAAGAAACTGTGTTGTAGTCTGAGAGTTGATTGACTCTATTAAACCCTAGAGCAGGCATTAAGAGAGTAAGATTCGGCCGTGGCGTCCCAAGGGGTTCCCTGGGCTCACAGAGGCAATCCATCCATGCATCATCACTGAACCTTCTATGCAAGGGGTGGAATACTAGGCTCACGGCGTTTGCTCAGGTGGAACCAATTCCGTTCGTTGTACATGACTTCGAAGTACATTTCGTTTGTTAATGATTTCCGCTGTATCTATGGTTAGAGTCAGTTATATTTGACATTCGAAAGGCGTCAACGAGGCTGAAATATGGCAAACGCTCGACGTTGATGGTCCAGTGGTGGGGGTGGAGGCAGCAAGACCAAAAGATTCGTGGTTCCTGCATAACGAATGCGTTGGCGTATCTCAAAAATACTCAGAGAATATGTGAGTTTAGAAAATCTCCCTATATTTTGTAGTCCCCAATGAATCAGGCGGTCCGCTCAAATTGACCAGATGACCATGATCATATGAGCTAAATGTAAATACCCGGAACGGTTACATTTGGAACAACGCTAGCAAGATTTTGGAATCATCATCTGACACCAAACGGTATAGAGTTAGCACAGCATCACGATATTCTGAACAGAGGAATTCATCCATGTAGTGCTTACAGCTGGCGCACGGCGTTCACGCCGCCATGCATATGTACATGTACACATACCTACTTAAGTAGGTACATGTTCACTTAACAGAAGGACGTTCGAGTACATGAGCAAGCGACCATGTTGAAAAGAATGTATACGCGGCAAGTTTTAGCATCCTGCCTTGTCAAGATCAGCGCATCGATATATCGGGGAGTGTAGTCGAAATCCCCTGGAAGGGGAAGTCGAGTCGGACATCTTAATATAAACATCACGTGTAAGAGATTGAAAAGCAATGCCTCACAGTATCTTGCTTCTTTCCATTGGGCTCTAGGAATCAACAGCAAAATTTCTTGTGTAACAAAATACTCTAAATCAGGCCGAATGCCTCAGGCGGCAGCACCCAAGCTTTATTTGTTTCAAAGGTCGATGGGGAGACTTGCAAACGAAAGTTTGGATGCGTGTGCTTGTTATTCAAGAAATATGAAAGTATCACCTATCCAGCACACCACTGCAGACAAGACTGGTTGTGGCATAGTTACGCAAGGCATGCGTCTGTGAAGTTTTGCACTTTCGTTTGAAATTCGCGCAATTCACTCATGAAATAAGTTTCCAATGGTAAAGTAGAATCATCATCATAATTCTCTCCTATGCAGCTTCAAATGAAATGCCAGCAGAGGAAATTACCATAATGAGAATGCGTAGCCGAGAACATTTTATTGGTATAAGGACGTCTGGATTTGGCCAATATCTCATCTCTAATTTTGTCTCCATCAACCAGCTCAGTCCAGCTGTCTGTGCTTCTATCCAATTTATCACCTAGGTGAATAAAACCACCGTCTGCACCAACCAATTCCATTGATCCATGGGAAGCAATCGTAGAGGCAGCCACAACGGAACGGCCCGGGCCGTCGTATATGGATGGACCTTCTATTCGAACTACTCGCCAGTCAGTCGGTTGCTGGTCAGATGATATGGAAACTTGAAGCCCTAAGCCAAGTCATGGTATGGGTATATTATATATATATACACATGCGTGCATATGCAAGGTCACCGCGAAGCATTCTCATTGGTCAATAGGTGCAGAGATCATTATCATTGGTTGACTTGATGCCCCATGATACAGAAAATGCGAAATCCAAACATTCAAGCTCAATTAAGTCTTTGAGTTTCACTCTGATCACAAAGTAAATTATACATAAAATATGTGTAAGTTGTCACTCTTTCACCTCCCAGTCTCTGATTTACAGTATCTTCAATATTGAAAGAGTAGCTTTAAAAAAATAGTCAAACCCCACGAAAAACTGATGTTTTTCCACAACCACTCCATGAATATTGAAGATATTTTAAATTGGAGACCAGGAGGTGAAAGAGAAACTCATTGTGCATCTTTTTTGTATATATTGTGTTGGCATTAGAGTTAAACTCATGGACTTGATTCAAAACTTGAAAATTACTCCTTGCTACAAATGTATAGTGGCAGATCTAGATACCCAATGGTAGATATGAAGTAGCTAATACATAGAAGCAGATACACTATACCTGATAGTACACTTTGGCCAATTTAGATACACACCTGTAAATACACATAGATATATAATCAGTAATGAATATATGGTCACGGTGCCAGATACTCAGCAGTGAATATACCTTGGCTGATATACTATGGCAGATACTCTGGCAGATATACAGCAGTAGCTACACTATTGCTAATACTATACAGTAGCTGATGCAGATATACAGTGATACAGTGGCAGATCCAGATATACATGAGTGGTTAGACTGTAATACATATCAGTCGATGCAGATATACTGCAGATCATACTCTGCAGCAGATATATAGTGGTCATTCCTCATTAACAGTTGTGAATACATGGCAACTGGAATACTGCAATAGATATTCAGTAGCTGATGCAGATTCACAGCAGCTGATATACTATAGTGGATCTGTATATCATGGCCAATTCAAACACATGGCCAATTCAAATACATGGCCAATCCACTGAATACATGGCAGTGGATATACAGTGGTATTAATACAGTTGCCAAGATACAGTGGCAGATCAGAATATACTGTGGTAGATACATGGCAGCAGATAGACAGTTGTAGATTTACTACGTGATACTCTATATCAGATCTATATACTCAACAGCAAATACACATTGATGATGATACTGTGGTACATTCTAATACATAGCAGCAGGTAACTAGAAGTGAATCTATATATAGAGTAGCTGATCAGTCTACATACCAGCAAATACACAGCATAGGATATATAGTGGCTGATATACATGGTACATACTATATAGCGTCAGAGGCTTATATTCAGCATGAATATACTGGCAGATTCTGATGTATAGTGGTGAATACACAGTGGTAAATATATATCAGTGAATGTAAACAAGCAAATTCTGCATCACTGTGGTGGATATAGAGCAGTGGATATATTGTGGCTGATCTGAATATACAGCAGTGGATATACAGCAGAGTATATGCAGTGGCTAATATATATAGTGGATATCATGATACAGCAGCATTGGCTTATATATTGAATGAATTGCATAGCAGATCCTGATACATAGTGGTGATTATACAGTGACAAATATATATTGTTAGATACACAATAGTATATTCTGTATTACTGTGATAGATATAGAGCAGTAAATTCATACCAGAGACTAAATAGTGGCCAATCCATATATACTGTACTGTATATTCTGTAGGAAATACACTGTGGTTGATCATTGTCTTAAGTTGGCAAAGCGTCATATCCACTTGATCATATTTAAGCAGTTAAAACAATATCTTGGATATATCATGATATAACATATCGCTTCAAGATTCTCTATTGCAATGGCTATTTATAGATATATAATCATTGTCATGTATATTCGTTGTCACCAGAAAGTATTTTTATTGGTTAACTTATGTATTGATATAGTTTATAGTTTATGGTTGTTATTCAAGATTTCAACCAATATGGCATCACATGATTCACAATAATCTGTTCTCCGTTTCTCTTTTCCTTAGTTCCTTACTGGATACTATAATACACATACATCTATTTCTCTTCATCTTGCTATTACAGCTTCAATATCATAATACGAATGTTTAATCTCTGCAGTTATGGCCAGAATACACAGGAGTTATTATATGCTGGCCTACTCAGTGTGGATGGAAGGTGGGCAATTCAGATACACAGTACTAGATAGATGGTGTATTTGCAGATCATCAAATGTTTCCCGTCATGACTTTGAGGTGGTCAGACAATTACATTTCAGTTGGGTGTCAGGTCCAGTTATCACTTGATAGCTGTTTATCCACCAAATATATCGGCATTGCAGATATTGAGTAGTTAGGCCATGGAATTCAACTCTGTACTGGCTTGAGTTACCACCAGTTGAACTCAAATATTGGTAAAAGTTAACATTGCAGTGGATATAGAAATAATGCTAGCAATCTACTGCCTTTTACTACTCAATTTCTTTTTAAAGTAGCAAAAGCTTCCATTTTATATCCATGACATTCACCTGTGGGGAATTGTAAAACCTGTGGATAATGACAGATATCCTTGAGATATCCAGAAATATGTCCAGAATCTGACTATATTTGCAGATACTCGCATGCCACCAGATATCTTCAATTGCCACCTAACATTTGTAGATAACTGAGTGTCATCAGATATTCTGAGTTTCATGTTACCTATGGATCTCTAAAATGGATATCTGGTAGTACAGTTCTTTTTTCGAAATTATGCTGGGCCTGACTGATGAGGCTGTCTGCATAATGTCAGAAGTTTGACAAGGCCACCTATGAATACTGAATACATGGTGATGACTATTCGGAGGTGGATACCCAATGGCAAACATATTGTAGTAGATCTTCAGGGGATGTTAAACAGTTGCAGATATATATTCCCCGATCCAAATATAGTTTTACATATGGCTGAAATATGAAAGTATATATCAAGCAGTGGTAGACCGAAGGTGGCCAATTCAGATTCACAACAGTTAATTTACAGTGGCAGATATACAGTAGTACACCAGTAGTTACAGAGATTGAAGGTTAGTGGTAGATACAACCGAACAGTATGATACAGGACCTGGAGATGATCAGGGTGACAGTTCATAAACATTTGTTTAATAACGTCTTTTTAAGGCAGCGAAGCCACATCCAGTATTTGTTAAAATAGTAAGGTCGTGTGTGTGAGTATGTAATGTCCGCATGAAGCCTTCTCATTGGTTGACTACCTGCTCTCCCAGAACAGAAAGTTTAAAATCCAAACATTTCAAGCTAAATTAAGTCAACGAGTGGCATTCCGATCATGGTACAATGTATATGTGAAATATGTATAAGTTGTTACCCTTTTACCTCCTGATCTCCAATTTATGATGTCTTCAATTTTGAATGGGCAGCATTAGAAAAGCATTCACAATTCGCCAAATATCAATACTTTTCCTCAGAAGTTTATTTCAGAACAGATACACAGAGGCTGCTACAGAGTAGCTGATATAAAGCGGCAGATATAGGATCATGATTGCCGATCGAGATACCTAATTGCTGATACACTGTAGTAGATACACGGTGGTCAATCCAGATTTAAAGTTGCAGATACATATCTACAGATATACACCAGTAGATACACAGTGACAAATACATACTGAACAGATAGATACCTACAGATATACAGTGGCATATAAACAGTGGCAGATAAACAGCTGCGGATACATTGCAGGAGGTATGCAGTAGCAGATATAAAGCAGCGGACACAGTGATGCACCATCAGCAGTTGTGATGGTCAACAGCAAATAGGGTTTACTGAGTGCATAATTGTCTAAAGGCGGCAAAGCCGCCTCCAAACCTTGTATATATATATACATGTTAGTACATACAGTGCGGGCCGCTATAGTTCAGATGCCAGCAATCACAAAAAGGTAGGCCATTCGGAAATTTGCCACTGCATACAAAGTGTCTCAAGCTCAGTGGACAGTGCAGTAAGACAGATAGATGAAAGACACGTTTCGTGTAAGGTGAAACAAATTTACTGGTAACTAATTATATAAATGTATAAAATCGTAAAAAAAATGCGCTTGCACTCAATATTACACCATAATCTATAGCTGCTTAGCATCCGTTATCATTTTCATTATATTTGGTATTTTGCACGATCTTGCTGGAAAAAAGTCAAGCAATTCTTTAAGTTACTAAATCGCAAAAACCACTCATTTTTTTGAACATAAGAAAACACGATATACATTTTTACTGTACTCAGGTCGGCGTTCAAGGAGAGTACCATACTGAAATATTATGTGCTCCTCTAGTACTGTCACTCTGACGTAAGTATTGTAATTGACCTCATGATTACCGCCACAACGCCACGGTGGCATTACAGTCCCACCAATATAAAGACAACAATATCCTTCAACAGCCTCTTTCGTTCATAACCACTAAAACGCAATGGCTACCTCCTCCCACAATCAACAAACATCCGCAATCCGTGGTGGAACAGGCGCTACCCGCACCCCGGCCAACACCGCCTCTGATCCTCCTTCCAAAGCAACTACAGGAAAGTTTTCGAGCGAGAACCCGGTATGTCTACAAAGCGAAGTATGAAGGTAGCATTTGCGGAGGTCTGATGCAGACATAGGGCGCGCCGAAACGACCAGAGGGTGATAGTATTTTCAACACTCAGACAAAGATTGGAGGAACACCGCAGACAGGACAGGGCATGTTAGGGAAGGTGATGGGAAGTATTAAGGATACACTCGGAACTTCGAAGTAGTTGCCCATTGGATGAATGTAAATAAGTACATATGGACATATGGAATGGCTATATATGTGACGTACATACTGGTAATATAAATAGTTGGGCGTGTCGTGACATTTAATTAAATATAATATTTTTCAGATTTCGCAAAAAAAATACACATGCAAAAGTCATCACAAATATTTTGAAACCAGCGGACTCCCTGTATTGGCGTGGAGTATCTTAGAAGCATGGCAATATTGCAATGGTGAGGATATTATATTCTCGGCTCCTGAGGAGAGAGGTATAGATCAGATTAGATTAGATATGATAGATTAGATTAGATCGGACTGGGGTCTTCGCCCACTGTTCGACCAGCAGCTGTGGAAACTTTAAAGCAGAGAAACTTAGAATTAGAGTTCGCCTTATTTCCTCACTACACCACAACTAGAATGGTGATGTCAAATGCAGGTTGACTTGAGTTTCGTGTGGTGTACAGAAAATCACTCGCTCACTCAAATCGCCTGGCGTTGAATTGACCAGCGCAGATGACGCAGCGCATTCTATCTTTTTCGAGTGGGAGATTGTTTGTTATCACAAGCTTAAAAGGTACATATATCTGACAGCCGCCTATAGAATTGCGTTAAAAGAGCGCGGTAATAAATGCATTTCCCTCCATACATAAGTCCATGATCCTACTATTCCTTTTTCTCGCCTTCCTCCACCTTTTTTATTTCCTCTTCCGCCTTCTGGTCAACATCTTTCTTCTCCTCTTTTTCCTTCTGATCTTCCCTGGTCGCATCCACAGCCTTTGCTTCATTACTACCCTCGGCAGGTTTGACAGCATCCTCTTCCGTCTTCTCCTCCTTCTTCTTTCTCTTCCCACAAGTACACTCAACCTCCTTCTCTCCACCTGTCTGTTCACCAGCCTCCCCCTCCAGTTTATCGTCAGACTTCTTCCCATCCTCAGTCTGCTGGTCTTTCTCTTCTACATTTCCATCCTTCTTCCCTCCCTTCTCATCCACCGTGGTCGCCTTTCCGCACGTGCACTCATCTGTTGCGTCGTCCTTATTTTCCTCCCCAACCATCCCCGGCTCTTTGGCGTCTTCCGGCTTGAGGTCTCTGGTAGTACTATCAAGATCGACGACGTCTGCTGGAGTGTCTTCTTTGGGTACCACTACATTTACCTCCAGGTCCTCGTCCTTCGAGTACACTTTCAGTCCAACACACACCCTGGCCTTCCAGATATAGTGTTCTAGTGGTTCCTCCTCGGGCGGAGGTTTCGGTGGACGTGTTGTTTCATCATCCGAATCTCCGCCTTGGGTCCAACCTGCCCTGCGCCTCGCCTTGGGCGCGTCCTTCTCCTTTTCCTTTTCCTTTTCCTTTTCCTCGTCCTTATCCTTATCCTTATCCTTATCCTTATCCTTATCCTTTTCCTTTTCCTTTTCCTTATCCTTGTCTTTGTCTTTGTCGTTGTCTTTATCCTTTTCCTTGTCGTCTTTATCCTTGTCTTTTCCCTTATCCTTATCCTTGTCATCGTCCACCGGAGGCTCTGGGTCCTCACCTAGAGCAAGAAGTTTCGCCGCTTCCGCCGCCAACTCCTTATCGGCTTCACGCCAAAAGCTTGTAGATCCGGCTCGGGCATGTGCCAGGTCTGCGTTCATTGCAAGCTGTCGGAACTTCTTCCCCAAGTTTTTGTACTTCTTTACGACGTCCTTCGTCTTCGGTACCCATGGGAGGAATTCGGGCTCCACGCTGAACATAACGATGTATTTACCGGGTTCCAGGTCAAGCTCGACGCTTACGGATCTTCCCATGCATACTTTGAGCCATTTGGGTCAGCGAAGAGTCATAACAGGGGTGTTATTGTTTATCTTACCGTTTGGATGGGAACGGGCGAGATAGTCTTCCTCCTCGTCTTTATGGATACGGAAAGAAAGCTTAAAGCAATAGCGTCCCTCAAGACCCTTAAAGAACCGAGTATCCAACTGCGAAAGCACAACCACAACAGCAGTCTCTTTCTTAACCGTGATCTCGAACCTTGTCGCAGCATAATCAGCGGACCACGGAACCTGATAGTTCAACCATCTGGCCTCTGTCACACGCCACGAGCTGTCAAAAAGCCTGGTGCGGTCGATGATGCTGAACTTTCGAAGGAAATCTTTGTACGTCATCCAGAACTGGCCGTCGTCACCGAATTTGTGCTCTAGAAGTGCCATCCATTCCGGAGTCCACTCCTTGGATCCGTCGGACCAAGGGCCATTCCACTCAAACTCCCCCCAGGGATTTCTATACGTCCGATAACTTAGTTTTCTACTCCGAGGGGAGAGTAATTAGGGATCTTACCGTAGCAGGACGAAACGTTCACCCTTGACTTCGACCGCTTTGAGGAGCGAGTACGCTGGACACAAGTCAGAGCGGGATTAAAAATGAGAACTTCAAATCCTAACCGTGTCCTTTCACGATTCCACGCCTATCAAAGCCGAATCCCGAGTTTGGAACAATCCAAGCCCCAAAGAGGAAATCTTGGTTGACGAGGGAAATACCCTCCTTCCAGAACAAGTCCTTGTCCATGATATCACATGTAAAAATCTCAGTTGTAACACCGCCGGTTAGATCTTCAACACCCTCTCTATATCTAATTAGATATGAACATTCTTGGGGGCGCAAAACTCACCCAGTGAACCCGCCACTCAAGGCCGAGTAGTCGCAGTGGAATTTAGCATATGCTTTCTCAAGAAGCGGTAACCATGTTTCATTCGGATCCGCACAGGAGCCAAAATAAAGTGCCTTCGAGCCCTTGGTAAAGTTCTTCTCGTACTCCTCTTCTTTCTTCCGGAAATAATATCTCATCTCCCATCCAGCGTCGTCGAACTTGTTGTGTTCCAGATATAGCTGATCGTCTATGATGACGGATTCCCACTCGCCGTCTAGAAGAAATGAGATCCTGCATATATATCGAGCATGGCGTTCTTACCTCGCAAGAATACAAATCCGTATACGCCAATCTTTTCATCACGAGCAACGCAGATCTTCTCAATTAAACCTTTGAGATTCGTAACCGTAGCCACTGCAGCCATGAACCAGCAATCTCCTTCCTGCAACCCTATCAGCCACAAGACTAGACTAGAATCGCCGGATTGAGAAACATACCATTCCCTGTTCAACATCCCCAGCAGTAGCGCCATCTTTAAAGAACACAGGATCTTCAAAAATCTCATCAACACGGGCACTTGTTTCTGGTGCGTCCCCAGTGCGGGGCGTCAACCCTTCCAGACAATATTCTTGATCGAGGGTTAAATCAAAATGCTGGTCTCGATACTTTCGATTGAACCTGCGACATTCTTTGGAGATCTTCTCGACTTTCTTCTTACAAGCCTCGACAACTTCGTCGTAGGATTTAGTGGCAACCAGGGATTTGGCGGGGGTTTTGAGGGCGGCAGCAGCGGCCATAGAAGCAGAGTCCGCGCGCGTGTTGAATGGGAGGATTGTGCGCGGGACCAGCTTCTTGACGCCGAACCAGCCGGACATGAGGCCGGTGGTTGGGACGGTTTCGGTCATTGTTGCGTTAGGGGGGTTCTCGAATTCTCTACGGAGTGTTTGGAAAAACGAGTGTTTATATATTCATTGCCATGACAAGTCTAAAGCAATCCAGTTCGATAGGCTGATTCCAAAACGAGGTGTCACTTCAGTGAGATCCTCAGGCAGGTAGGCCCCGCTATCTTGCATACGTAGTTCGTATTGCTGCCTGGAATCTCGACCTTGTTAACGTTTCGAACCCTGCCGGTGTAACGTATAAATATACCAGCGCTGAAGATAAGCTTGCGCAGAACTAGCATTTACCCCGCATCCCACATAAGCACCATCTTAACGAAACCCCCAAAGAAGTATGGGCTAGATCAGCCCTATCATCCCGCAGCCATTTGGTCACGAACCTCAACCGCGGTCGATGCTCCACCGATGTTGAGTATCAGAAATCTCGTGGGAACTAATCAACATTCGCGGATAAGTACATGTAGATACATATCATGGCACAGTCCAGCTGCAGAGAGTTACTCAGCTGACTTTGCATGCATATGAGGGCAGGTTGGATTGATGCAGGGGTTGGATTCCATTGTTAATGAAAGAAATGTGAGTTTGCAACAAGACTCGATGCGAGCGTGTATGTGGGACAAATAATGGTGCGTACGCGTCGAGTGCAACTTCGGCCGCCACAGACTTCATAGGGCTGACTATCCACTATATTCTAGGCATCCATAAGTCGCACAGCGCTTTGTCTGCATCGAGTCTTTAATGTGGATTAGACGGCTCATCGGCTATCAGCAGCACAAATTGTCAGAAAATTGGTGTGCCGAGTGATCGCTTGTGTCGTCACTCTAAGTATCATTTGTCGAACAGCCAGAGTTTTGAAGTGAGCTGGCATACTGGAAACCGCACCAGCAAGTACAATATCACGCACAATGGCACCATTGTGTTGCGTAACCATCGGCCCACTTTGTACTACCTGTGATGTCAATCGTAACCCATCTCAGCGAATATATTATGCACAATAGCAGTAACGTGCGGCTGAATCGAACTTAATCGTAACCTGCGGCTGAATCAAACTTAATTCATCAGCACCTACATATTGTAAGAAAAAGAAGATGAAAAGGAAAGGTCTACGATGCACTGATCATATGTATGTTTCGTCTCTCGTGACGGTTCACAACTAGGACCGGGGACGGGATTGCATCTCGGAAGTCCATCTGCGACCCATGAACTTGAAGTTCTTCCTGGCGATAGCTTTGCAAGTGCTGTCTTAGTGCACCAAACAAACCCCACTCTCTGCAGGCGAGCTCATCCATATGCCGGTTTGGATAAGTTTTTACAGATAAGCCTGCAAATATCAACCAACTCCAATGTCCTCAACCCGAGCCGCCTGTGATGGTGTGCGGTCGGTAATACAGCCAGCTCGCCCATTTGTGAAATGGTCTTTATATGTTGGGAACTGGCGACCACAGTCCGTGAACCGAAATGGTACGGAACACGTACAAGGTGCTGGGGTTTTGAGAATAATCCCTCCTTAGATTTGGATAATGATTGAATGGAAAAGTACCTCAAAATGCACATGCTGTTGTTTTTCCCATGGCCCAACAACCTATGGCTAACCCCAGTACTGAAGTCTGGAGAACCACGAAGTGTTTCCGCAGGTGCACAGCCTACTATTACCGTCCCTCTAAATCCCAATGTTAACAGTAGGTAAGCCTTTCGAAGTTCCTCACTTCATAAAGCCTCCCCGGAACTGCTGAACCGGAGTCTACATTTCTGGTATTCCAGTATTTCAGGTTTTTTTTCCCTAATCTGCCACCTCTGCATTCTCACCATTGAGCAAAAGTAGTGGTGTTTCGAATTCTTGACCTCTTCTTCCGACATCCTTAGCATTCAATACACTCGGTGTGAACATGCGTATGAGTTTTTGCACTCCCCTTCTTCTCCGAGTCGCAGCTGTGGTACTCTACTAGCGAGGCGCGAAATGACCTTTGCGCAATTGCAGTTGACCGTCCGTAGAAGCAACAGCATGTACCTCCTCTCCTCTCCTCTCCTGCGCCAAAAGTGCACTTCTTTTTTTTTTTTTCACTACACCATTAATAAAGTATCATTTACAATTTTGGCGGTTCTAAGGTGGTACTGCGAAAGTGCACTCCCTGTATCGAATCTATAGTGAGTAGTGGAGTGCACTTTCTGATACGCTGGCAAATGCTGGGGAGGAGAACGTTTAAGCGTGAGAGCTCAAGTTCGGATTTTAGGCTGGTTTATGTACATGGTAGAAACGTACGACAAGTGGAAGTAAAGGACTTGTTGGACTAAATAAGAAAGGGCAGGAATATGCAGCATTGGGGGTGGCAATTGAAAGTCTTCGGGCAACAGAAGCAGTCTGTCGTGATAGAAATACACACGTCTCTGTAATATATTCACTACCTTCACCAGTCCATCACTCGCCGACTCAAAAAACATCAACATCCATATCCCCCCCCTACAACCCCCCACCCGCAACTCTCAAACTCGTAAACTTCATCGACGGCCTCCCTTCCATCAACCCATGCATCGGCGCCACCCTAACCTTCCTCTCCTCCTCCGCAACCTTCATCATCCCCCCCCGATCCCCCCACGACCCATCCCTCCCATTCACTTCCTCTCTCACCTCCTGCTCAAGCGCTATATACACCCCCGCCAACTGACTCGTCCCCAGCCACGGCGCATGGTCTTTTCTCGACTGGTACGTCACCACTACTAACAGCAGGAGTACACCAAACCAGACTGTGGCTGGCAGCGTGGTCCAGATCCAGTCCACGCGGAGAAGCATCCGCTGAACCCAAACACTCCCCTTCTCTGTTGTAGCACCATCATTCCGTATCGCGTTACCCATGCTGCTTGCCATGGAGGTGATGAGGTCCGGGAACTCGGTGGAAAGAAGGGACTCGTACATTGCCCGGTGGAACTCAGAGATGTAAGGTTCAGGCGTGCTAGTGTCTGGTTGTGTGCTGTTTCCGGTAAGACTTGCGGACATACCCTGTGCGAGGGCGAAGATTGCGGCGACGGAAACGCGCGTGGAGTTGGAACGTGTCAGCGGGATTTTGGAGCTGAAGAGGGCGTCGGTGATTTCTGTGATGTCTGGGGCGCGCATGGTGAGCGAGTCGAAGGTGTCGGGGGCGAGGGTGGAGGATTCGTGGAGGGCACCAGCGATGACGGTGGCGGAGACGTGTTGCTCGCAGTATGAGAGGAGACAGGAGAAGGCGCGGGCTTTGTGCTCGCCGGTTTTGGCGGAAACGTGTCCTGGGGCAATGGGTAGGCGGGTTTCGAAGATTGTGCCGGTGTCGGGAAGGTCGGGTTCGCCGCGGGGAGAAATGAATAGTGCGGTGAGGTTGACGATGTTTCTGGAGATAGAGATGTTTCCGTCGCCAGTGGGTTTGAAATCCACACCTGGCGCTACAAGGTCGAGGAATACTCCCGCCTCTCCACCGACGGTGGCGTTGGTCACGCTGTCCCGGTAGCTGCAGATTTGCCCGGTTGTGTAGCATGTACCGCGGGATACGCAGAAGGGGTTTTTGGAGGTGAGGCCCCGGCAGGAGCAGACCAGCGATCTGGTGATGTCCGTGCAGGAACTGCAGAGGCTGATTGTTGCTGTGGAAGGGAAGGTGCAGTTTCCCGAGGGACAGGCGTAGGAGGCGGGAATCCCAGCACCGAGAACGGAGGAGTATGCTCCTGCTAACACCGCCTTCGGAGTCGCAAACACAAGCCCCCGATCAAGACCCCGCACAGGCGAGTAGTCTGTATTCACCGCCAGCGATGCCGAAGCACCAGCATCCACCACACCCACAAGATCGTACCGAACAAGATGTTGCATCGCTGGGTCAAACGCCAAAGACGCAATCACCAGCGCAGCACCAAAATGTACCAGCACCCCGCCGCGGAACCGTAGTATCCACCATATCGCGCCAAACGCATCTCTCCCCGCGCCATCTGCCAGCTCCAGATCCGAAAGCTTCCGCCGCCCCCGTGAGAATAGCCGCCATTTCGCTTGTCCGATGCATTCGGCAAGGGGGACGACGAGGGTGAGTTTTGCGAGGGCGGAGAGGTAGGAGATGACGGTGTTGATGGTGATGTTTTGGCGCCAGAGAGGGAGGGCGAGGTCTTGGTGTTGGCGGAGGAGGACGAAGATTGCGAGGATTGACGCGGCGGAGAGGAGGAGCGTGAGGAAGTTGATCAGGAAGTAGCGCCAGCGATAGGTTGGGGTGGGAGAGAGGGAGGTTTCGGAGGCATTGTCGTCGGAGAGGTTGGGTTTTGTTGGGGAGTCGGTGGAGGGCGCGCGGAAGAAGAATACGGCGATGAGGTTCTGGATGAAGGGCATCGTGAGAAAAGGTACTAAAATGTGCTGGATCAACCAGAAGAAGTGAAGCAAAGGAAATCAACAAAGGAAAACGACCAGCGTAGAAATTCGAGATGTCAATCAATCAGTCGTTATACAAAACGTCAGTATCATTGAATGGGCACGTACCAGTTTTAAGAAGAGGGGACAAGCTCAGACCATCGATTGAAAATAGAGGGTTTCACAGTCGCGGGAGATTTATTGGCTGCAGCTTTTGATGTGAGCGCTTGGAAGAGTCGGGACGATGGTCGACGCGTTCCCCTCGCAACGCCCCGTCGCGGGTATTTATGGCAAATTGTGCCGCATCGGGTTAAATAGCCACGTATTCTTCCCACAATGGTGAAATTAATATTGTGCCGCATCGGGTTAAATAGCCACGTATTCTTCCCACAATGGCGAAATTAATGTTGTTTTCTCGCTGCCAAAGTGCCGATAGGTTGACGGACAGCTGCATGTGCATTCTCACAATGTTATCGTGATTGCGTTTGTAAGGCGGCGCTTCCAATTGTGCAGTTGCGTGGACAGGCATTCTGGAATCGAATCTCAGGGCGAACCAGAGGATTCTTTGAGAGAGTTGGTTGGTTGGTTGGGCTGTGATTTAGAGTCGGTCATGGCCACTCACTCGTTGCAAGACCGAAATCAATTGAATTGCCGTGAAGTCCCTCGCACTGTCAAACTATGCGAAGATACATGGCGGTGCTCTAATGCAGCAAACTACCGAAAGCGACAAAGGCCGCATATAAGGCGCAAGGCACAAGGCACAAGGCGCAAGGCACAAGGTGCAGTTCGAAGTAGAGTGCATTTCTCGATATTAGCTTGGTGACACATGAGAGACTATATAACTAAACATTAACTCCAAGGACATGCCTCCTCCTCACCCATCTCCATCATGGCCACCGTTAACACGACAAACCTCCTCACCATCACCGTTGTCGCCGCCCTCGCTTCCCACCACTTCATCTTCTGCCGCAACGAGCTCGACAAGTACTCTGCACACGTCCTCTCGGCCGGTGTAATATCGCACCTTTTCCTCACCATCGCACTACGACATGCTTCGGTCCCGTCTGCCTACCTCCTCTCCCTGTCCCTCTCCGCCGTCTATGTCTTAACCGTCTTCACGAGCATCCTGATCTACCGCATATGGTTCCACCCAGTACTGTTTCCCCTACTCCTCTCATTGCCTCAAAACCAACTCTTCGCAGCTCCGCAACTTCCCCGGTCCGTTCATGGCACGAACAACTAGCTTCTGGCAGGTCTTCACAAACATAAAGTCGGATTTCCACTGGCGGGATGTGAGTAAGAAGCTGCAGGAGGAGTATGGCGACTTTGTACGCACGGGTATGTATGCGGCAAAAGTATCGGGGTGATGATGTGCTGATATGGAATAACCAGGTCCGAGGGAATTGACGGTATTTGATGCCCGTGCGACTGTTGCGTTGAATGGCGTGCAGTCGAAGGTTATGAAAGGTCCGTGGTACGAAGGTGTGGGCCCAAACCTGATGGGGATCAGGGATAAGGAAGTGCACAAGAAACGGAGGAGGGTGTGGGATCAGGCGTTTAGTATGAAATGTGCGTACCTTACCCTGAGGGAGATATTCGGGCTGAACGGTGTAACACAGCTCTCACCGACCTCGCGCCAATAATGGATCAACAAACCGACATCCTCCTCCAGCGGTTTTCGGAAAGTGTCGACGCGGGTAAAAACGTCTGTGTTAGGGACTGGTGCTTCTTCTACTCCTACGATGTCATGAGTGTTCTTGCGTTCGGCACTTGTCTGGATCTCCTAAAGTCTGCAGAGAATAGGTGGGTGAGTGAGCTGGTTCATGATGCGATGGCGGTGTTTGGAATCCTTGCGCCGTGTATGTGGGTTATGCATACTTTGAAGTTGATTCCTGGGATGGCAGAGGGGTTGATGAGGATGGAACGGTACTCGATGGAGGTGGTGAGGAAGCGGAAAGCGGTGAGTGATCGAGTGAGAGGATGGGAAGAGGGACGGGGGGTTAATACGCGTAGATGAAACATCCAAAGCCAGATCTGTTTAAATACCTAATCGACGGTGGACTTACGGAGAAGATATTGCAGCTAGAGGCACGGCTTATCATTCTCGCCGGAAGGTATGTACTGTCTCACCTATCCAAGCTCCACTGACGACGAGACAGCGACACAACCTCTGCAACACTTACCCTCGCCCTCCTCCACCTCGCACTCTACCCATCAATCCAACAGAAACTCCGCGCGTCCATCCTCGAGTCCTTCCCTGACCACCGCAGCGAAAACCTCCTCTCAACAAAATGCGACTACCTCGAAGCCGTAATCACAGAAATCATTCGTATACACCCAGCAATCCCACCCGGGCTCCAACGACTCACACCCAAAGAAGGCTGCTGGATAGGATCAACATTTATCCCCGGTGACACCCTAGTATTTGCATCTACATACAACATCCAACGCGGTATGCTTCTCCACCCCCTCCCTAAAAGCTGACTAACCACCCACCCCCAGATCCCCGCTACTTTGTCAAGCCCGATGGGTTCATCCCAGAGCGCTGGACTACAAGTCCGGAACTGGTAATCGATAAAACTGCGTTTGCGCCGTTCTCGACGGGTCCCATGGGGTGCGTGGGGAGGAATGTGGCGCTCATGGAGATGAGAGGTGTGCTGATGAAGACCCTGAGGTTGTATGAAATTGCAACGACGGAGGGGTTTGATAGGGAAGAGTATTTTGGGCGGGTGCAGGATAAGTTTACCACTACGCTTCCCGGGTTAGAGTTGGGGTTTAGGAGGTTGCGGGAATAGTGGCACGTTGGATGTGGATGGAAGAAAGTGAAGGACGTACTGAGCGTCGGTTGGAATTCATCTGAACGGTATAAAAAAACACTAACTATACTCCGCACATGCCATGAAAATTCCCAAAGCAAACGCCCCCAAAACGCCATAAACACCACGAACCCGCTATCAAAACGAACGTCACAAACTCGCAGAAGACAACGCTTAAACCCGTGACCGAAAACTCCCCCTAATACTCCTCCCCAACCCCTCCACCGCTTTCCCCCTCCTCACCACAACCCACCCAACCAAAACATTCCCCAACACCAACCCCTCCACCACCGCAATCCCCCATCCCATCGCAACACTAAACCTCATCCCCGCACACATAGTCCCAAACTCCGCCTGCGGATGCCTCACCAACTCATGCCCACACGTCCACCCCATCAACCCCTCCTCCTGTCCCTGATACACCGTCGCAAACACCGCCCCTCCCAACCCCAACACAAAATTCACACCCCCAACCCCTCCCGCAACCATATCCCCCAACCTAGTAACATGTCTCACACTCGGCCATATCCCGGCGAGCAAAACAACAATCGAAAACGTAGCCGTCGCAGCCCCCACCGCAAATATTGCGTTCGAAGCGGTAAGGTCAATAGGTGTGTCAGGCCAGATCGGCCACCCCCCATACATCAGCTTATGCCCAACCGTCGTGTAGAACGCGGAGTACGCGCTGCTCATCATTCCCACGATTACCATGCTGAAGATGGTGGAGATGACGCGGAGGATGAAGCGAGACCGGGAGATGGTTAGGGAGAGGAATTCGCGCTTTTGGGAGGAGGGGGAGAGAGGCTTTATGAGACCTTGGTTGGGGAGGGAGGTCGTGGCGGAGATCGGCGTTTGATCGTGGAGGGTTACGGTCGTGAAGTGTTTTTCGGGGATGACGAGGCCGAGACCGTGCGCGGGAGGCGCTGAACGGGTGTAGGATGGTGGGGCATCGTGGGTTTCGGGGGGTGTGCTCGGGTGGTAGGAGCTTGCGGGGACGGGGGGCGTGGGGTATTGTTTGTTGGGGTGGAGGGAGGTCGTGGTGTATGTGCTGAGGCGGAAATCCATCGGGTGTATGGTATGTGCTCGAGTTCTGCCCTCGGGCGTCTGGTTTAGGAGCGCACTCAAGTTCCGGATCCTAGAAATGCGGCGGGTATACGAGTGCAGGCTGTACTTGGTATGTATTTGCCCTGGTATTAGGTCGGTGGGGTGTATTCGTATATTACTTGTGTATGTTGTTCGTAAGTATGAACTCGTAAATCCAGCCGAGTGAGATCGTGTGTATCGTAAGAAGCTTTGTGAAGAATTCACTCGACAACCTCACATCCCATCCCTCCCTCCGGTTATATATATGACCGCACCGTTTTTTACCACCCCACTCATACGCACACACATACACATTTCTGTTGGACCCAGTGTTTTCGAATCGTTCTTTCAAAACATCTGGCCCCCAACCGCCCATACATATTATATTATATGTGAGGGCTATACTTGGTGCGGCTCGTTTCAAGGGGTGTATTTTTGGCTGCACACAACCACGTTTCTAACCGCGCTACACACCAATCAGTGTCGACAGTTTGAGAGAAATAAGAATCTGGAACCGTGAAGGTTTTGGGAAACGGGTAGCAGGGTTAAGGGGTGAAACGGAAGATAGCCGATGGGGGCTTTTAACGAGAGTTTATAAGGGTGCTAAACATGCAGATGTACTCTTGCTCTACGTTCATGATGCGACGATGGTGCTGTTGAGAGACGTAGAATTCGGGGTGGATTAGTTTCTGTAGTGTTTGAAAGCATCACGCATATGCATCAGCGATGTGGGGGAACAGTTAGGTGAGAAAGAAAAAAAAGCTAGCTAGCTAGGCGAATAGAAGAATTTGTGAACGTTCGAACTCCTCACGATCTAAAATCGAATTCTCGTTAACTAATCATCGTGAGAATAACAGGTTCGTATAGCTATAGTAATTGGCGGTTCACGACTCGACACGACACGACACGAGGGTATGCTATTTCTACGTTCCATCCCTAATTCTTTTCCATTGCGCGCGTAGAAACCCGTCGCCGGTAGGCCAAATCAGTGTTTGAATCGTCCACACCCATGTTTCATCACGCTCTTGACTTTAACTCGTGCGCTGCGGCCCGTTTTGATTCAATAACTGTACTGAAACGCTTTGTTTTCGCAATCGGTCACTGTTCAGTTAGCAACACGATATGTTGGAAGGTGTGCGCAGTATACGTACGGTTCAGCCACGCTCTGTCGCCAACGGAATCATCATCAGTGGACTGTGCCACATCCCGCCGTCGGTTCTCATACCCATAGTACCCGCGCAATCCCAGCGCGACGAATCCCACTGCCGCCTGAGATGCCAACACGAGGATCTTCGCCGGGGTGTACCTAATTCTGGGTCAGGCGAACGAAGCATCTGCTAATGAAGGGTGGGGGAATACTGCGGTGCGTCTTTAGCTTGGAAACTCATCGGAGAAACGATGTTCCCCAGTGAGAACCCGATCATGATGGTCGTGTTTACGACGATCTTCTTGGTGTGTCCGGCTGTGTTTGCGGCCGCCCAGGAGTAAATTATTGACATCACTGCTACAATCTGTGGGTGTTAGCTGGGGAGGGAGCAGGCGGGGAGGGGGGGAGACAGTGTTGATCAGGTAGATTCCAATAAGCAAGCCAGCTTTGTTCCCACCAGGCAGGAACGACATCATCCCGCCTCCTATAACTCCAGGGATAACGAGAAAGATCGTCCACAACCACCGTTTCCCGCACCGTCCGATTGCGAGAGTGCTCATCACCGTGGAGGTAATTGAGACAACCCCAGACGGCATGTTTAGCAGTGCTGATGTCTTCGCGCCGAACCCGAAGTTGCGGATCAGAGTGGTGCTGTAGGTGGATATCACACCGGAGGAAAGAGAACACTAGCTATCGATATCAGCAATGCCGTTGTGGCCCGGAGTGGGAGGGGGAAATAAACAAGAATGGTGAGAATAAACAACAACCAGTATTGCGGATCCATCAACGCTTCCACAACATGATGCACCCGGAAACGTCGGTTCTCGATCCCCGTCTGGTTCTTATCCATCACCCGCTTTATCGCCGCAACCCGCTCATCGATGGAAAGCCACTCCGATGTCATCGGGTTATCGGGGAGATACACATACGTCGTCAGTCCTATACACACCGTGATCATGCCGAGGACGAGGAACATAACCCTCCACCCTGCCATCATGGTCCCGGAAACATTCTGAAACCCTGATCATGAAGGCAACATCAGATACACATCTTCCGGATCCTCGGGATATAAACTAAACCCACCGAACGACACAACCCCACCCAATATCTGTCCCACCCCAACCCCGCAATACCATATCCCAAACCGTGGCGCCTGCTCGGCCTTCGTATACCACATCGATGTTATTAGACTCAAGCATGGCGCAATACACGCCTCGAAGATACCAAGGAATATCCGCGCCAAAAGAACGGTGTGGAAATTGTGGCAGGCGGCGGTACATGCTGTGGCGATTCCCCAGAGTATCACGTTTACCCCAAGGTATTTCCCAACCGGCAGCTTTTGGAGCATGTAGTCTACCGCCGCGCTTTTGTCAGTGGGTGTACGGTGGGGATTAAGGCAAAAACACACTGGTTGGAATCTCGGCGACAAGATATGCGAGAAAGAACCCCGTCGCGAGCCATGAGAACTCGTTGTTGCGAAGTTGTAGGTCGCGAGAGAGTCCCATGACGTTTGCGTACTGTGATTGTGGGGTTAGGAAGGAGGAAGCGTAGGAGGAAAGGGGAGGCTGACGTTGATAAGGACTTTGTCGAGAAATTGGATGAGGTAGCAGAGGAACATTGTTGGTACGATTCGTCGGTCGATTTTTTGGAGAAGGGTGGCGGGGGAGATGGTGGGGGAGGTGGAGGAGCCCGGGTGTTGCTGGATGAAGGTTAGGGCTGCGTCGATGTCGGGGGTGGAGGTCATGGTTGCTGTCCTCCCGAGAGACCGGGGAAGAGGAAGATTCGGGGGATTATGGGAGGAGGTGGTGTTTTATTAACCTCATGATACCTTGTGTATATATACGGTGTCGCGTGGTATGGCGGTTGTCTGCATGTCGCAGGTTGATTAACTTCCTCGGTGAGTATTGGCTGCCAGAGAGGATTAAGGCATGTCTGCGCTGAGACACTAGGTGTGGAGATGGAGACGGGGAGTGGAATAGAAGGTATCGTCTGAGTATTGGCGTGAGAATTTGAGACAAGAGTGCTTAGGTATTGAGGACGTTGTGTTAAGCATAATAATGATCCTAACTGATAAAGTGACAATGTAACTACCGCATACATCGTGAGGTTTCCTACTTCATCAACGTCCTCATCCATCTTCTCTTTTCTGGTTCAATGGTGTCAACCCCGGCAGTTAGCTTCGGAAAGATCTAGATTCTTTGATTCTTCCGATTGATATTTTGACGGGACTCAATGTGGTGCCAGGTGGATCGTCTGAAACAGAGGGGATTGGGTTTGAAGGTGAGCATGTGTCTCGGCCGGAGCGCGTTCTTCGATGACGTCATGGAGAAATGGAAAGTGGGAGAGAAGGAATTTCTCAGCGAGATGTAACTTGGGTGTGTAAAATGATACCATGTGGTACTCTCGGAGGTGATTATGCCTGCGTGGTGGTAGGGTCAAGTAGCTAGCAGCCGTCGAAGGACAGTTACGAAAAATGCGTTCGACGCTGGTAGAACTAGTGGGCCGGAGTGGTCAACATTTTTTGATGGGAGAGGGAGACAGTGAAGCTGCGGAAATTGCGATTGCAGCACTGGCCGTGCGTGTGGGTAGAGTTTGTTCTGATGGGAAAGAGTAAACGTAGTCCATAATTGCCCATCAACTAAATTTTATTAATTAATTTGCTGATCATTGATGCGAGTGACAATGTCATGATGCAAACCGAAATTCGAAAATCTCAGTAGTGGTTGTTCATGCAACGGTAGTATCACAACGGCACCGAATGATACATGTGGGAATGACGCTAGCTGTACTCTCTCTCGTTCACGTTTTTGAAGCGTCTCTATACGGGTTCTACGTGTGAAATCACGCTCTCCACTGCCTGCCATCGGGGCTCTTGATTCAAGAGCAGACGGGATATGATTTGTACACAAGTGCGCTCTTGCAGCTGTACTCTGCGGTTTTGGCCTCCCTCATTATGACTGGAAGATACTTGGGCGGTCAAAAATCACTGACACAACTTATATGCAATTTCTTACATGTAGATGTCAAAACTTTTTGACCGCCTAAGTGAGAAAGTCGGTCCGAAGTGACGGCGGAGGTAAATATCCAGAGCGATTCCAGTGAAAATGATATTGTCATAAATCAGTACAGGTTGAATTACGTACGTAGATACTGAGATACGGAGTTACAATTAAGGAATAGGAGGAAGGAGAGAGTACAGTCAGTGGGTATATATTCAGTTTTATATATATATGGTTTTGCTGTCGTTGGCACGGGTTTCACCTCGCTCGCAAGTTCGCTCGGTAGCGGTGCGAAAAGCGAACTGTATGCGAGAGTATATAGTACGATTGAAGCCTGTGGCGCCAGCAAATTATACCAGCTGCATATGCATATTCTGCCAGATCCAGTGGCTGAGCTAGGTAGTGTTTCTGCAAACCGACCCCGAGCACTGATCACCTCGAGCCCACATCTATGGTCAGGGGATTTTTGAAGAGATATGTACATAAACGAAGGGCTCGGGTTGGCCGAGCACAACCGAATCTCTAGCCAAAAACTGCAGCCTCATTCTATGCAGGAGTACGGGATGGATGTTGGAGATTAGGAAAATGCAGGAGTATACTCGATTGGATGGCTCGTCCAGTGCTTGATATGGTTGCGAGAAAAAGGCATCATGGTAACGAGATGACTCTGACCTCCATCAATCAAACTCCGGAAGTCCGGGCCGCAAACCACGATGTCCATAAGAACGACGAGATATTACAGGATTTGCTGGAATCACGCATATACAACCCCGCCCAACGCCCAACGCCACCGGTAGGCGGCTTACAAACGAGTACCTATGACAGGTGTAACACTGGGGCCCCAGGATGTGGCTTGTTCTTGAACACGGTTCGCGAGATAGAGCTAGAGTACTGTACCGGTCGATAAGGTTGGTACACGCCCTTGACCTGACTCGATTTTTTATTAGTACAAGAGGTATCTAACCGGTATTTTATCAAGTACGGTGATGCTGTGACAGATTTTGGGAAAGGTACATTGGACGAGGGTGATATAGAATGGGGAAAGTACGACCTTAGGGCTAGAGTAAAATAGGGCTAAATAGAACACCATGCCTGAGCTACAGCTGCTGCCTTCAAATGAGCCCTCCTGACATATTTTACTCTTTAATACAGTCACCGCTGACCTCTGGCCTTGCAAGTACAAAGCCTGCGTGACACTTACCATTGTATAATATAGTCAAGTACGTACACCCTCTGTGACTGCTGACGTACTAACCTTATCGACCGGTACAGTACTCCTCGTAGCACAATATTTTGCCTCCTCGCTGCCATAGCGTCTTGGTCAGTGGGCCACCAATTGGCTCACGCGTCACGATTGCGGCAGCTGCGAGCTTCAATTGTAATCAAACCCTCACCTCTTGTCAAGTTGACCAGCTTCCACCTCTGGTTGGCTGTGTTTGGCTGCGCATTTCGGACTTTAAGTATGTACTATACACTAGGAAAGCTTCTGCACCAAAGCGAATGCTATATACTGAGAGTTATTACATGCGGACGCTAAATATACGGTGGTGGATTTGACGGCTCCGCGGATCCGGCGACGCCGGCGAGTGACGTATGATGCCCGCACCAAATGTTCCGATCTTCCAATAGAACCTCGTAGATTACCCACAAGCCGGGGAAAATTCCTCCTATGACGATCTTTTGCGGGCGATTGTGAAGGCAAGCATAATTGAAAAATCCAGAAATCACTGAGCCTGAAGCCAAGTCGAGCTAAGTGCTAGTGAATCTGATCATGGTTTAACCTCAAGCCGCCAATTTTTTTCCAAAGCCTCAACCTTTAGCCCCGATCCGAAAGTACTTCCTCGAGTAAGTACTGCGGGTTATTGGTGTTATCGAAGTCTTACCCGAATATGTGTAGTGTACGTAAAATAGCCGACCCAACCTCACGATATCTCGATACGCCCATCAACTCAAGTGAGCACTGACCTTCCCATTTAGCAGTGAAGGCAGTGTCTCAATAGTAATGTCGATCAGAACCGTTTCAGGGAAAAAGATGTTGTTTGTGGCGGATGCATCGTTAGAGTACCACGTTTCCGAGGTATTTTTGGGAAATTGCGCCAGGATGTTCTCTGGCTTGCAAACCAGTATACGCACAGTAATCGCTTAATTCTCCCAGACACTGTATGTAGAGTATATGTAATATCTCGATGATAAGGTAATTGCGCCTCCAAGATGTATGTTTATATGGCATCTGAGCTTTGTTGTGAGGCTTCGAGGTGAAACGAAGAGAACTGGTGGGAAACATTCCGGATTCAATCGTACCAGTCATCTGCTGTGCTCTAAACCCGATGCCTTGGGACCGTAAATAATTGCCTTGTTACCGGGAATCCGAGATGGCATGCCCATATGTACTCTATGAGAGTACAGTAGTGCAATGAATGTGTCGGCACACGGGCCCGGAGAGTATCGAAAACCGCTTCACAAACTCTCGAAAATGTCCGCTGTGAGGTCTGTTCTAAAATACTATACATTCACATTTTTGATTCCATAAACATCATGATAAGAAACCCCTAATTATACACATATCACAGGCCATACTCCAATCTCCTCAAGCTATCTTCTGAGTCATTTTTTGGTCGTTCGCCCATCTCCACGTCCACTTTTACATCGGTGGTCCTCATGATTCCACCCTGTGCGGTACCGATGATATTCTCCTGGCTAGTGTTTGCGCTACCGTGAGTCGCTGTCGACGTGATCTGGCCTTTGTAATTTCCTAGTGGAATTCCGGCGCCGCCACCCGTGCCGGAGTGCCCTCCGCTTCCACCGTAAATTCGTTGCCGGCCATCCGGCTGTGATAAGTTCTTGTCGTTCGAATTGTGCAAGTAGTACGATGACTTTTGAAAAGTGGAGCTGCCCAGGACAGATTTGACGAGAGGTTTGAGTGAAGGCCCAGAAGCGGAGGTGATGGCCATGTTCACCTCAACTTGCGACCAGATGAGGATGTAAGCTGCAACGTCTGTAGTGAAGTATCAGCAAATATCGCGCTGAAGTATGGGAGGAGCGGGCGCAGTACAGGGAACATCGCCGCCGTTGATGACAGCGTCTTGATACTTATACAGAGCGTTGATTCGGACGATGGATGCGATCACGGCCAGCGAGCCAATCGAAAAGATCAATAGCAGTGCGGCTGGAGAGGTTCTCGTAAGTATTTACAACATCTCGTTTATCTAGAATTCTATGGTTCTGGCAATACGTACTTCGCTTCCTCTTGTTCACCTGGAGGTTCCATACCGTTGGCAACGGAAGAAGGAATATTGTGATATCGGTAGTAATGTTGAATGCTGCCATAGCATAGTACACTGCAATTAGGTTATTACAACCCTGTGGAAACGTCGGTGACCATGCCCGAGTAATGTCCTTTGGACATTCAAACATCTGATAATTGTGTCAGCGCTCACTCACTTGTTCATCCGACTCCGTTGCGACCGTGAGTATGGAAGACAAACGTTTACAAATAGCATGGCAAAGGAATACGCGGTGATTAAACCGCCGAGTCCGTATATACTCCATCGATACCCCTTCTTTGGCGACAAGCGGTAGTAAAAGCATAATATGGAAATTTTGACAAAGTATAATATCATCAAGTATAGAAGTTGGTAAGAATACCATAGTTTTAAAGTGGGGATGATGATCTTTGCGTAGTCTGTGAGGCTGTCGAGAAAGTGTTAATCGTTTAATCATTGCCTGTAGGATCGGGTCGGCAATACTCACTCTTTTGCATGCTTGCCGGTTCCATAATACACATGGAAGTAGTTACATACTGTTAACCCCCAAGTTTGAAGCTGCAGACGATGGATCAGTCCGAGTATTTGTCAGGGTGAAACGTGGGGCGGGATTACAAGAGCGAAACCGATCAGGTAGTCATCTATCGTTACACTGCGGATGATTTGTGAGCGGCAATAGAATCTGGGGGCAGATGTCAGCGTCACGAATTCAACTTCTTCTATTGGTGGTATATCGACAGAAACAGAAACATCAACCAATAGAGGGAAAATAAGAAACTCACCGCAACGCCACGGTTATCGTTGAAAGGCTGGTTAGAGAAAACATCACACCGAGCAACGTCGGCCCAAGACCTAAATCCCCCATCCTGACAATCTGGTAGAAGCGCGCTGGCCTGTGAAACAAGAGGGTCAAGTCGAAGAGGCCAAAGCCACGATCGCACCGCCGCCGTATCCGCTGATTTCCTGGTAGAGAGTGTGGATCAACCGGGTATTTCTTAATGCCTTCGAGAAGATCAATCGGGAATAAGCGTTTCGATAATCCCGCAAGAGAGAGACTGAAGTTGGTTGCAGATCGCAGCTTAGAATTGCGGAGGTATTACTCGTTGAGACTGGGTGAAAGACCAGTTGATGGGGTCCGGTCGATCTCTTCAGTATTGAAACGCAGTAGGGTCTTGAGCCAACTATATACTTCTACTACATGCTATGGCACTTGCAAGCTTAATCTACCTTCCCCGGTAAAAATAAGTGATCGCTAGATAGATAGGTGCTTCCTGTGGCTTCATGGCATCAGGCGGGATGGAACCGAGATCAATTGGTTGATGGGTTGACAGACTTGTCATGCAACTTGGTTCCCGGAACCGAACTTTACCAAAATCCAGGACTGCAGACCCGTTCCTGCTCTGAAAAGCGCAGGGAAGTGCGCTCCTACCCTATGAATGTAATGTATGAACGCATGTGCGAAATATATGTATACATGTATACAAGTAATGGAAAGTTCCCCGTTTGGATATCGATGTCTTCACAAGGCGGTTATACATATGTAAGATCTACAGTACAATATTAACTAATAAGTGAACAGTAGTAAACAGAGCCTGTACATAGACTTAGAGTCCGTCACTCGACGGCGCTATGTTGTGCTTTCGGTGGATTTCTTCCCTGTTATCTAGTGGCTTAGCAGCTGCGCAGTGAAAAGACTAGAAATGCATACCGCATGCGAAGTCATGTCAAGCTCATATCTTCTGGCAGTTGAACCATGTTCTTCACCGCGGAAGCAATGTGTTGTATGAAAGTAACCCCAGAAGTTACGGGTAGTTGGTTTATCCGCGACATGACATCTGACATCTGACATCTGACATGACATTGACATCAACAACCATTGGCGGCAGTTTCGACCTTCCGGAAACTATATATTAACACAATGATTTCAAAACCTTTCGTGTGCGGGGGGTGTTTTGCCTCAACTCATGTTAGAGTACGGATGTACTAGCACTCTACTCTCACTAGCGTAATGAATTTACTAATTATCGTGACAGTTTTAAGTAGAGGGATTTTCCCCGCTCTTTGACCAGGAATTCCGGATTTGGTATGTGTGCTAATCCACTAGACTAATACAGCTCCCCCTTGAATACCGGTAATGGGCCCATAGGCAGTTGTCCCGGCGAACGCTATCAAGACTCAGTCAATCTTAATCAAGTAGGTATTATTCGGCACAGGATTGGAATGTCTCGGGTGGTGTGCAATTGATGCAGTTTTATCTCGTGAATTGCAGGTAGAGCGGTGTATGTACGTACGTGTAGACATCAGTGCATTTAGTGCAGAGTTGGAAAAAGTAATAATTTTGCAACTGCACTGGCCAGCCTAAGGTACTCGCGGTTCTCGCTAAGAAAAGTCGGGGCCGAACTTAACCCGCACAGATATCCTTATTCAGCACGGCGGTTTGAATTGGCATTGGGTTACACCGAGAACCAGTCCTACACGTGGCTTTCCAAGTATTTCCTGATTTGATCGTTAGAAGGAGGAAAAGACCATGTTTCAACCAATCATGCGATCTCAACCGTGCCGAGATTTCCCCGAAGAGGATATTTGTGAACAGTTGGATTTCGCGCTGCCAACCCTCCTCCTTTTATCTGGACTTCACCAGGCGATATGGTATCAAACTAGGTAGCACAAGCCTATTAAACTAACGGCAGCCGTGTTCCGACTTACCACTTTTCTACTTGATATCGTGCCTTTGGACCCGCACATATAGGCCTGCGGCCGCTCTTCGTTACCTGCATTTCCATTCCTTTCTGTACGAATTTCCAACTACATCACATTCATTGATTGCTTCTTTTCAGGATGAAGATCGACTTCATCAAATTAACCGCTGTAGCGTGTCTCAGCACAGCAGCTTTGGGTTCACCCATTAGCGGACCATTCTCCGGAGCCGACGGGAACGGACTGGAGTCGAGATCGTGGGACCCCTCAGGATGGTTAGAAGTGTGGAGGGCATGGTTTAACCATTCCGCAGTGACAGCGATAGACGGTGCAGGAACCCGGTTGTTCGCAAAGAATGGTGCGTCCCCAGGCCGGGTTTCTTCTGTTGATTGGCGAATTATCCAACTATCGTGCATTGCCGGAGTTTGTTTCTAACAGGATATTCCAGGCGAAAACTTTCCGGCAGCCAGAAGAGAGATTATATCAAGGCTGTCCATTGTTTGGCTAAAAAACCTGCGATCGCGAAGTCTGTAGTTGCAGGTGCGGTCAGTCGGTTCGATGACTTCCAAGGAGTTCACTCCATGCAAACGGAATCGATCCACTGGGTAGGTCCCCGTAGCTCGTGTCACACTTAAGTTGACGTCGCCATCGACAGTGGTTGCTAACAACTACAAGGTTGGACACTTCGCTCTCTGGCACAGATTGATGGTTGCCGAGTACGAGAAAGTGCGAATACCTTTCCTGAAATTTCAGGGCAAACTTACAATTTGCTCGGATGTAGGCACTCCGCTCAGAATGTGGATATACCGGCGCTCAGCCATATTGGAACTGGCTCAAGGATACCGAGTCTGGGATCAAGATGACCGAGTGGGAGATCTTTGACCCCGTTACGGGCTTTGGTGGAAACGGACCATTCGTTGAGGTGACCCCTGAACAGAATTATCTCGGAATTGCCGATCGAACCGGAGGTGAGTATCTATTTAGCGGGCCTTGTACTGCGGTTTATCCTACTAATCACGCACGCATGATAGGAGGATGTGTTATGGACGGTCCTTTCACCAAAGACCGCTTCACTCTCAACCTCGGCCCTACTAAAGACTACAGTATTAAAAACCCTCACTGCCTGACCCGCGACTTTGCTCCCACGGTTGCTGCAACAAACTTGGTCCGCTGGGTTTGGGATGAAGTTATGGCTCAGCCCGATTTCGGCCACTTCGCAAGACGTCTGGAAGCCATCCCAAGCTGGGATATGAAGAACGTCCATGGTGGTAAGATAAAGATCCCAGCGAGACCCCTGAAGCCCAACCGCTGACGAAGTTCACTAAGGCGGACACTTTGGAGT
This sequence comes from Wilcoxina mikolae CBS 423.85, assembly GCA_014904905.1. Classification (NCBI taxonomy): domain Eukaryota; kingdom Fungi; phylum Ascomycota; class Pezizomycetes; order Pezizales; family Pyronemataceae; genus Wilcoxina; species Wilcoxina mikolae. The sequence continues at coordinate 7,814 of MU122104.1, read as the reverse complement.
CGGTGGAGTTTTGGGCACTATCGGTGACGGTTAGTAGCTAGTCCCTAGACGCTCTCTCGGCAGTACATACTGATGGCACTTATCTAGCCTTCAACTCTCCTGGCGACCCACTTTTCTACCTCCACCATGGCAATCTCGACCGCCTGTACTACCTCTGGCAGAAGAAAAGCCCCTCTCGTCTTTTAGATGTATCTGGTCCTTCTCTTCCCTTCGACTACCTCAATGAGCGAGCCGCAAACGTCACGTTGGATTTTGAGATCAATATGGCACCGCTCACCGGTAACATCAAGCTTAAGGATCTATTGGATACCAAGGGTGGAACTCTCTGCTACGAGTACGATAGCGAGGATAGCGAATAAGCTCACTGGTTTGAATCGCCATTAATTATGTACTCATGTTGTTGAGTATAGCCTGATAGGTTCTAGAGGACAGATGATATCCACCTTAGAATACCCAATTGTAATACATATATTGTTTGTTCAATTCACAACAACAACCTTCATGCTCTAACCAACATACAAGAACTCTGTGCTATAGTTACACCCGCGTTTAATGTATGCGTATAAGGAAGTGGTGCAAGTACGCTATGAGACGAGAGTACACTGCTCAATCAGTTTCACGTAGCGAGATACCAAACCCTGAATATGGGTGAGCTCGCTTTCCCCCATGGCTTGCAGCGGCGCGCCGCCAATCAGCCGCCTCTAACAATTGCACACAAATATTACTCTTCATGATTGATTTGGAAACTACTTCATCCAAGAAAATGCGTTCGTACTACGTTGTACTCTACCATCCTGCGTGGCGAATTATCTGGATGAAGCAAGCTGCAAGCAATCTCTGAAATTCGAAATTCGTCTGAGGGGTCATCTAACATTACATTTATGCATATCTCAAATCCAAAGTGGCGCTGTGTATGCAAGTTTTTCGCAGCGCTAGATTCTGGATCTCCACGAAGCGCCTCGACGGCGCCATGATCACTAGTTCAAGACTTAAGCAGGAACCCCAGGAACTCTTCACGCCACACGGAATAACCCCAGTCCAAAATCCATGAACTTGTTCCGAATCCCGAGCTAACCCTGATTATATCTCACTACTGTTGTAACCGATCATACACCAAGGTACCAAGTCGACTGAAGAACATGTGCAGTACGTATAAAATGCAACTCTTAAGTGAATCCCAAGAGTCCGAATTCGATAGTTGCATAGTTGATGGCCAGCTTAGTCGGGATGACTCTCAGCCAAATATCGACCAACACTTGAAAGTTTACCTAGCTATCGCACTGGAAACCTCTATGAAGATACATATGTACTCTACACAACAGTCTAGCACAGGTTTAGACGTTCACGATTCCAGATTCCTATCAAGCTACTTAGTATTTAGTTAATGAGACTTGACACTAATTTATTTCTCTGTGCTGCCACGAGGATTCCCATCCACGTTTCCTTCGAACGCAAATCTGTACCCACAATTGGAAAGCTTAAAACCTTCTTCGAGATAGCCAAACTCGATACAAGAACCTTTCGGCCCATATGACAGTCAGCAAAGCTGTCTGTGACAAACAACCCTAGGACTTTCAATAGGAGGTGGCCTCGGCAGTGGCGCTACAAGTGTTGCACGGCACATATGTAAGACTCTGTTAGAAGATATTACCGGTACCGCTTTCGGAATCCCTTCTCCCCACCACGCTCCTTCGGCGTCCTCAAGCGAGGATTTCCTGTTAAAAGTGGGGACGCCACCAGCCGGAATGGCTACCGCCACATTTATTATCACGGAATTCATCATACAAACTACGCTGGTATTTGATGCATTTTTCCTTCGGGCTCCGCCACTGCCCCCTACTCACTATGCTATTGTACGAGGTGCAGATTTTGGCCCTAGCAATTCTATACCTGCATAGATATGTACTCAAACTTCACCTGGTAAGTAAAGCAGCTAACAAAGTGGTAGGAACAGGTGGGGAAATTTCAGGGGGCCCGCGTCAAGGTACCTATCTTACCTTTCCCAGCATGCCACCACCTGTCACCCATCGGCTCTCATGGGGTGTGGGACGAGCTTCAAACAAGATACTGGGAACGCCAGGGATGTCTCTAGAAGTCTTATCTCCGTACTCTATTTGGAGTTATACTCCCAAAGTATATATGCAGAGTATGCTCCTCCGAATCCATGCCTTGCCGATTGGGACAATTTATATAACTGCGCATTTCCCAAGTTTAATGAATCCACTGTACTGCGCAATGGTCTTTTTTCACCGGAAGTGTACTTTCCCGAGCGTTCTGGTGGATTTTCACGCCCTCCCCCTACAAAATCGTGCCGTTTCCACACCCTTTCCGGTCCAACTAGCTAGGTATAATTATAATCAACCCATTGACACAGTGTTATAAATCCCCTTCCATGATACTAACTTATTTGTCCAAATCTCATGATGTTTTTGATCATGAATAATTAACTGGCTCTTGACATCGATTCGTATCACACATGCATATGCATCCACGCGGATGACTTCTCCAGCTAGCCCCGATATGGGAATTATTTGGTGCAGCCCGAACCCCAAGATACCGGTGTTGGTATGGAGATTGTGAGGCCGGGGCGGAAGTACTGTTGTTGTGGTGGAGATGTGCCTTGTGTGCGTGTGCGGCGCGGTGCAAGGTATCGGCGGCCGCATCGTACCGGTTCCGAGTTCAATAGCCGACCCCACATCTCTCTCCACCCCACATTCGGGAATCGCACATTTCACCACCATATATACATAGATGGGAGTATGAATATTAAGGATGGATATTTCCTGTCGTAAACGTCGCATTGCCAAATTCCCAACTACATTCCCCCGAACCGTAGCCAAATTTAAGTGAACGTTCACACCACGTGCACAGAGAACTTAAGATGGCTGCAGAATTTCCTCCGGGATCGCACATAATCGGTGCTGACGCCGAACAGCCCGCTGAAACAGTGGGATACCGCCTGGTATGCAACTCGTAATTCTCTCTTTTGATCCGTTCCACTGATTGATTATAAGCGCAACAGAACCACCTTATGCTCCGTATCAAAAACCCCGAGAAATCTTTGCGCTTTTACAAAGAAGGCTTTGGCCTCCGCACTATCTTCACCTTCAATACAGGTCTTTGGACTAGTATGTCATTCAGTACTCCCACCTCTACTTCCCGCAACTGACGAATGAAGTCTACTACCTCGGCCACCCGGATACTCCCACAGAAACCGGCAGCGACATGCTCGCCACGCTAGGGAAGCGCAAGGGGCTGATAGAACTCTACCACATCCCGCACGACAAACAGGAGGCATACGACAATGGCAATGTGGAAGGGAGATATGGGTTTGGACATGTGGGATTTACAGTGCCGGATGTCGCAAAGGCGCTGGAGAGGCTGAAGGAAATTTGTCCAGAGACGGATATATTGAAGGGATTGGGCGAGGATGCGTTCAGGACCATGGGGGTTCCGCGGGTGGAAGGAGATGAGAGAGAGGACTCGATGGTTGAGGAGGGGTATAAAGCCGTGTTTAGACAGCTGGCGTTTGTGAGAGATCCGGATGGATATTGGGTTGAGCTTGTACCGGAGGTAGTGCAGTAGTGATACGCATGGATGATCTCCGCCATCGGTATTTTGAAAGCTGGTTTATCTTAAGCGTTCCAGTTGAGCAGGACATATAAGCGAATCGACTGGAACTAGCTCGTATATTCTGTGTGTCGTCTGAACCGGGACGCCATAGTTTATAATTTAACAGTAACTCAATAGATTCTCGAGGAAGGGGATTCTAGCCGCCTAGAGCCTGTCTGTCTATCATGCTTAATTTCGGGTCGTTGTAGTTTGAGGGTGTTTCCACAATGGCCACGGCGCGCGCGGGGATGTCGTCGTTGTTGCATGTTGCGTAGGTAGTGAGACACCCTGTAGAGGGTCAACAAGGCGAGATGTCTGATCTCGAGTCCTTCCGCTCTACCTACTTGTCTCGAGTCAACTCTTGTCATCGCGCGGGTTCGAACGTTCCTTTGTCCGTCGCGTCGTACATGGATTTTCGCTTGTGTGTGAGATTATACCGGATCCTGTATTTGGTAGTTCGGATCGGACTTTGTAACCAGTGTGTGGTCGTAAGGCGCCAGTCTCCTTGTCAGGCGGAGGGTGTTGCGGGCGTTGCTGAGAGTACGATGAGAAGAAACCAATGACGTGGTATGTCATTCCGTTATCTTTTATCTTAGCGCAGATCTACAATATCGGGGTGAGTGATGGTAAATGACCGAACTCATTGTTTCAACATTTTAATAGCCACATCCTCCACATCCAGGTAAATTTGAACGTGTAGATATCTCGCCCTTTATGCAGAAGTTGCTTGTAATCCAAGTCCACTGATTATTACCACCATTTATATGTAAGGACTTTCTTGATTCCTTGCATACAAGCCGCCACGCACATACGTATACGTATTCCTGAACTCCATGGATCTAAAGAACTCCGTAAATAATACGAGCTGGTATTACAGCATCAATTACTTGGTAAAAACGAGAGAGGCGGGGTCACGCGCACGCAATTGCGTACGAACCTTGGCAATATTTCAATCTATGCCTTGGTTGACAACGTTGCAACTCATATCTGGTTTGGAAATGGAAACGTCTGTGGAGACAGTATTCTCCCGACGGCTGATCTTAGAGTTCAGGCATACGTGTCGTGTTGTATGGATATATGATGGTACGTCCAGAGAGTTCGTCAGTGGACCACAGTCTTTGGTCGATCTTGGAATATCGCCATAAACGCCAAGAGCCAAGTATTGGATACAGGCCTGTCTGTGTACCTGTAATGAAATTTGCTTTTCCAGTACTGTATTGGTGGGCATCTTCGTACCGTAATCCACTGACATTTGAGTCGTTGCCAACGTTCACGTTGTGCTACCATGGCACGCGCTGGAAGAACACTAAGATACTCTTCTTGGCGCAGTCGAACTGCGGGCCATTGAAGATCGCGGGCCATTGAAGATCGCGGGCCATTGAAGATCGCCATCGATTGATCCACCAGCTGTGGGCATTAGACCTGGTTCTAGGGCTGGAGTTAATGTTGGAGGAATACGAGGATGAACAGCTGTCCAGCCAAAGAAAATGAACTTGCGCTTCTGCCAAGCCGATAGCTGGATATGCGGCTACGGCCCGGGGAAACTGCTCGCGAGCTGAATTCCATCCGCATAATCCACCATGTTACATGAGGACACCAGTCACGTATGAAAGCCCCTTACCACTGGCTTGCCTGATCATGATTGGATTGCGTTGATCTGACCAGTATAAATTTCATCGTTGCACAGCGTGCCAGCCTTGGAAGTGTACTCTACAACCAGTACGTCCTACGGAGTGGAGTAACACTAGAGAACATTGCGCAGAATAGGCTGCTCAGGACGATGGGGTGACGGCTGTCTATAAGAAGCAGGCATCAGTCCCCAACTCTCTCTTTCTTCTTCCAAAGACACTATGAAGCTTACCTGTATCGGAACGCTGCTCGCTTTACTCTCCTCCGCTTGCTATGCCGAACTTAATGGCCGATGTAACCCTGGCGGGCTAGGCGACGCGTTCGGCGTTTGCGTCCACACAGCCGCCTGTACGAACTCTGGCGGTAGATACACAACCGGAGACTGCCCGAACGATCCAACGGATATCAAGTGCTGCTTTGAGGCGCAGTGCCAGGGCCAAGGTAGCATCTGTGCATGGACGGACCAATGCGGCGGTACCAGCTCACCAGGTAAGAACACTGCAATATCTTACGGACTGTGAACTCACTAGGGGCTGACAGGGTTTTGTGCTGGGCCGTCAAACTTTCAGTGTTGTATTTTCGGGACGGATGTTTAAATCAGTGGCGTCGTCGCTGGCTGGTTGGGATGATAGGAAGGATGGAAATTGGATGGCAAGGTGGATGTCGATTGATAGTCTACATTTGAGACAGCTCATAATTACAACTGATTTTTCGCTACTTGAATGCAATCTTGCGAATGGCTCCAAGAAATTACCGGTTTCCTATTGACGTAAACGGCATTCAGAGGGGCCCGTTGATGGGTTTTTTCGTTTTGTAATGCCTTTTAAGCTTTGAACAAATTCTAACGTGGCACAACACCAAAAAAACCATCATTGAATGACATTGAACGTAGTACATCTCTGCTTCCGAGTGGCGATACATCCCCAGCGGCAGTGCCTCTGAAGGGGAATTCGAGTGGCTGAAAGGCCCCGCCCGCTGAAGACTAGTGGTGGTATGCGATTGGCTGCATGGCATGATTCTAAATATGGATGGCGTTAAGCCACAGCGTCACTGTGTACGAATCGAAGGGCAATATCTGTGGTTTTACAGTTTTTTACGGGCGGTGTATCATCTATCTGCTGTGACTGAACGATCCTACGAACGTATATGGTCCCAAAGTGCTTTAAACATCCACATGTATGCGCATGAGCAGCATGACTGAAGTACCGATCTTTCATGCGATTGAATTCCAACTGAGAGACTTTGGGGTACTATACCATCCTTTCACAAAATTGTTAAAAGAAGTCGTAGATGTTCTGTGGATGTCAGGTTTGTGTAATATCGTGGATGTCGATCGCGAGGTCCGCGCAACGACCTCACTCACCATATCTATCACTCTTTATATCCAGTTCTGACAGACAGCCACACAAGCTAAATCCAAGTGTGTACCTATTTACATGTACGTACGAGACTAAAGTTTATACTCAGCTGATCAGCCTGTGTTTCTTTTGAAGGAGGAAAGCAATGTCATGCATGGGAGAGCCAAGCCTGTGGTTCGAAACGGCTAGCTCTATTTTTTATCTAATCGCAATCCATCAATTTTTATCAACTTTCATTCTATTGCTCCTCATAAATGTATACAACGTTTGGGCCATTCACGATTAAAGTGCAAAAAAGATATCTATATGTTCCTGCGAATGAATTGCGCTACCTATTCTGATCTTTCTATTTTCTCACGGGCCGTCGTAGCCTCACAGGCGAGTGACGCCAGATGACTCAACAATGCCCTTGCGTTGTTGAAGTACTTATTGTACTTACGTCTGAATCTCGCGCTCTTTTATGGATTGCCTTCTCGGGGGCTGAGTAAGATATATTATAAGGAACGTGCGCGCACAATTTACTGTTATAGGTTGACCGAGCTGTATACGAAGGGGGATGGCAAGGCCATCATCACCACAGCCCCTCACTTTCACAGTGACGACTCCTGGGCCGGGCCATTGCAAGTTGCAGTTGTGTTGGGCCTGATATATTGGGTTGCGGGATTTGCCGGGGTTCTGACCTGATGCGTGTATACTGGGAAATTCAACTATAAACCTATCTGACGAAAGGCTCCCAATTGAAGCACGAGTTGTGTTGAGAGCAATAGAATGAATGAATTGTCTACCGTACAAAGAAGAGGGAAAACAGCGCTCTATATATATGGAAAGAGAGAGAAGGAAACACCATGCCGATTGCCAAAGCCGGAGCCGAGTATCAGTGTTGAACCCTCCCCTTGTAATGGCGGCCGGCCTATGGCAGGGTAACCGCCCATCCGCCCAGTATATAGTCAGATCGTGCGAGTGCTCTTGCACGCCATCAATAACCTTACCTATTGAATCTACCTCATTCTCGAATCCTCGTTTGCAACCGTATCTACCCAAATACTCTTATATGAGGCCGTACACGGACGTACGCCCTTACACTGTTATCGATCTTTAGTAATTGGATACGTTTCGCTCACGGGATTCGTGAATTACCCCTTTTCGACGCGTTACTACTCGCTACCTATCATCGAGAAATCACACACGCGATCTACCCTCAAGAAATTCTACGAA
>MU122103.1:1098918-1116729 GCA_014904905.1 Wilcoxina mikolae CBS 423.85 | reverse complement strand
TGAGGCTTGAATTTGTACAAGATATTCAACTCGTTGTCCAAGGGTGGCGATGGTATTGAGGGCAATTTCATGTTTGGTTTCAATTGAGGCCAAGCGAGTTGCCAATTTTCGGTTTTGGGTGGTAAGGTGTTTGTTTATTTTAAGAATATCCTTGTGAAGTGGTTCAAGGATAGCTTTGAATATCTTATGGATTCGGTCTTCGTCTTCGTCAGTTGGATGCAATAGGTTGGTAACAGGGTTTTGATAGTCTTCATCTTCTGAATCATCTTCATCGTCAGAGCTTTGGTCATCAATCTCGTCATCCTCTTGGGCATCTCCAAGATTCAGATCTGCATTTCCAGAGTTTCCCATATTCAAGTTGTCCAGGTTGGTTGGTTGTTGAGGTGGAGATGATGGTTGGGGTGGTCCAGAGGTTGCTCTGTTATGAGCTGAACCGATAGTCATACGAGTGCTGGAGTGTGCGCGAGAAATATTGAGCTGTAGGTATGGTGAGATCGACTCTCACCTGCGTTAACTACCGTGTTTGCCCTTCCGTCCTTGTTTAGATATGTAGCCCATATGGGCTGCACTTGATACAGCTGGGGAGTCCATTGCAGAGAGTGGGTCTGAACTTGGATTTGGATAGAGATGCATTCCATATGTACTGGATGCACCAGGTGGGGGTGGTGGTGGCATAGGATCTGACATGATTGTCTTGCCAGAGCTCACTGTATTCTATATATGTTACAGTTATTGTAATTTTCTAAGTATTTTGAAATTGGTAAAATCCGGCATGTGAATGTTGTTATATGTGGCCTCGGTACCACCTGTATCCAGAGGGGATTATAGCTTCACCTCCTTTGTCCTAGCAAGGTGTTGGAGCCTTGTACTAGAGCCTTTGCTTCCTCACAGCAGATACAGAGACACCCATAGTGACAAGAGAACCTCTAAGAGGCCTGCTATGTGATGGGGCTGTAAAATCACTGCAAGAAAGGAAGTGCAACTTAACTCTGGAGGATCCACGCAAAGACTCTAGGGGTCAATGGCGGCAAAGTAGCCGGATGTCGTCCCCTACACCCTGGTAGGTCTGCTGGGCCCTGGTGGCCAATAGGTTCCAAAGAAGGGTATGGAAAAAGTGCGAAATTGTGAAAATCGAGTGTTGCCAACTCAATTCTTGTCCCATAAAGCTGAAACTTCGGCAGGGTAGACCTGGAGGAGTGTCGAGACTGCGATATCAAGGGTGTTCCGAATGGATGAGAACTCGTAGAGAAACGATGGAATTCCAAATCTTGTTTTTGGCTTCGAGAAATTTTGGCCCAGACAGTTTTGGGCTTGTAGGGAGGTATGGAAGGTTCGTTCTAAGGGCCTTCAGGGCCGCTGAATCGAATGACGTTGTCCGTTTGTAAATCGGAGTTGATTCCGTTGAGATAGAAGGGGGGGAGGTGTGACAAAGCGACTTTTCGATGAAATTTTGTAACTATTGCAATTCATGAGCTATTGGTCTGCAAATGCAACGTGGGCCTCGTTTATATGTAGACTCAATGTTCCCAAAGTATGAAGTCAATTGGAAAAGAACTGGTTGTTGAATTATCGGTGGGGGCTCTTTTGCAGGGGGGGGAAAAAGAGGGGTAAGGGGCCCAGTTTTCCACCCAACAACAATAGAGGTCCTGTGAAAGAGATTCCCTATCGTAGGGGGGGTAATCAGTGGTAAGGAATCGGTTCACAGTGTCCGTTTGTCGATAGCTGTTGTGGTTGTTGACTTATTTTCCAAAACCGTGTTTACTGGTGTGGTTGTCGCTAACAGCCGACCGAATCAAATCTCGATAAATCTGCTGAACTGCTACAAGACATGATTCTCGATGCAGTAAAGGTATCTACCCCTGCCCTCCAACTTACAATGCATTCAAAATGCTGGTGGACACCCCAACTCAGAATATCCCGAACAAATATGAACCGAGCCCAGAAGCAGTGGAAGAAAACTCGCCTCGATAGCGATCATATCAAGTTCAAAGCTGTTCGCAACCAATACTTCCGAGATATTCGCACCTCTAAAACATCAATGTGGATTGAATTTTTAGCAAATGCACAAGGCACTGAAATATTCACTGCCCTCCGTTATACCAAACCAAGGAAAACCCAGAGAACACCACCCCTGTCATTCTCTATCATAACAGCTGTTACTTTTGAAGAAAAGGCTGCCCTTTTCCGATCTACAATGTTCCCTATACCACCAGTAGTACCTCCCCCGACTGATGTCTGCAATCGACAAACCCTGCCATGGGTTACATTTACCCCTACCGAAATCAAACAAGCAATTTGTACCTCTGTACCACCCAAAGCCCCCGGACCAGATGGACTTCCCTTTCATTGTCTTCGAAATGCTTACTTGGCAGCAATCGAAAAATTCAACAGTCTGTTTGCGTTACTTGGAACCTCAGGGTACCACCCCAGCTGCTGGCGACAAGCAACGACTGTGATTATCCCCAAACCTGAAAAACCTGATTATTCAATACCGACGGCCTATCGACCTGATGCTCTTCTCAACTGCCTTGAGAAGTTACTCGAAAAGCTGATGGGAAACCGACTTGCATATATGGCTGAAGAATACAACCTACTACACAAAAATCAAATAGGGGGACAAAGACATCGTTCTGCTATTAATGCTGCCATGGCACTTACACATGAAATTGAACAAGGAAAGCAAGCAAAAGAAATAACCACTGCCCTCTTTATGGATGTAAGCGGTACATTTGACAATATATCCAAAGATCGCCACCTCCAAACCCTATGACAAATGGGCTTTCCAATACCAATTCAATTGTGGGTAGAACACTTCTTATCCAACCGCACAACAGCACTGGCATTTGATGGAAGAAAGGAAGACCTCAGTCCTGTCTGAACAGGGATCCCTTAAGGATCACCCGCATCACCAATTCTTTTCCTCCTGTATCTCAGTCTTCTCTTCTACCAACTCATAACAGACTATCCCTGCATCTTGACTCCAAGCTACATTGACGATGTTACCATTATGGTTCGAAGCAAATCAAAAGCCTACAATGCATGTTGACTGGAAGCAGCTACACGAATAGCTTTCAAATGGGCTGCAAACAATGCTGTACGATTTGACGACTCAAAGTCAGAGATGATGCATTTCCACAATAAACGAAACAGCGACACCACAAACGATGAAAGGATTACCCTACCCAATGGCACAACCATCTCCCCTGGCACTAAGGATATTAGCCTGGACGTGGTAAGGTGGATTGGTATTTGGTTTGACAGGAAAATCAACTTCAAACACCATGTCATGCTGAAGGACGCTAGTGGCAAAAGTCTCCTTGGAGCCCTCAAATCACTAGCAAATACAGAATCAGGATCAACTTCTAGCGCAGTCCGCCAACTATACAATACATGTGTTATGTTACGGGGATACTTATTACCTCAAGTATGGCCTCCTACTTCTTTAGAAGTCGTATGTATCCTGAAGATAATCCTCTGAGTCGTCATAGTCAGATTGAATCTCGTAATCTTCAACAGGTAGGTTATGGTATTCGGAGGGGAGTTCACAAGTGTAGAACCAGTGTAAATATTCGTACTCGATATCGTACGTATGGATGAAGATACTCGCAATGTGGCAATTGCTTGGAGTAATGGCTCGTTCGTATAGGGCGTGAGGGTAAAGAACAATAGAATCCGAATCACGGAAATTCATAAAGTGTATTTGAAAAGATAAATATTCTTGAAGTAGAAAACAACAATAATATTTTAGTGTCTTGTCTGCTGGTGTATTCTGACTGTGGATTGCTGCTAGAGCTTAATGTTTTGCTTTGCGGGCGCAAAGGGGGTTCTTTTATAGAGTGAGTTACTCGTATACTCTCTATGACTTCAACGTTTGTACTAAGATAGCTATGGCCTCCGATTGTTAGGCTCGTTACTCGATCTTGGTAGGATGCGCTACTTTTCCGTTTGACATTCGGCACTTTCTAAAGTGCGAGGCATCCCAGTAGGTTATCCTCATGCCGCCAGGTTTTGCCACGTAGACGCGAGGCCTGTTTGCTTTTCTTCTGGTCTGTATGTTTACGCAGAAAACAGGTTTCGGCAACGACTGCTGACGCGTTCATCGAACTATCACTTCCTCTTAGATCACTCGACTCAATGTTAAATCGGATAGTGGGTTGCAGGGATATGTTTACCCTCATAGACTTGCATCGGCGACCAGCCGCTGCCATGCCACGTATCGCACCTCCCTTCTCTCTAGCTTTTAGTCCCATTGCAGGGCTGCAGCTTATGTCGGACCAGACCACCTGCGATCTGCCGTTACTCGGGAAGTCGACCCACACACAAGCTCTCAACAGGTAGATTGAACTACCGGGGCGCAGTTAACATATGGAGTCCCTAGACTGTATAGTTATCCCCATAGTTAAGTCCCTCTTCTCGAGCTCTGACGTGTGCCTGCCGGAGAGTGTAGAGACATACTCCGCTCTCGCCGGCTGTCCCATATTGCTGATAAGGTAAAGTAATTCTGACCGAAACTATCACGCACGGCTGACCCGAAAGTCCCCACAATGGTATGATAGTACGTTGACAACTCGTGACGTCTCTAACTATCGGGGGCCTAGACGTATAGTAGCATACCGCCCTAAGTGTTCGAGACTGATGTCGTCGCCAGCTAAGTGTAGTGACTATCGCTGTTCGATCGAGATGGTGCACTGTCCGCTCGCGGGTTAATCATTCCGCTTTGCCCGGACTCGGTATTGGATAGGCTCGTGTGTCATTTTATGACTTCGTCGCTCAGAGGATGGGATAGCTGCGGGTGTAACATCGACCAACCTTAGAGAGAGGTGATCGAACGCAGATTGCCATGGACATCCTCCGTACCTCGTGCACCTGCTAAGGGAAAACCCCTAACAGTACCTCCCTCTCTAGCTCTGGTGACCTCAACAGAATCTCCATCATAAAAAGTGTTCAAACAATAGACACCACTCAGACAGCGTGTCATAATAACTTTTGGGTATCAATAAAATAAATATTTTCTTAATATAATAATAACCTCCACCTAACTCAGGGCGGTTTGAGTTTAACAAATGAAATTTATAATTTCCTTCTTTTTCGTACCAGGGGTTTCCCTCCTTGAGATTTCCACCGAGAATCCATTTCTATCGCTGGGTTTTTGGTGTAATATTCGGCGATGAGTTCGGGAGCGACGTTGTTAAGATGTTCTCATGATTCCCAAGTATTTTCGTCATGAGAGTATCCGGACCACTTAACTAGGAAGACATGTTTTCAGTGATCGTTATCCGTTGGCCCACTAGCTACAATCGTCTCGGGTGTCCAGCCACCATCATCGGCCTCGATTGGAGGTACCTCCCTCTCAAAGGGATTGCCCCGATACGGTTCTAGTAAAGCAATGTTTAAGGCTGGGTGAATCTTCCATGTAGTGGGAAGTTCAAGTCGGCACCATCGTTTATTGCTTCCGACCTTGATGATCTTGAATGGTCCGTACATCTTATCATCGAGTTTCCGACACTGTCTATTTGTCCGAATGTTGCTCCCGTTGAGCATAACTAAATCCCCGACCGTGTACTGAGGAGCCGGGCATCGTTTACGATCGTAGTATTGGCCCATTCTATCTTTGGTTTCTTCTAGTTGTTGTTCTAGACGGCGATAAACCTCGACCATGTAATGTGCATACAATTCTGAACCGGGGTTGCGAAACTGAACCTCTGTTGGCCAATTCGTTCGTGCCTCATACCCATAGTTGGCGTAGAATGGCGTAATCTTTGTGGACGCATGTTTTGAGTTGTTGTATGCGTATTTGGCCATAGGTAACATTTCACTCCAGTTGGACTGCTCATTGTTGCAATATGTACGTAGGTAATGTTCGATGGTCTGATTAATACATTCCATTTGTCCGTCCGTCTGAGGATGAAAAGCCGTAGACATTGATTGTTTGATGCCAAGGAACTGGTATAGGTCTGCGAGAAAATGGCGGGTAAAGACTGCGTCGCGGTCGGAAACAATATCGATGGGCATACCATGATATTTCCAGATGTTGTTGAGGAATAATTTTGCGACCGTAGATGATTCTCGTTTATCTGTGGGGATAAAATGTGCCATTTTGGTGAACCTGTCGACTACTACTATGATGTTCTTATTTCCGTTGAACTCCGGTAAGTCGGTGATGAAGTCGACCGATATATAAGTCCATTGTGAGGACAGTAGTTCAAGTGGGTGTAATAGTCCATGCTTCGCATGTCGAGGTGTTTTTGTTGGTTGACACAAGTCGCACTTGTTGCAATATTCCCGTACGTCGTCTTCAAGTTTTGGCCAACAAAAATTCCTCGTGATGAGTTCCAAGGTGTGTTCGCGACCAAAATGTCTGGCGAAGTGTGAGTCGTATTCCTGGTGAAGTACCTCCTTCCGAAATTCCGTTGGTACGTATAATCTTCCTTTCCAACACAATATTCCTTCTTCATCTATTCCGAACCTTCCATCAACATTCTGATTCTTCTCCTGAACCTTCCGTAGTATCTCCTGATACTCCTCATCCTGACCAATTTCCTTTTTAAACTTTTTCTTTACTATTTCCGTCAACTGACTAACTGTAAATCCTGCGAAATTGATTTCTTCCCAATCTTCATTATCCAGATCTATCGCTCCGACTTCCAACCAATGATCTGGTCCTAACAAGGTTGCCGAAGTTGTACCCCCCTCTTTTAGGACGAACTCTGGGCGCCATGATAATGCGTCAGCTTTTCCATTAGCCGCTCCTTTTCGATAAACAATCTTAAAATTGTATTCTTGCAATACTTCCGCCCAGCATGCTTGTCTTCTGTTGAGTTGTTGCGTTTCTTTGAAGTATTGGAGGTTCATGTGATCGGAAAAGACTGTTGTTGTATGTATTGCTCCTTGAAGATAACATCTCCATGTTTTGAACGAATATACGATGGCGAGCATTTCCTTGTCGTATATTTGGTAATTAAGTTCGGCGGGTGAATACTTCTTCGATATAAATACGACCGGGTATACTTTGCCGTCATCGAACTTCTGCGATAATACTGCTCCCATCGCAAAGTCTGACGCATCTGTTTCGACCATAGCTGGTCTATCATCGTCGTAATGTCGAAGTATAGGAGTATTTTCTGCCGCAAACAAGATGCAGATCTTATAATAAGCCGCTTTTGCTGCATCTCCGAACTGGAAGTTTTTTCCATCACCCTTAAGTGTGTCTGCGATAGGTGCGACGATACCGGCGAATCCCTTAATGAATCGTCGATAAAAATTCCATAAACCCATAATAACCTGAACTTCTTTTTGGTTATTAGGCATTGGCCACTTTGTTACAGCCTCGCTTCGACTTGGTGCCATTTTGAGTCCTTCACCACTGACAAGGAATCCGAGGAATTCGACCTCTTGTCTATCGAATTCGCATTTGTCGATTTCCACCACGAGGTTGTTGTCTTGTAGGACTTGAAGTATCTTGCCTACATATTTGTGGTGCTCTTCTCGTGTTCCTTTGGTGGCGATTAGGACATCATCGATATAAACCACCGTAATGTCGTCTGATCCTCCTAAAGATGGCTGAAGAATACCGTTCATCCAACGTGGAAAGGTTGCTGGTGCATTGGTGAGGCCGAACGGCATAACCGTGTATTCGTATGATCCGAATTTCGTTCTGAAGGCCGTTTTCCATTCATGTCCTTTGGTCATTCGAATCAGATGGTATCCCGATTTCATATCCAATTTTGTTATCCAAGTTGCTCCTTTCATCCGACTTTGTAATTCATCTATTAACGGTAGAGCCGTCTTGCCTTTGATTGTCAGATCGTTAAGTCTTCGATAGTCAACACAAAGACGTGGGCCTCGCCCATTCGGTTTTGGCACAAAAAGGATAGGGGACCCTGCTTGTCCCATGGACGGCTTAATTTTTCCTTCCCTTACCATCTTATCGATGTACTCCTTAAGCAATCGTTCTTCTTCTCGTAAGAGTTGATATATAGACCCCACTTTTACCTGATCGTCAGGTACTTTCAGATTAATCTGATGATCGTGTGGGCCGTGAGAGGGTAGCTTTTCAGCTTCATGAGGGTCGAACAGTAACATCCACTTATGATACTGTGAAGGTAATTTTTCTGCCAATATGCTTGTTGCGGCAAAGCATAGGGCACCGATGTTGATCGCGTCCCTATATGTGGCAATACGATCATCGTAGGTTATCGTCCAATTCGTGTGGAGATGTCCGTGATTGTAACATTTCTGCTCACACTCCGTGAAGTGTAAACATCCATATGTAGCGCCCTGTGCTTTATATTGTTTCAGATACCACGCGGGTATTAGAACGTCATAGTCAGTATGCATCGGCACTACCTCGAAGGTCTCGAGGGTGCGATGATTCCAAAAAGCTAAACCAAGGGATATAGTATAAACATTTGGTAAACCAACTGACTTACCGCTAAAATCTTTTGCGTTGATATTCTTCTTTCTTCTGACAACCGGTATCTTAAACACCTTTGCACACTGGGGTGATATGGTGAAAGATGTCGATCCCAAATCCAGCATGGCTCGGACCGGAAACTGCTGTATTTTTCCATTGCTGTCCTTGTGGTCCACAAAGAACCGGTATACAGGTCGTTCGCCGATTCTGGTTTTCGGGATTTTGTGTACAAGTTTGGTTTCGTAGTAAACAAAATCGTCGGAGGTGTTTTGTTTCTTTGTTGGTGGTTCTTCTTCCGAGGGGGAGTGTTTTCATTTGGTAGCCATCCTTTCGACAATGGCTCGGCCACAACGGGTCGTTGAGGGTAGTGTGGTTCTATCACTCGTAGTTTGGTTCTTCTTTGAGAAGCTCTTCGAAAGTTACTGGTTCGTTGTTTGAGAAGTCCTCCTCTGGATAATGTTCCTCGACTTCGTATATTGTAGGTACGGCGTCGAGTGCTCGTCCAATTGTTGTGTGAGTACCTCCGCAGTTATGTTCGCAGTAACAAGTGTACCACTCCTCGCAACAAACATGGATACCCTTGTACTTGTTCCAGAAATCTCCAAATACGGGATCGTCAATAGCGAGACCTCCCCTGTATCGAGCTACTTCCATCCAATACAGGTTCCAAGGGTATGGACGATCAGGTTGGTCCCGGAAAAATAACTCGAGAGGTTCTTCTGGCTCGTTGAGTATGGTGTCGATACTTGCGAATGCGTTGAGAGGTTCTGGTTCTGCGAGTGAACAAGGTACTCCTGCTAAGTCGAAAGAGTTGATGCGTCCGTGGTTGTTGGTATCGTATGGTGTCATGGTTAAGTTTTTTCTTGGGGTGTTGGTTGTGTGCAGTACTACTGCCAGCAGTTTCATCCCTACCGGAATCCTCAAGGTACTGACCGGATCATAAAATAAAGGCTTTCTCCTGCCTATCTCTGTATCCTTCACTCCATCTCGTTACTTACCATTAATCTGAGCTATCCTGATGCTCCCACCAATTGTCTACAATTTCCGAATCCTCTTCCATACTATCAGCGGATTCCGAACCGGATGGTATTTCTCTATCCGATGTTTCCTCAACCTCCTCTGATTCTCTCACCGTATAATCGTCCCTTTCGTCGTCCAATTGGTCGTATGCCCCGACCTTCATCTTTTGATATGTTTTCGGGTGGCCATAATTGGCAGTTCCTTTTGACAATTTTATGTCCCGAATGCATTTCATGGTGTTGTAGTTGCCTTTTCGGTCAGCGGGCCATGCGCAGCGCTGACACTCCTTTGCTGCTAGTCGTCGAGCTAGCTCCGAATTTTCGATTCCATCCGTCAATTGTTTAAAGGTCTTTCCTTTAGCGTTCACAAAGGGATTAGGTCTAGACGAGCCCCTGTCTTCCTTTGACTGTCATTGAGTACCTCGTTGTTCAAAACGTTGGCGTTGACGTTGGAATCCGGAACCAAGACCGCTAGGCTTTTGGATCTTGCCCTTTTCTTTGTTGACTCGTTCGGAAGATGTTTCGGATATCTATGATTTTCCCATAAATCCGAAATTATTCTCATTTGCCTTCCAGACTTCAACATTCATGCCGGTGTTAATGATAATTTCCCGAAGTTCCTCATCTGTCTTATCAGCCGGATTGATAAGAGTGAGATGCTTAAAGATTTTGGAGGGTAGTTTGCTCATCAGCATAGTTCGATATGCCACTCCGAATATTTTTGCTTTTGCGTTCAGGGTATCGAACTCCATAATCATATCCTGAACATTCCCACTGTACTTGAGTTCGGTGAGTGCCTTGTACGCCGTTTCCTGTTGGTGTCTGTTGTGGAAACGGGCGTTGATTGCAGCCCGGTATGTCGACCAACTGCGAGGGTGTTTTCCGGCATGCGCCTCCGATTCCCACTGCATATGCCAAGCCAGTGCGTGATCTTCCAATCGTCCTCGCATGTACTGAATCTTAAGATCTGGGCCGGTAAACAAATGTGGCTGGTCTGCGACGAATGCCTCCATACTCATCCACCATACATCAAAATCCTCAGAAGACCTTCCTTTGAACTTTGCCGGGTCTGACAACTTGAGTCGTGTCTCTTGACGTTTCTCCGGTTGTCGAGTGTCCGTCCTCTGGGAACGTCTGTTATTTTCGTTCCCTGAACGGTGAGAACCCGAATGATGTGATCCAGGTGGAGGTGGATCTCCTCCTGCTCCGCCCGCAGGTGGTGGTGGACCTCCTCCTGCTCCGCCTGCAGGTGGTGGTGGATTAGATGAATTTGGCTGGTCCTCCCCTTCTGTATGAGGAACTTCTCCTAGTCCGGCATCCGTTCCAGTTCCTCCCCTTAAACCAACAATCTCTGCAACATCCGAATCTGCAATTGGCGAAACACTTCTGCCTCACTCTCCTGCCTGTTGTTGCCATTATTGAATTTGGACTCTTCTTTCCGGGTGGACCGGTGTTGATTCTGAAACTTTAGCCCTGCCAAAAGCTGAGGTTAATCCGGTATGATCCCTCTGGAGTTTGGTGACCTGTGCCTCCAAAATCTGGTGGTCCATCCAAGATGGTACTTCCTCCGCAAACCTTTTCTCTATCCTTGCCATCCTTTCCTGTTGCGACTTCATCGCTGCGTTCCATGCCGACGTTTTTATCTGGAGTGCCCTAACTTGACTCTCGCACTCTGTTACCCTATTGCGTAAATTAAGGAATTCCTCCGATGCTTCCTTAACCACATAATCATTCTGACACTGAAGAGCCGCCAGCCCTGTCCTCGTTTCGTTCAGCACCGCGTAGAGAACCTGAATCTGCTCTTCGTGTCCTGTGATGGTCTGTTGTTCGAGGGCCTTGTCGGTTTCCACTCGCTGACTGAAAAGCTGACAACCTAGTCGAACGTCTTTGTATTCCGCCTCGATGGCCTCCTTCTCGCTGTTGCAGGCCTCCACCAGTCGTTGGAATTCCTGATCCAGATGACTGACCTGAGCCTGTACGCTGTCGACCATCTCTGTGTCTTCGTCCTTCCTGGAGTCGAGATACTGCCTCCTCCTAGGCCTCGTATTGCTCTTGAAGTTTCCTGACCCATTCTGGCAAGGGTCTGGAAGGCTGTTTGGATTTCGCGATTCCAGACAACGACGGTGCCAACTGGCTCGCTCCCGAGAGAAGTCGGCATCTGTGACTAGCCATTGTGAAGCTGCCGAGAGGGGAATGTATATGGTCCTGAAGTTCATTGTAATATTCGAGGTTGGATTCTTAAACAGAAACTGCAGGCCACACAGCTTCTGTTGCAGTCCTGCGTACAGTGTTCTGCGCAAAAATGTTGAAATGTAGGTCCCTCTGGATGTCCTGTAAATGTAATTCCGCAGCAACCTCTGTTATCGCAGACGATGCAATTCGTAGTCATAAACACTTTTTTTGGACGTGTCCAAAATATTATACTGTTACGGGGATACTTATTCCTTTAAGTATGGCCGCCTACTTCTTTAGAAATCGTATGTATCCTGAAGATAATCCTCTGAGTCGTCGTAGTCAGATTGAATCTCGTAATCTTCAACAGGTAGGTAATGGTATTCGGAGGGGAGTTCACGAGTGTAGAACCAGTGAAAATATTCGTACTCGATATCGTATGTGTGGATGAAGATACTCGCAATATGGAAATCGCTTGGAGTAATGGCTCGTTCGTATAGGGCGTGAGTGTAAAGAACAATAGAATCCGAATCACGGAAATTCATAAAGTATATTTGAAAAGATAAATATTCTTGAAGTAGAAAACAACAATAATATTTTAGTGTCTTGTCCACTGGTGTGTTCTGACTGTAGATTGCTGCTAGAGCTTAATGTTTTGCTTTGCGGGCGTAAAGGCGGTGCTTTTATAGAGCGAGTTACTCGTATACTCTCTATGACGTCAACGTTTGTACTAAGATAGCTGTGGCCTCTGTTCGTTAGGCTGGTTACTCAATCTCGGTAGGTTACGCTACTTTTCCGTTTGACGTTTGGCACTTTCTAAAGTGCGAGGCATCCCTGTAGGTTATCCTCATGCCGCCAGGTTTTGCCACGTAGCCGCGAGGCCCATTTGCTTTTCTTCTGGTCTGTATGCTTACGCAGAAAACAGGTTTCGGCAACGACCGCTGACGCGTTCATCGAACCATCACTTCCTCTTAGATCTCTTGACTCAATGTTAAATCGGATAGTGGGTTGCAGGGATATGTTTACCCTCATGGACTTGCGTCGGCGACCAGCTCCTGCTATGCCACGTATCGCACCTCCCTTCTCGCAGGCTTTTACTCCCATTGCAGAGCTGCAGCTTATGTCGGAATAGACCACCTGCGATCTGCCGTTACTCGGGAAGTCGACCCACACACAAGCTCTCAACAGGTAGATTGAACTACCGGGGCGCAGTTAAAATATGGAGTCCCTAGACTGTATAGTTATCCCCATAGTAAAGTCTCTCTTCTTGAGCTCTGACGTGTACCTGCCGGAGAGTGTAGAGGTGTACCCCGCTCTAGCCGGCTGTCCCATATTGATGATAAGTTAAAGTAATTCTGGCCGAAACTATCATGCACGGCTGACCCGAAAGTTCCCGCAATGGCGTGATAGTGAGTTGACAACTCGTGACGTCTCTAACTATCGGGGGCCTAGACGTATAGTAGCATACCGCCCTGAGTGTTTGAGACTGATGTCTTCGACAGCTAAATGTCGTGACTATCGCTGTTCGATCGAGAAGGTGCACTGTCCACGCACGGGTTAATCATTCCGCTTTGCCCGGACTCGGTATTGGATAGGCTCGTGTGTCGTTTTATGACTTCGTCGCTCAGAGGATGCGATAGATGCGGGTGTAACATCGACCAACCTCAGAGAAAGGTGATCGAACGCAGATTGCCATGGACATCCTCCGTACCGCGTGCACCTGCTAAGGGAAAACCCCTAACATGTTATACCTGTTTGCGACTTTGGAGCCGAAGTATGGAGGAAAGGGCAAGCATCGTATCAACAGAAGTTTGAAACATGTCAGAACACAGCTCTTCGATGTATACCTGGAGCCTTGTGAACATTACCAACAAAAGTCTTACACAACGATTCTGCCCTCGCTCTGGTAACTGTTCGACTTAAACACATACGAAGAAAATATGCAATTCGAATACTCACAATTCCTGAAATGCATCCAATCTGACAACGTTGCCTATCGACATTCCCTCCATTCTATGAATCTCCAGAGTCCAACAATACAAGTGGACCCTGGATGTCTTGGGCCTGCATGCAAAATAATAATCGCAAATTTGAAACACGCCTCATTGAAACGTTATCTACTCCCAGTCCCTTGATTTCAAACAGCTCGGAGATCGAAAACTATTCTACCACCGTCTGCCCACCATGGATCGAAAGCAGAGTGAAAACACACATTAGTCCCCTTCCAAAAGAAAAGGAAGCCAAAGCACATGAAATCCTGTACAAAATGTTGAAAAGAGATAACCGCAATATTGTTTGTTATACGGATGGAACAATATTGAAGGAAAAGATTGGGGCAGGAACCGTTGTGGAAATGATAGGAGAAGAAGTCATGGAAGCGACCTACCCAATGGGCCATCAACAAGATGTTTACGATGCCAAATTACTTGGAATTCTTAAGGCTGCACAAACATGCTCTCAGATATGCCAACGTAATAACCTCACCAAAAGACACATATGGATTTTCACAGATAATCAAGCTGACATACAATGTCTCAATACTTTCAAACCCGCCGCTGGACAGTCCACTTCCCTGGCACTCTCCAATATCTCTGACAACCTCCATGCACTCAAGACTACGATTACAGTACAATGGGTTCCTGGCCATACAGATGTACCTGGAAACGAACTTGGCGACAAGTTGGCAAAACACGTTACTCTCGAAAAACCACCTACCTGCTATCATACCTTCTCATCCTACCTCAAGAGGGTAACCCGAGCTGCCAAAATGCAGGAATAGGGTGAGTGGTGGATGCGACACACAGTAAAGGGAAAGAACTACATTGGAACTTTCCGTACCAAACCAGACCAGATCTTCACCAGTGGTAATCGCCAGTTTACCTCAAATGTCACACAATTACGAATCGGCCATGGTTACTTCCGCAGTTACCTATACAAAATACCAACAAACTCTGTTGACTTCCCACACTGTCCATATCGCTATGGAGGTTCCCAGTCACCAGAACATCTTCTTTTAAGATAACCCTTATATCAACATGAAAGACAAAGAATGCGGAAAGAAATTGGAGTGGTTCACTCTCGATATCTCTGGAAGTATCTTCTATATACCGACAAAGCAATGCAACCTTTGAAACATTTTCTGCATGACACACATATAGCAACAGGAAGGTGGTACTTGGAACAATTCCGGAATGATTAATACCTTGGGCAGGGTAACAATCGGATTGTGGGTCAGGGAACTGTCAACAATGATGTGGAGAAACATCATAGCGAGAGTGGAGAGGACGATGAGAGGTAGGAGGAAGAATCCGAGGGGGAAGGTGTGGTGAAATATAATGAGCGCAGAAGAAAGGGGCAGGGTGGAGGAGGGTAAACTCCAGGGGGAGAGCCCACATGATATGCAGGACCAGGCTGAACGAAACTGACAAATTTCTCACTATTGAACTAAGTGTGTTACAGACCACTATGATTGTTTTTGAATATTTCTTTGTAACTAGGGCAGGGGTGACAGGAGGCTGCAGAGCGGTACTACCTAGCCAGAGGTTTTTCGTTTTTTCCTTTGTTCGATTTCATTTGTTATGCTTGTTCGTAGTTATTTGTTTGTACTTCACCAGCCATAGCCTGCAGGCTGCATGCTGTATGATCAATAAATAAATAAATAAATAAATAATAACCTTACCAAAAGACACATATAGATCTTCACAGACAATCAAGCTGTCATACAATGTCTCAATACTTTCAAATCTGGCCCTGGACAGTCCACTTTCCTGGCACTCTTCAATATCTCCAACAACCTCCATGCACTCCAGACTACGATTACAGTACAATGGATTCCTGGCCATACAGACGTACATGGAAACGAACCTGCCAACAAGTTGCCAAAACACGTCACTCTCGAAAAACTACCTACCTACTATCACACCTCCTTATCCTACTTTAAGAGGGTAACCCGAGCAGCTAAAATGTAGGAATGTGGTGAGTAGTGGATGCAACATCCAGCAAAGAGAAAGAATTACGTTTCAACTTTCTGTTCCAAACCAGACCAGATCTTTACCAGTGGTAACCCACATTTTACCTCAACTGTCACACAATTACGAACTGGTCATGGTTACTTCCGAAGTTATCTATACAAAATACCAACAAACTCTGTTAACTTCCCGCACTGTCCATGGCGCTATGGAGGTCCCCAGTCAACAGAACATGTTCTTTTGAGATGCCCCTTATATCAACGCGAAAAAAAAAGCATACGGAAAGAAATTGGAATGGTTCACCCTCGATATCTCTGGAAGTATCTTCTATATAACGACAAAGCAATGCAACCTTTGAAACATTTTCTGCCCGACACATATATAGCAACATTAAGGTTGTACTTGACCAATCCTGGGATGATGAATACCTTGGTCAGGGTAACAGTTAGATTGTGGGTCAGGAAACAGTCAACAATGATTTGGAGAAACATCAAAGCAAGAGTGGAGAGGATGATGAAAGGCAGGAGCAAGAATAGGAAGGGGAAGGGGTAGTGGGATAGAATGAGCAAAGAAGAAAGGGGAAGGGTGGAGGAGAGTAAACTCCAGGGAGAGAGCCCGCATGATATGCAGGACTCAGCCAATTGAAACTGATAAATTTCTCACTATTGTACTAAGTGTATTACAGACCACTATGATTGTTTTTGAATATTTCTTTGTAACTAGAGCAGGAGTGACAGGAGGCTACAGAGCGGTGCTATCTGGCCAGAGGTTTTTCCTTTTTCCTTTGTTCGGTTTGATTTGTTGTGCTTGTTTGTAGTTATTTGTTTGTACTTCACCGGCTATAGCCTATAGGCTGTATGCTGTATGATGAATAAATAAATAAATAAATAACTTGATTGCATGGAGATTATTGGAGATATTGGAGAGTGCTTAGGAAGTGGACTGTTCAGGGCCAGATTTGAAAGTATTGAGACATTGTATAGCAGCTTGATTGTTGTGAAGATCCATATGTATCTTTTGGGGAGGTTATTACGTTGAAATATCTGAAAGCTTGTTTGTACAGCTTTCAGAATTCCAAGTAATTCGGCATCTTAAACTACTTGTTGATGGCCCATTGAGTAGGTCGCTTCCATAACTTCTTCTCCTGTCATTTCCACAACAGTTCCTGCTCCAATGTTTTCCTTCAACATTGATCTATCCGTATAACAAATAACATTGCGGTTATCTTTTTTCAACATTGCATCCTGGGTTCCGTGGGCATTAGCTTCCTTTGCTCTTGGAAGGGGACTAATGTGTGTTTTGACTCTGCTTTCGATATATGATGAGCAGGCTGTAGTGACAACCACACTAGCCAAAACGTTTTTCGAAAATAAATCAACAACCACAACAGCTATCAACAAATAGACACTGCGAATTGATACCTTACCCCTGATTAACCCCCTACAATAGGGCATCTCTTTCACAGGAACTCTATTGTCGCTGGGTGGAAAACTGGACCCCTTACCCCTCTTTTTCCCCCCCCTGCAAAAGAGCCCCCACCGATAATTCAACAACCAATTCTTTTCCAATTGACTTCATACGTTGGGAGCATTGAGTCTACATATAAACGAGGCCCACGCTGTATTTTCACACCAATAGCTCAAGATTTGCAATAGTTACAAAAATTCATCGAAAAGTCGCTTTTTCACACCTCCTCCCCTTCTATCTCAACGGAATCTACTCCGATTACGAACGGACAACGGCAATCGATTCAGCGGCCCTGAAAGCCCTTAGAACGAACCTTCCATACCTCCCTATAAGCCCCAGACTGTCTGGGCCAAAACTTTCGAAGCCAAAAACACAATTTCGAATCGCATCATTTCTCTCCGAGTTTTCATCCGTTTGGAACGCCCTCGATATCGCAATCTCGACACACTTCCAGCTCTACCCTGCCGAAGGTTCAGCTCAATCGGACAAGAATTGAGTTGGCAACACTCGATTTTCATATTTTCGCACTTTTTATATACCCTTCTTTTGAACCTATTGGCCACCGGGGCCCAGCAGACCTACCAGGGTGTAGGTGACGACGTCCGGCTACTTTGCCGCCATTGACCCCCAGAGTCTTTGGGTGGATCCTCCAGAGTTAAGTTGCACTTCCTTTCTTGCAGTGGTTTTACAGCCCTATCACATAGCAGGCCTCTTAGAGGTTCTCTTGTCGCTACGGGTGTCTCTGTATCTGCTGTGAGGAAGCAAAGGCTCT
>MU122103.1:1037043-1047283 GCA_014904905.1 Wilcoxina mikolae CBS 423.85 | reverse complement strand
GTTATTTGTTTGTACTTCACCGGCCATAGCCTACGGGCTGCATGCTGTATGATGAATAAATAAATAAATAAATAAACCACAGTGTGCGAAGGTGTTTAAGATAGCAGTTGTTAGAAGAAAGAAGAACATTAATGCCAAAGATTTTAGCGGTAAGTCAGTGAGTTTACCAATTGTTTATACAATACCCCTTGGTTTGGCTTCTGGGAATCATCGTACTCTCGAAACTTTCGAGGTGGTACCGATGCATGCTGACTATGACGTTCGAATACCTGCGTGATATCTGACACAACACAAGGCACAGGGTGCTACATATGGATGTTTACATTTTACGGAATGTGAACAGAAATGTTATAATCACGGACATCTTCACACGGATTGAAAGATCACTTACGACGATCGCATCACCACGCATAAGAATGCAATCAACATCGGTGCCCTATGCTTTGCAGCAACAAGCATATTGGCAGAAAAGTTACCTAAACAGTACCATAAGTGGATGTTACTGTTTGACCCTTACGAAGCTGAAAAGCTACCTTCTCACGGCCCACATGATCATCAGATTAACTTGAAAGTACCCGACGATCAGGTGAAAGTGGGTCCTATATATCAACTTTCGCGAGAAGAAGAACGATTGCTTAAGGAATACATCATCAAGATGGTAAGGGAAGGAAAAATAAAACCGTCCATGGGACAAGCAGGGTCCCCTATCCTTTTTGTGCCCAAACCGAATGGACGAGGCCTGGGTCTTTGTGTCGACTACCGAAGACTTAACGATCTGACAATCAAAGACAAGACGGCTCTACCGTTAATGGACGAATTGCAAAGTCGGATGAAAGGAGCAACTTGGATAACAAAATTGGATATGAAATCGGGGTATCATCTGATTTGAATGGCCAAAGGACATGAATGGAGAATGGCCTTCAGAACAAAGTTCGGATCATACGAATACACAGTCATGCCGTTCGGACTCACCAATGCACCAGCTACGTTTCAACGCTGGATAAACGGCATCCTCCAACCCTTCTTAGGAGGACAAAACGACATTACGGTTGTGTATATCGACGACGTCCTTATCGCCACCAAGGGAACACGAGAAGAATACCACGAATATGTAGGCAAAGTACTCCAAGTCCTACAAGACAATAACCTCGTGGTGGAAATCGACAAGTGTGAATTCGATAAACAAGAGGTTAAATTCCTTGGATTCCTTGTCAGTGGAGAAGGACTCAAGATGACACCAAGTCGCAGCGAATCCATAACGAAATGGCCAATGCCTAATAACCAGAAGGAAGTCCAGGTTATTATGGGCTAATGGAACTTCTATCGACGATTCATTAAAGGATTCGCCGGTATCGTCGCACCAATTACGGACACTCTCAAAGGCGACGGAAAGAATTTCCAGTTCGGAGATGCAGCTAAAGCAGCTTATTATAAGATTTGCATCTTATTTGCGGCAGAAAACACACCAATACTTCGACATTATGACGACGACAGACCCGCTATGGTCGAAACGGATGCATCAGACTTCCCCATGGGGGCAGTCCTCTCACAGAAGTTTGATGACGGTAAAATACACCCAGTCGCCTTTATATCGAAAAAGTTTTCACCAACCGAACTCAATTACCAGATATACGACAAGGAAATGCTCGCCATCGTATACGCATTCAAGACATGGAGATGTTACCTCCAAGGAGCAACACATACAACAACTGTCTTTTCCGATCACATGAACCTCCAATACTTCAAAGAAACGCAACAGCTCAATCGAAGACAGGCACGATGGGCAGAAGTATTACAAGAATACAATTTTAAGATTATTTATCGAAAGGGAACGGCCAATGGAAAAGCCGACGCGTTATCAAGGCACCCGGAGTTCGCCCTAAAAGAGGGGGGTACAACTTCGACAACCTTGTTAGGACCAGAACATTGGTTAGAGGTCGGAGCAATGGATCTAGATGACGATGACTGGGAGGAAATTTCTTTGGCAGGATTTTCGGTAAACCAGTTGATTGGATCGGTGAAGGAAAGGTTTCAGAAGGAAATTGGTCAGGACGAGGAGTATCGGAAGATACTACGGAAAGTTCAGGAAAAGGATCATAGTGTTGACGGAAGGTTTAGTGTGGATGTTGATGGAATGTTGTGTTGAAAAGGAAGATTATACGTACCAGACGGATTTCGGAAGGAGGTACTCCACCAGGAACACGACTTACGCATCGCCGGACACTTCGGTCGCGAACGCACCTTGGAACTTATCACGAGGAACTTCTACTGGCCTAAACTCGAGGACGACGTACGGGAATTCTGCAACAAGTGCGACTCATGTCAACGAACAAATACCCCCCGACACGCAAAGCACGGGCTACTACACCCACTGGAACTACCATCCTCACCGTCAACCTATATATCGGTCGACTTCATTACCGATTTACCAGTGTCCAACGGAAGTAAAAACATCATGGTAGTAGTCGACAGGTTCACTAAGATGGCGCACTTCATCCCAACAGATAAACGGGGATCGTCCACGGTCGCAAGGTTATTTCTCAACAACGTCTGGAAATATCATAGCATGCCACTAGACATAGTATCGGATCGCGACGCAGTCTTCACAGGTCATTTCTTGGCAGACCTATACCAGTTCCTTGGCATCAAACGATCAATATATACGGCTTTTTATCCTCAGACGGACGGACAAACGGAACATATCAACCAGACCATCGAACATTACCTACGTACATATTGCAACTATGAACAGTCCAACTGGAGAGAAATGTTACCTATGGCCGAATACGCATATAACAACTCAAAACATCCGTCCACAAAGATTACACCCTTCTACGCCAACTATGGGTATGAGGCACGTACGAATTGGCCAACAGAGGTTCAGTTTCGTAACCCCGGTTCAGAGTTATATGTACATTACATGGTTGAAGTCTATCGCCGTCTAGAACAACAACTAGAAAAAGCCAAAGAAAGAATGGGCCAATACTACGATCGTAAACGATGCCCAGCTCCTCAGTACAAGGTCGGAGATTTAGTTAAGCTCAACGGGAGCAACATTCGGATGAAACGACAGTGTCAGAAACTTGACGATAAGATGTACGGACCGTTCAAGATCATCAAAGTCGGAGGCAACAAGCGATGGTGCCGACTCGAGCTCCACACTACGTGGAAAATTCACCCAGCCTTTAACGTCGCTTTACTCGAACCGTATCGAGGTAACCCCCCAGAGAGGGAGATACCTCCAATCGAAGCCGACGATGGTGGCTGGACACCCGAGTCAATTGTCGCTAGCGGACCAACAGATAACGATCACCGGGAGCATGTGTTCCTAGTCAAGTGGTCCTGTTTTTCTCACGATGAAAACACCTGGGAATCATGGGAACATCTTAACGACATAGCCCCAGAACTTATCGCCGAATACTACACCAAGAACCCGTCAATGGAAAAAGACTCTAGGTGGAAACCTCAAGGGATGAAACCGTCGGTACGAAAGAGAAGGAAATTATGAATTTCATTTGTTAAACTCAAACCGCACTGAGTTACGCGAAGGTTATTATTAAGAAAAACATTTACTTTATTTTATTTTTGATACTCGAAGTTATTTGATACACGCTGTCT
This sequence comes from Wilcoxina mikolae CBS 423.85, assembly GCA_014904905.1. NCBI lineage: Eukaryota > Fungi > Ascomycota > Pezizomycetes > Pezizales > Pyronemataceae > Wilcoxina > Wilcoxina mikolae. Next base: position 1,043,665 of record MU122103.1, on the reverse strand, counting down.
GAGTGGTATCTATTGTTTGAACACTTCTTATGATGGAGATTCTGTTGAGGTCACCAGAGCTAGAGAGGGAGGTACTGTTAGGGGTTTTCCCTTAGCAGGTGCACGAGGTACGGAGGATGTCAATGGCAATCTGCTTTCGGTCACCTGTCTCTAAGGTTGGTCGATGTCATACCCGCAGCTATCCCATCCTCTGAGCGACGAAGCTACGCATATCCAATACCGAGCCCAGACAATGCGGAATGATTAACCCGCGCGAGGGCAGTGCACCTTCTCGATCGAACAGCGATAGTCACGATACTTAGCTGGTGAAGACATCAGTCTCGAACACTTAGGGCGGTATGCTACTATATGCCTAGGCCCCCGATAGTTAGAGACGTCATGAGTTGTCAACGCACTATCACGCCATTGCGGGGACTTTCGCGTCAGCCCTGCATGATGGTTTCAACCAGAACTACTTTACCTTATCAGCAATATGGGACAGTCGGCTAGAGCGGGGTACACCTCTACACTCTCCGACAGGCACACGTCAGAGCTCGAGAAGAGGGTCTTTACTATGGGGATAACTATACAGTCTAGGGACTCCATATGTTAACTGCACCCCGGTAGTTCAATCTACCTGTTGAGAGCTTGTGTGTGGGTCGACTTTCCGAGTAACGGCAGATCGCAGGTGGTCTGGTCCGACATAAGCTGCAGCCCTGAAATGGGAGTAAAAGCCAGCAAGATGGGAGGTATGATACGTGGCATGGCAGCGGCTGGTCGCCGATGCAAGTCTATGAGGGTAAACATATCCCGGCAACCCACTATCCGATTTAACATTGAGTCGAGAGATCTAAGAGGAAGTGATTGTTCGATGAACGCGTCAGCGGTTGTTGCCGAAACCTGTTTTCTGCGTAAGCATACAGACCAGAAGAAAAGCAAACAGGCCTCGCGGCTACGTGGCAAAACCTGGCGGCATGAGGATAACCTACAGGGACGCCTCGCACTATAGAAAGTGCCGAACGTCAAACGGAAAAGTAGCGCAACCTACCGAGATCGAGAAACCAGCCTAACGATCGGAGGCCATAGCTATCTTAGTACAAACGCTGAAGTCATAGAGAGTACACGAGTAATTCGCTCTATAAAAGAACTACCTTTGCAACCGCAAAGTAAAACATCAAGCTCTAGCAGCAATCCACAGTCAGAATACACCAGCGGACAAGACACTCAAATATTATTGTTGTTTTCTACTTCAAGAATATTCACTTTACAAATATACCTTATGAGTTTTGGAGACCTTGACTCTATTGTTCTTTACGCTCACGCCCTCTACGAACGAGCTATTACTCCGTACGATGTTCGTATTGCGAGTATCTTTATTCAGACGTATGATATTGAGTACGAATACTTTCATTGGTTTTATACCCGTGAACTTCCCTCCGAATACCATAACCTCCCGGTCAACGACTACGAGGTTCAATCTGACTACGACGAATCTGAAGATTATCTTCAGGATACATACGACTTCTAAGGAAGTAGGCGGCTATACTTTTCACCTAAGTATCCCCGTAACACTTGTGAAGTAGTTCAAGGATGGCTTTGAATACCTTATGAATTAGGTCTTCATCTTCATCGTTTGGATCCAATATGTTGGTAATGGGGTCTTGATAATCTTCATCTTCTGAATCATCATCATCTTCAGAGCTTTGGTCTTCAATATCATCATTCTCTGGGGCATCTCCAAGATTCAGGTCTGCATCTCCAGGGTTTCCGATGTTGTCAGGGTTGGTTGGTTGTTGAGGTGGGGATGATGGTTGGTGTGGTCCAGAGGATGCTCTGTTATGAGCTGTACCAATGGCCTTACGAGTACTCTAACGTGTGCGAGTAATATTGAGTTGTGGGTATGGTGAGCTTGACTGCAGTCTGCGTGAGCTGCCGTATTTGCCCTTCCGTCCTCGTTTAGATATGTAGCCCGTGTAGACTGTACTTGATACAGTGGGGGAGGTCCATTGCGGAGAGTGGGTCTGAACTTGGATTTGGGTAAAGATGCATTCCGTATGTACTGGAAGTACCAGGTGGGGGTGGGGGTGGCATAGGGTCTGACATGAATGTCTTGTCAGGGTTCACTGTATTCTAAATATGTTACAGTTATTGTAATTTTCTAAGTATTTTGAAATTGGTAAAAATCTGACGTGTGAGTGTTGTTATATGTGGCCTCGGTACCACCTGTATCCAGAGGGGGTTAGAGCTTCACCTCCTTTGTCCTAGCAAGGTGTTGGAACCTTGTACTAGAGCCTTTGCTTCCTCACAGCAGATACAGAGGCACCCACTAATGGGGCTGTAAAACCACTGCAAGAAAGGAAGTGCAACTTAACTCTGGAGGATGCACCCAAAGACTCTGGGGGTCAATGGCAGCAACGTAGCCGGACGTCGTCGCCTACACCCTGGTAAGTCTGCTGGGCCCCGGTGGCCAATAGATATGGTAAGGAAGGTGTGTAAAAAGTGCGAAAATTCGAAAATCGAAAATCGAAAATCGGTCGAAAATCGAAAAACACGGTCGTTGCCAACTCAATTTTGGTCCGATTGTGCTGAAACATCGGCAGAGTAGACCTGGAAGTGTATTGTAACAGTGCTGTCAAGGGTGTTCGAAACGGATTAAGACTCGCGGGGAAACGATGAGAATTGAAATCGTGTTTCTGGCTTCGAGAAATTTTGGCCCAGGTAGGCTGGGGCTTGTAGGGAGGTGTGGATGATTCGTTCTAAGGGCTTTGAAGGCCGCTGAATCGATTGCCATTGTCCGTTTGTGAATCGGAGTTGATTCTGCTGAGATAGAGGGGGGGTAGTTGTGAAAAAGCGACTTTTCGATGAATTTTTGTAACTATTGCAAATCTTGAGCGTTTGGTCTGAAATTGAAGCGTGGGCCTCGTTTATATGTAGACTCAATGCTCCCAAAGTATGAAGTCAATTGGAAAAGAATTGGTTGTTGAGTTATCGGTGGGGGTCCTTTTGCAGGGGGGGGAAATGAGGGGATTGGGGGGTAAAGGGGTCCAGCTTTCCACCCAGCAACAATAAAGGTCCTATTAAAGAGATGCCCTATCGTAGGGGGGGTAATCAGGGGTAAGGAATCGATTCGCAATATCCGTTTGTCGATAGCTGTTGTGGTTGTTGACTTATTTTCGAAAATCGGTTTTACTGGTGTGGTTGCCACTATGCTTTCCAACACAACAGCTGTTACTTTTGAAGAAACGGCTGCCCTTTTCCGATCTACAATGTTCCCTCCCCCACCAGTCGCACCTCCCCCGACTAATGTCATCAATCGACAAACTCTGCCATGGGTCACATTTACTCCTACCGAAATCAAAGAAGCAATTTTTACCTCTGCACCACGCAAAGCCCCCAGACCTGATGGACTTCCCTTTCACTGTCTCCAAATGCCTACTTAGCAGCCACCGAACAATTCAACAGTCTGTTTGCATTGATCGGAACTACAGGATACCACCCCACCTGCTGGCGACAAGCAATGACTGTAATTATTCCCAAACCAGAAAAACCTGATTATTCAATACCTAAGGCCTACCGACCTGTTGCTCTTCTCAATTGCCTTGGCAAGATCCTTGAAAAGTTGATGGCAAACCAACTTGCATATATGGCTGAAAAACACAACCTACTACACAAAGATCAAATAGGGGTACGAAGACAACGTTCTGCTATTGATGCCGCCATGGCACTTACACATGAAATTGAATAAGGAAAGCATACAAAAGAAATCACCACTGCCCTCTTTATGGATGTAAGCGGCGCATTTGACAATGTATCCAAAGACCGCCTCCTCCAAACCCTACGACATCTGGGCTACCCAATACCAATTCTATTGTGGGTAGAACACTTCTTATCCAACCGCACAACAGCACTGGCATTTGATGGAAGAAAGGAAGACCTCAGTCCTGTCTGAACAGGGATCCCCTCAAGGCTCTCCCTCATCACCAATTCTTTTCCTCCTGTATCTCAGTCCTCTCTTCTACGAACTCACAACCCAATACCCCTGCTTCTGGACTCCAAGCTATATTGACGATGTTGCCATTGTGGTTCGAAGTAAATCAAAAGCCTATAATGCATGTTGCCTGGAAGCAGCTGCACGAACATCTTTCAAATGGGCAGCGAACAATGCTGTACGATTTGACGACACAAAGTCAGAGATGATGCACTTCCACAACAAACGAAACAGCGATACCACAGATGATGAAAGGATTACCCTACTCAATGGCATAACCATCTCCCCTGGCACTTAAGGCATCAGCCCAGACGTGGTAAGGTGGATTGGTATTTGGTTTGACAGGAAAATCAACTTCAAACACCATGTTATGCTGAAGGCTGCAAGTGGCAAAAGAGCCCTTGGAGCCCTCAAATCACTAGCCAATACAGAATCAGGATTAACTCCTAGCGCAGTCCGCCAACTATACAGTGCATGTGTTATACCTGTTTGCGACTCTGGGGCCGAAGTATGGTGGAAAGGGCAAGCAACGTATCAACAGAAGTTTGAAACAGTTCAGAATACAGCTCTTCGTTGTGTACTGGGAGCCCTCCATACATCACCAACAATAGCCTTGCACAACGAAGCTGCCCTCCCCCCGGTAGCTGAACGACTTAATCACATGCGAAGAAAATATACAATTCGAATACTCACATGTCCTGAAATGCACCCAATCCGACAACGTTGCCCATCGACATTCCCTCCATTTTATGAATCTCCTGAGTCCAGTAACAGAAGTGGACCCTGGATTCCTTGGGACAGCATGCAACAAAATAACCGGAAATTTGAAACACGTCTCATCGAAACGTTATCTACCCTCAGTACATGGATCTCCAACTGCTCAGAGATCGAAACCTATTCTACTACTGCCTGCCCACCATGGATTGAACGCAGAGTCAAAACACACATTAGTCCCCTTCCAAAAGAAAAGGAAGCCAAAGCCCACGAAACTCAGTACCCAATATTGAAAGAAGATGATCGCAATATTGTTTGTTATACGGATGGATCAATGTTGAAGGAAAATATTGGAGCAGGAACCGTTGTGGAAATGACAGGAGAAGAAATCATGGAAGTGACCTACCCAATGGGGCATCAACAAGAAGTTTACTATGCCGAATTACTTGGAATTCCTAAAGCTGCAAAAACATGCTTTCAGATATGTCAACGTAATAACCTCACCAAAAGATACATATGGATCTTTACAGACAATCAAGCTGCCATACAACGTCTCAATACTTTCAAACCCGGCTCTGGACAGTCCACTTTCCTGGCACTCTCCAATATCTCTAACAACCTCCATACACTCAAGACTACGATCACAGTACAATGGGTTCCTAGCCATACAGACATACCTGAAAATGAACTTGCCGACAAATTGGGAAAAAAGGCCACTCTCGAAAAACCACCTACCTACTATCACACCTCCTTATCCTACCTTAAGAGGGTAACCCGAGTAGCCAAAATATAGGAATGGGGTGATTGGTGGATGCGATACCCAGCAAAGGGAAAGAATTATGTTGGAACTTTCCGTAACAACCCAGACCAGTTCTTCACCAGTGGTAACCGCCAGTTTACCTCAACTGTCACACAATTACGAACAGGTCATGGTTACTTTCGCAGTTTCCTATACAAAATACCAATAAACTCTGTTGACTCCCCACACTGTCCATGTCGCTATGGAGGTCCCCAGTCACCAGAACATCTTCTTTTAAAATGCCCCTTATATCAACGCGAAAGACAAAGAATGCGGAAAGAAATTGGAGTGGTTCACCCTCAATATCTCTGGAAGCATCTTCTATATACTTACAGAGCAATGAAACCTTTGAAACATTTTCTGAACCATACACATATAGCAACACGAAAGTGGTACTTGGATCAATTCCACGATGGTGAATACCTAGGGAAGGGTAACAATCGGATTGTGGGTCAGGGAACTGTCAACGATGATGTGGAAGAATATCAGAGCGAGGGTGGAGAAGATGATGAGGGGCAGAAGGAAGAATCGGAAGGGGAAGGTGTGGGGGGATAGTATGAACGAAGGAGTAAGGTGAAGGGTGGAGGAGGGTAAACTCCAGGGGGTGAACCCGCATGATATGCAGGACCAGATCGAACGAAACTGACAAATTTCTCACTATTGTACTAAGTATGTTATAGACCACTATTATTGTTTTTGAATATTTCTTTGTAACTAGAACAGGGGTGACAGGAGGCTGCGGAGCGGTGCTACCTAGCCAGGGGTTTTTCGTTTTTCCTTTGTTCGGTTTCATTTGTTATGCTTGTTCTTGGTTATTTGTTTGTACTTCACCGGACATAGCCTGCGGGCTGCATGCGGTATGATGAATAAATAAATAAATAAATAAATAATCTATTGGATTCAAGTGACAAAGACGAAGACCGAATCCATAAGGTATTCAAAGCTATCCTTGAACCACTTCACAAGGATATTCTTAAAATCAACAAACGTATTACCACCCAAAACTGAAAATTAGCAACTCGCATGGCCTCAATTGAAACCAAACATGAAATTGCCCTCAATACCATCGCCACCCTTGGACAACGAGTTGAATATCTTGTACAAATTCAAGCCTCACAGAAAGATGCACCACCAGCACCTCC
>MU122103.1:935163-1007209 GCA_014904905.1 Wilcoxina mikolae CBS 423.85 | reverse complement strand
AAGTCTATGAGGGTAAACATACCCCTGCAACCCACTATCCGAGTTAACATTGAGTCGAGATATCAAAGAGGAAGTGATGGTTCGATGAACGTGTCAGCGGTCGTTGCCGAAACCTGTTTTCTGCGTTTGCATACAGACCAGAAGAAAAGCAAACGAGCTTAGCATGGGCTACGTGGCAAAACCTGGCGGCATGAGGATAACCTGTGGGATGCCTCGCACTTTAGAAAGTGCCGAACGTCAAACGGAAAAGAAGCGCAACCTACCGAGATCGAGTAATCAGCCTAACGATCGGAGGCCATAGCTATCTTAGTACAAACACTGAAATCATAGAGAGTAGACGAGTAACTCGCTCTATAAAAGAACCACCTTTGCACCTGCAAAGTAAAAAACATCAAGCTCTAGCAGCAATCCACAGTCAGAACACACCAGCAGACAAGACACTAAAATATTATTGTTGTTTTCTACTTCAAGAATATCTATTTTACAATATACTTTATGAATTTTCGAGATCTTGACTCCATTGTTCTTTACGCTCACGCCCTCTACGAACGAGCTATTACTCCAGCCGATTTTAGGTTTGCGAGTATCTTTATTCATACGTACGATATTGAGTACGAATATTTTCACTGGTTCTACACTCGAGAACTCCCTTCCGAATATCATAACCTCCCTATCAACGACTACGAGGTTCAATCGGACTACGATGATTCTGAAGACTACCTTCAGGATACATACGACTTCTAAGGAAGTAGGCGGCCATACTTCAGCAATAAGTATCCCCGTAACAGGTGTGATACATGACATAGCAGTGGCTGGTCACCGATGCAAGTCTATGAGGGTAAATATATCCCTGCAACGCACTATCCGATTTAGCAGTGAGTCGAGAGATCTAAGAGGAATGATGGTTCAATGAACGCGTCAGCGATCGTTACTGAAAGCTGTTTTCTGAACAAGCATACAGATCAGAAGAAAAGCAAATAGACTTAGTTGTTACATGGCAAAACCTGGCAGCATTAAGATAATCTACAGGGATGCCTCATACTTTAGAAAGTACTGAACGTCAAATGGAAAAGTAGTGCAACCTATCAAGATCGAGTAATCAGCCTAACAATCGGAGGCCATAGCTATCTTAATACAAATACCGAAGTCATAGAGAGTATACAAGTAACTAGCTCTATAAAAGAATCACCTTTACACCTGCAAAGTAAAACTGCAAGTTCTAACAGCAATCCACAGTCAGAACACACCAGTGGACAAGTATCTAAAATATTATTGTTGTTTTCTACTTCAAGAATATTTATTTTATTACAATACTATTACTTTATGAATTTTTTTTTGTGACCTTGACTCTATTGTTCTTTACTCGCATATACTTTACAAACGAATCATTACACTATAAGACTATCATATTGCGAGTATCTTCATCTACACGTACGATATCGAGTATGAATATTTTCATTTGTTCTATACTTGAGAACTTACCTCCGAATACCATAACCTACCAGTCCAGGACTATGAGGACTGGTCCGATTATGATGACTCTGAAGACTAACTTCATGACACCTACGATTTCTGAGGAGTAGGGGCCATACTTTATCGTTAAGTATCCCTGTAACAGTAATGAGCTGTCAATTTGCAGACGTACCCTATGTCTTCATGTTGGCATAAGCACACCTACCAAATGTACTAGTATACATGGCTGTATATTCCTAATTAGATGATGGTACCCACATGGCTATATTATCATGACTTGATGATGTGAACCAAGTAGTATATAGTAATATTCGATATCATATAATCATGAGTGATTGCTTGTATTCCAGAGCGATTAGGACCTTTGCTGATCACAATAACCCCCATATCTATCCCTCCATACATTTTACTATGCCTTCTTGAGATGAGATTTGTAGAGTATTTCAAAATCTGATAGTTAAATTGCTACATCAGACGGTACATTTTAACCGAAAATTCCACATGAAACAACTGAGCCCAGCGAAGCTTCAATGTACTTCAATGTCCTGGCCGCAAGCGGCCGAACACAGTATGATTACACACAAACAAACTTGAATAAGAACTAACAAGTTAACGTTGTTCGACCATCGCCGCTCACTAGGTATTCATACATAGCTCGTATTGCAAATCATCCAGACTATAGTAGAGCACGTCATCCGAGCTTAAACTTTCGTTTCTCCGCATTAATAAGAAGCGAAGTTTACCTATCAAAATTGCGACCATGTAACTCCGGCCGTAGCTTACAAACTCAACCAAGTAACTCCGGCTGTAGCTTACAAACTCAACCAATTAACTTCGGGGGCGAACAATAACGTAATCAAGCTTCAAACGCGGATCCTCTCTTGTTTATAAACCAAAACATGAGTAGCACCCTCTCCCGTACCGCCCTCGTCACTCGCCATCTCTCCACTCGCAGCGTATCTACCATGACATCCGCAAGTAATTCACACCCAATTACTCTATATACCGCGCAAACTCCAAATGGTATAAAGATCAGCATCCTTCTTGAAGAGCTTGGGCTCCCGTACAATGTCCGCAGCATCTCATTCGATAAAACTGAGCAAAAGGAGCCGTAAGTCTATCGAATATCTAGTCGGTGCGTTGAGCTTATCAAGGATAGGTGGTTTTTGGACATCAACCCCAACGGTCGTATCCCTGCACTCACCGACCAATCATTCGGCGGAGGGAAGGGTATCCATATTTTTGAAAGTGGAAGCATTCTTCAGTATCTGGTCGAGACCTATGATAAGGAGCATAGATTGAGCTATCCCCACGGATCTAGGGAGTATTGGGAGACACAAGGGTGGCTGTAAGTTCACCCAGAGTCTACAACTGGCAGCAACACAATCAACAGTGATGTTGACCTGGTTCCAGTTTCTTCCAAAATGCCGGTGTTGGCCCAATGCAGGGACAAGCAAACCACTTCTTTCGGTATGCTCCCGAAAAGATTCCGTACGGCATAAAGCGCTACCAAGATGAAACTCGACGATTGTATGGAGTTCTCAATGCCCGTTTGGACTCTTCGAAATCAGGATTCTTGGTGGGAGACAAGCTCACAATTGCGGATATTGCTACATACGGATGGGTTAGGAGCGCAGGGTGGGCTGGAGTTGATATTGGTGATTTTCCAAAGTTGAAAGAGTGGGAAGAGAGGCTAGACGAGCGAGAGGGAGTTAAGAAGGGTAGAGACGTGCCGACCCCAAATAGAATTAAGGAAATGGTGAACGATACAAAGGCGGCAGAGAAGGAGGCAGAGAAGGCTAGGGCATGGATTATGACGGAGAAGAAGGAGTAAATCATTGAGGATTGAATTGAAGAAATTAGAATTTGGGATGTTACTGCGACAGAGATAGCAATCACTCAACTCGCTTGCTCTATTCCTATCGATCCCGCCATGACTCGCACTTACATGTTAGTACCCGTAACTCATGGCGAAGCTGAGCACGATGTATGTATACCGCTGGAGACCATTGACAGGTGTATCTCTTGAATTAACAACCACGAGCACTCCATATTCGCGTTGATGAGGCGGATTCTTGTCAACCCAATCCATGGAAAAGGTTACCAGTATTGTCCAGAGTACGAAAAGAAAGTTCTCAACATTGACCAAGAAATCTTCCAAACCAATATTCCTCCTCTCCAGCTTCCTCCTATATCTCAATCTCGGTGTTTACTACCACTTTTTTAGCCGGCATATACCCCTAGCAGAACCCCCAGCTATGCACGTACTATGCATCACTCGCAGGTCCATAATATCAGGTCTGGCCCCGTGACTTGCCTAACTCCGAGGCGAAAAACATCCGTATGCCCGAACTATCAACGCAGGGTCATGCGGATCCCCCGACAGATATTGACACAGAGGCAGGTGTCTCGCACAGGAAAGGTTATGCTCATGCAGTAGTTAAGGGGCGTGAACTTGCTCCTCGTCGCGGACCTATGCAAGACCTATCAACTCAAGTATATGTGTATATCTATGATTTCCGTTCACATCATGCTCCAGATATTCACATTTTTCGAACATTTTATCTTTCGACCTAAGGACTGACCAGAAAACACCTAACCCTGATGTTCAACCATTTCACTCCACCCAGCACGATGACAACCATAATCCAACACGATCTCCCCGTTTCATGCAGCTATCGGAGAGTAAAGTGCATAGACCCAGGATTCTACAGCTTGGAGCTTTAATGGATTTATAACAGAAATCAAGTATCTGCTGTCAATCAATATCATTAAGTTCGGATATGACGAAACAGGGCTTGGACCGGAACCTTGTTAAATGTACCTATGTCAAAAATCTAGCTTCTGTCCTTATAACCATGCGGTTAAACGCAGATAACCAGTTGGAATGAATATACCATGGAGACACGCGGCAAGCCATAAAACCGCTCGGACCGCAATGCACGATTTGCCATGGTCTATATCCATTGTTTCTGTGATGAGAATCGCGAGTGCGGCTGTGGCTCCGTTTACAGATGAAAGTGGATGCTATACAAGTTTTGCGCTGTTCTGCGATGCCTGAACCAGGATAAGTTCCATCCGAAGCCGCAATCGATTGATTGGCTATGCCCGGGAATTCCCCAGACCAAGATCTTGTATAGACAAATAGATAGAAGTACGACCTTGGCATCTTGCTACTGGATCAATATAAAGAAAGACTTCTCCTTCACATAAACAAGTGTTATGTTAGATATGAGCCCATTAGGTATTCTTAGGGGATTTCTATCCTGCCATACCGCAATCCAGACGGTCGCCTGGTCCCTGGCAGAGAAGCAATAGCAAAATTTCCGGGTGCCCCCAACAGGCAGACTTCTGTCAGTCTTGGGAACTTGTAGTTTGGCCGATCAGTCTTCGATTCGGACCCGGAAAATCTGACCACCTAGCAAATCATTCATGGGTAGACAATAACTGGAGCTAACGATGGAGCCCGAAATGAAATACCCTACCCCAAGGCCCGGAGCACAAGGACACCATATGAGGATCGCGGAGCTGATGCGCAAGTAGCTGCTGTTGAATCGGTACCAGGACCATGTCGAAACAAAAGATCCAGCCGTGGGATAGTGGAATGGCGGAGCGGAGAGCCCAGTTAAGGTTCGGCGCAAAATTCCCTCCAAGATACCAGTTAGCGAGTGATCTTGTATGAAAATTATGCGGCTGATATTGAGATGGAGCAACAAATAGAAAGTGGAGACGACATTATCCCTATTAAACGGTCATCAGTAACCACCAACGGGTGGCTCATTTCAGCCCAAACAGCTAGGGCATTACGTGAAGTTATGAGAAACAAAGTTAGTTAGGGTTTCACGTTAAAGCGGGCTTCCAGTTTAGAGCAAAATGACACCTTTGGCTCGAAGAGAGTTGACTCCAAATGAGCCATATTGCACTCATAAACTCTCACAAGTGTAACAACTTTGCCAATTGCTCTTGAATTCGGGAGCCGCCTTCCAACCATATGAAGGGCTAGCGAAATAAACCCCGCAACTTCAGGTTGTCAACCAACTTTAACTGGCGTGCCGTTGTCTATCCAAAGATTGCGTTCACTTTAACTGGCATGCCGTTGTCTATCCAAAGATTACGTTCACTTTCGGTCATTGGGTATCACCCACGCCGCAGAGTCTTGGATAGCAAAAGAAATTGTTGTTCGTAGTTCTGAGGATCTCCATTTGTGTCTCGTCATATATTGTCACTTCCTAGCCATCCTCGCTCAATCCGGCTTGGAGAAGGCTCTTCTCCGAGATTTGGAACATTCATTAGGTGTACCGTTGGCAGTTAAATGGTTGGGTCCTGATCTGTTGAATGAATTATGTATGCACCAGATCATCGTAGTGGCTGATTGATTTGTATGAAATCCGTATGGAGCATTGTTTCTGGTACATTCAAGATTTTGTCAGTTGGTGATACCTGGCCGCCACAATTAACCCGATCAGCAATCGAGGCTTGAGGTCACACCTTTTCCCTCACAGCCATGAGTCCGGTCTGGACGCGATGTACATATGAGACGGCGGTTCTGATGTAACGGCTGCCTCGATTTTATGTGCTTGCTTCTCTGAGAGGTATTTCCTATATCATAGCTCACCAGGACAAACCCAGAGCGGATATGATTGGCCTAATATGATTGTGGGCCGGACCTAACTAGCTCCATCTGTATTTATGGTTCAACTGAACCCACTCTATTGCCAACGATATTCCTGCTGAGAACTCTGCTGTAAAACGTGTTTGTCGTTTCCTGAAGCGACATTGGCTGGCTGCAGTTCTTTCCCGATTGACTGTTCAAAAGTTTGGTGGGATTGAAACCAGCCACAACGCCACATGGGCACTGTGACTGCATATGGCTCAGCCCTGGCGCCAAATTCTCACCCTGCTGCCCCGCTCCTCTCGTACCCCTCTTCTACTTAAACCTCCAAACCACCCCACCGTCTTGTGAAAAAATCGTCTCTGTATGTTATCCCTTCCCTACCCATAACTTTGCATCTCCCTTCTTCCTCTGCCTTCAACACCATCATCATCTTTTCAACTTGACTAATAAATACATTTAGCATACCGAACAAGCCTACGTTCTTCTGAGAAATTTTCACCGTCATCTCTCTCTAATCTCAACCGAAAACATCATCTACAATGGGGTAAGTTTCATTCGTTAGCTGTTCCTTCTTCCTTTCCATCCGGTCGGATTTCATCTGTTGCTCGTATTGCGACGATTGCACTTAATGCTACTTCGTCGATTGCGATTGATGATTCCGCTCTACTCGCTCGATCATCAGAACCGTCTAACAATTTGTTTTATAGTAAGGAGAAGTCTCATCTCAACGTCGTTGTCATCGGACACGTCGATTCCGGAAAGTCCACCACCACTGGTCATCTTATCTACAAGGCAAGCCATTTCCATCATCGTTTCGCTGTTTTCGCTGTTCTTATAAACGATGCTAACTTTGTATTTCTCATCTAGTGCGGAGGTATCGACAAGCGTACCATCGAGAAGTTCGAGAAGGAAGCCGCCGAACTCGGAAAGGGATCTTTCAAGTATGCCTGGGTTTTGGACAAACTGAAGGCTGAGCGTGAGCGTGGTATCACCATTGACATTGCTCTCTGGAAGTTCGAGACCCCCAAGTACTACGTTACTGTCATCGGTTCGTTCTCCCTCCCTTCAGCCTTGGTCTTAGTGTTTGGGCTAACGGATGTTCTATTCAGATGCCCCTGGTCACCGTGATTTCATCAAGAACATGATCACTGGTACCTCCCAAGCCGACTGCGCTATCCTCATCATTGCTGCTGGTACTGGTGAGTTCGAGGCCGGTATCTCTAAGGATGGTCAGACTCGTGAGCACGCTCTGCTTGCCTACACTCTTGGTGTTAGGCAGCTCATCGTCGCCATTAACAAGATGGACACCACCAAGTGGTCTGAGGACCGTTACAAGGAGATTGTTAAGGAAGTTTCCAACTTCATCAAGAAGGTTGGATACAACCCCAAGACTGTTGCCTTTGTCCCCATCTCTGGTTTCAACGGAGACAACATGATCGAGCCCTCCAGCAACTGCCCCTGGTACAAGGGTAAGTCTTATCACTTCTATATTCTTGACGATCCTGTACTAATTGTTTCGCTTAGGTTGGGAGAAGGAGACCAAGGAGAGTGGCAAGTCCTCTGGTAAGACTCTTCTAGAGGCTATCGACTCTATCGACCGTCCCGAGCGTCCTTCCGGAAAGCCCCTCCGTCTTCCCCTTCAGGATGTCTACAAGATCGGTGGTATTGGAACAGTGCCCGTCGGACGTGTCGAGACTGGTATCATCAAGCCCGGTATGGTCGTTACCTTCGCCCCTGCTGGTGTGACCACCGAAGTCAAATCGGTTGAGATGCACCACGAACAGCTCGTTGAGGGTGTTCCCGGTGACAACGTTGGTTTCAACGTCAAGGTTTGTCATTCATTCATTGACCCTTGTTTGCTAGCCAATATATACTAATGCATCTATTAGAACGTCTCCGTCAAGGAAATCCGTCGTGGTAACGTTGCTGGTGACTCCAAGAACGACCCTCCCAAGGGTGCCGAGTCATTCAACGCCCAGGTTATCTTGATGAACCACCCTGGTCAGGTTGGAAACGGTTACGCACCAGTTTTGGACTGCCACACCGCCCACATTGCCTGCAAGTTCGCCGAGTTGCTCGAGAAGATTGACCGTCGTACCGGTAAATCCGTTGAGCAGAACCCCAAGTTCATCAAGTCCGGTGATGCTGCTATCGTAAAGATGCAGCCTTCTAAGCCCATGTGTGTTGAGGCTTTCTCTGAGTACCCCCCTCTTGGTCGTTTCGCCGTCCGTGATATGAGACAGACCGTCGCTGTCGGTGTCATCAAGTCCGTTGTCAAGATTGACAAGGCCGGAAAGGTTACCAAGGCTGCTGTCAAAGCTTCCAAGTAAGTTCATCTGTCGTCTCATCTTCATTCAACAGGTTCTAATAGGTCCGCAGGAAATAAATGCTTCCTTCTCTGGGTTTTGGGATGATGATTTCGGTGTTGTGATATTCCTCTGGGTCTGGCTTGGTTTGAGTAGTTCTTGTTATAAAAAGTTGGCTGGCCACAGGTTAGGGGGATGTCTTTCCAGGTTTTCTTTTGTCATGAAATGAGAAATGATAAAGTGTTTTTTTTCTGGGTCAAAATTATATCCCCACCTCATCGTGATGTGAAACTTAGGCAATTGTCGAATTGAATCCTACCAAATGAAGCTTGGTTTCGATTTCGACAGTCATAACTATTAGCGTGCCGGGTAATAATACACTCTTTTCATCATTGGCCACTTCTTTAAAGTACTTTGGTAGGTGTCTCAGGTAATTGGATATCCTCTGCCATGGCTGCATCTTTTCCAAGACCTTCGCTAGGTAGTTCGTTACTTGCTTTATCGGGTACAAGGGACCGGAAACTGGTTCTCGGAACCTCATGTTCAGCAATCGACGATGTTCTAAATGGTGGATTTCCGTACGGTTCAGTCACATCCATTTCGGGTTCAGTACCATCTACAAAAACATTGGTATGTTTGAATTTGACTCCGTCGTACTGTATCGCACTGGACTGAAGTCTGCCTGGTATTAGGTGGCTATGCACGCATTTGCTTCACATCTGCTCTCCGATCCTACCACTGAAGCAACATGGGTTGATACCAACGGCAATTACTCCGGAAGAAGCCTAAAAGACATCATTTGTTTCAAGCTGCTGCAGAAGCCAGGTGATGTCAACCAGGTGCTGGAAAGGGCGAAGGTCGCCCGTGTCTTCGATCTGCTAGGACTGGGGGAGGCCATTGATGAGATCAAGCTCGATCACGAGAAGCGGCAGAGGGCTACTGATATCGTTCGAGACAGCGATGGTGAGGATGAAGATGAGGACGATGTGGCGGAAAGCATCCCTTATACAGAAACAAAACGTGGAGTGAGGTTGATCGTCGTGGATAATATCACGCAGCCATATGCGTCGATGGTAAATAAGAGTCAACTGGAAGGCATGTTTTTCTCTTCCGGAATCCAGAGCCGAAAGTATGCTTAAACTTTCTGCAGGGCAGGCGATGTTAGTGACAATACAGCGGAGCCTGGCATTGCTTTCGAGGGATTTGAATATTGCTGTCTTACTCCTCAATGACGTTCCATCTGCTACCTCTACTCTTCAGTCTAAATATTCTTCTAGACACAACACATTCCAGAGCGTATTTGGGTCGGTTCCTTGGAGGCTTCCGCATGGCCCTACATATGCGTATGGGGTTGATCTACACCTCCTGCTTTCTCAACACCCCCATGGACCGGAAGATGCTACTTCTCGGCTTGGTGAGGGTTTTAAGAATTCACCCAGGGAGGATACTGTTGTTGAGGTTCTGGTGGATAGAATAGGAGCTAGGAGTGGACGCTGGAGAGCGTTTACGATTGTGGGAACACAACTTAGGGAGCCTACCACGCTATAGGCGTCTTGTCTTTCATAAATCCCATAGTCCACTTGTGAATTTCTCGAAATCTTGAAGGCTTGCCATCTCATTAGATTCCGCCACCCAACCTAATCAACTGTTGTACATCGCATATTTCTATATAGAGTGCCTGCAGTTGTGAAAAATCTAGGGCTGAAAACACACCGCCCGAACCGAAGTATCCAAGATGCACGTCGTGAGTACATATTCTCTGCGAGACTCGTCTGAAATTCAAGTCAAATTTTGGTTCCGGCAGTGTGCCAACACAGATCAAACACGGATATTCCAACCGCTACTTTGTATATATGTGTCAACCAAAAATTGCCGCTCGATTTCCTACTGTACGAGTAGATACCTTATTGAGGGCTGACACAACATTGAAGTCAATCATTATCCGCATGAAACAACACCACACCAAAATCATGTACCCTAGGGCTTCCATAAGGATGCTATATGAGTAATAAAAGGGTTACAACCAAAAAACGTTTTCAATAGGCTTACTCGAGTACAAGTTTTATTGACCCCCCTCTACTCAGTATATCGTTGAACCAGCGTGAGACCAACTTAATCCTTGACAACATCCATAGCAGGGATTTACCTTGAGTGATTGATGGTGCTATGCCAAGCCAGTTTTCTTTATCCCTCCAAGCCTCTTTAAGTTTTCTTTCACCAGAACATGCCACCACCATCACCAGGGTCGCTGTTAGCAATATGCTGCCGCTGTCAACTACGAGCTGCTTCTCGATCCCCGAACACAACTCGTGCCATCGGCATCCGTGCAGCATCGAAGTCGACCGGATATCCGACGTCCTCAACTTTCCACGATGAAAGTTCTACGCCGTTGTCCAACCCAAGTCAAGGTGGTGCCAAAACAAAATCTGGACAGGATCTTATCGTCCTCGGGCCCCTACGCCCTCGTCCTCTGCCGTCAATAGACGGACTGCGCGATGCGGTTGGACCCCTCAGCGCGGGCGGACTAGCTGAATTGTCAAAATCAATTCTTACATATGAGCGAGAGGCGGAGCTCGATTCAACAAAGATGGAGATATCGTTGTTGAAGCCGTTGGAACGGCGGGTGTCCAAGCAACGATTCGAGCAGCTTTACAACCAGCTATTTCAAGCATTCAATCTCTTTCAATTGCGGAGCTACTATGACAGCGCAGTTCCAGAAAGCCCTACAACACCGAAACTTGCTAAATCTGCGCCAAAAATGGATACTATAAGATGGATAATGCAATATCGGTGGGGTATGGAAATCGCCGAGGAAATCGCCGAGCGTGAGGACGTTATTGTCGTCGAGACAATAGAGACGAACAAACGTGACATCTTCTTCCTTATAGGCGAGGGTATGCTGCACCCAGCGTTTGAGTTTTTAGGGATGAAAGTCGTGACAGTAACTGATAGATTTAGACGGTCGTATCTTACGATACTGGGCCCATCGTGGTAACGCTAGGATTACAGTGGACGTGGCAAATAACTTGCTCAGTATACGAGCAAGTCGTGCTAGCATAGAAGAAATCCAGAAGTGGTTGGCTCATTTGCTCAACTCGATTCTGACCGAGACTTTGGACATCTCAGCCACATCAAGAATTGCACCTTTTGGGGATGGTGTTATCCCAGTAATTGCGCGCATGACGAACACTTTTATTGAGCGCATAGATAATCGCACCGTATGTGGCTCATACACACCAAGTGCTACTGCTTTGATGCTTACAATTATACAGCTTCGCATTGCCGGCCTTGGGCCTGAGAGAACTAGAATGGACGATGCTCGACGCCTCCTCTTATCCTCGATTGATTTGCGACTCCGATCCAAGGGATCGTTATTATTCAACCCACCCATGGACAATTCGAGAAAGGGTGCTCTATTCCCTTTCTCTGAGGGGTCTGCATTGCCATGGACTTTCCGGAACCACAACTGGGGTCGCTGGAAGCTCATAACCCCAAAACCACTTCAAGGCATTAGCCGACCAAAGTTTGCAATGGATACTTTTAACATTATAAGGCGGCTGGATGGTGGTCGAGGATCTCTAGAGACTGTTCGCGAGGCGCTGGACCAAATGGGCGGAAACATACCCCAAGACTTGCGGGAACGTGGACTAGCAACAGAATATGAGGCAATAATAGGGCACCTCCTCTACAACATAAACACGGACGACTACAATATCAGAGCCGACCATTATGAGCTTGATATGCCAAGCTTCATTCAAAAATTTCACGACAAACCCCGAATCCTCTGCAACGCCTTCCCCGGAATTCCAGTGTTCTCGCAAGACCCAATTGGACGGTCCAATTTCGAGATCCCCGCGCCATCTCTACAAGGTGCATCCTCCAAGGAATATTTCCAGCTTCGATTTCTTCCATCACCGTGGTCAAATCCTACTTCTTTCGAACGCTACCCGCCCGTTCGAATGACAGTCGAAATCGACTCCATTGTAGGCACCCCACACACACCTAGGATCTTCGCGTTAGGGTCTGAATGCAACGCAGACGTACTGTTACCTCGGCTACCCTGCGACCTACGATTCGTACGCCGCGACGAGACTCTCCTTAACGTCCTAGATAATACTGAGCAAGGCGGAGTTCATTCCGGAGAATGGGCTAGATTCATGGAGGAGAGTCATTTGAACCCTTCCCAGGATTTGAAGCTCCGCGCATCACCAAAAATACAGATTCATATCCCGCCGTGGATGGTTCTCCCCTCAGCCTGGACTCCTACCGCGTCCGTTGCTGCGCCAATCGATTACACATTCACCGGGATGGAATATCGTCGCGTGGTCAGCCTGGAAGAAAAGGGATACGTCCTTTCACGCACCGTGGTGGAAGGTGGTGTGAGCGGCGGTCGAAGGACAGAGGTGAAGCTGCAATACGTTCCGCCCTCTCGTTCTCCTTCAGATCCTACGAACGGTCATGGTAGTGAAGGCAATAGTGAAGGTGTAAAGGCCGCTAGTCCTTCTGGGGCCCCATCTGTCGGAGAAGGTTTTGTTGCGTTTGTGAATAAAGCAATCAGTCTTGTTGCTTCGGTTGACGGCTTCCTGAGTAGGAAGGGATCGCCGTGAGGAGGAGGGTCCTGTTTGTCTGTATCATTGGAATTTTTTCTTGATATGTATCTATGGATTGTATGTATCATATGGCGTACGTGGTTGGTGTTATTGATAGTGGGTACATAGCGGTTACGACACGTAAAAATACAATAGATGGGGCTTTTGGGTAGACACGCATTGTCATAGCTTTTTTTGTGGCAGTGACCTCGAAGGATGATGAACGAGTGGGGAGTACGTGGGTGAGTACAACAGATTGAATCCGATGGATTTGAGGGGAAAGGTGACAGACAGTTACTACTGATCCAGTAAAGAACGCCTGCCCGCCCATGTGCTCTGTTAAGTATGCCCCAAAACCAAGGAATATATGTACACTCCAAACGATAGCCCTTTACCAGAAGAACTATATCCACCAATAAAAAGTCCCGGAGAACAAATAAACCATTGCGATCCCACGCGCCGAAGAAGCAAAACCAAGCACAAGCAATCAAAACGCAGCACATCATTGGGAAAAAAAAAAGCACCTAAAGTAACTATTACCTCTCACTATAGTTTGCCCAATGCCCGTTTGCCGTTCCATCCAACAAACAATAATAAAAGCAAAATAATCAAAGCAAAACGGTGACGTCTGCTGTCTCCCACGGAATCCATTACCGAAATTCGTATGTCGGAAATACGGGTTTTTGTGGCTTCAACGTAAGCTCTTGATATGGCTGACTCTGTGGATCGTAGTAATATCCCTGAATACGACCATCTTCTCTCTTCAAAGACAAGAAATAGAAACCGCCAATGGTGAGGCCACCCACATCAGGATCAGGCGAGATGAAGCACTTCTCTATAATTCCTGTTCAGCCCTGAGAAACGGAATGCGCTGGGTAAACATACCTTTCCATCTCATGAAAACCCAGTTTTCGGTCAGCTCTTTCATAAAACTTCTAGAAACCAAGTTCTTGACAAGTTCTGTGTTACTCATGTGTACAAAAGGCTCCAGCTTGCGCCAGTTATTGGCATCATCCGACAAACTGCTGGAAAAATTCAGGGTCTCGAATGAGTGTTTGTTGAAGTCTATAATCTCGCCCTCCAGGTACGTTATTATGCTGGAGGAGGCAGAGTTAGTCTTTCTATCTGTGAATGCTTCCATAGTACCCGCTGCAGATCCGAGCAAATTAGATATGTTCTAGATCGATAATTAAATGAACTTACTCAGGCGTAACTGGGAGTAGTCAATACTCGATATGCTAACCTTTACGGTCCACTGACTTGCGCTGGAAATTAAAGATCCTCTGGTAGAGGAACCTTCGCCGTCAATGGATGGCAAATTATGGGATATACTTGAATGCACCGGGGATGTCGACGATGTAGAAGAATGCGCGGAGCGCGGCGATACAGCAGATAAGGTGGGCGCAATTTGGGATCCCCAAAATACTCCACCGGCCTTCAGCCACGAAGTTTCAGCTGTTCGCATAAACGATGTATTTAAGACGAAATCTTCGCAGCGGATTTGCTCCTCACAAAGCTCCAACCAGTCGTCACCCTTATGAACCCCCGCCCTGATCGCCAAACGCAAGCTTTCTTCGGGAGTACGACACATCCGAACTTTTGAAAGATAATCAATTGCTTTTTCAACCTCTTTGGATGCCGCTGGTAAGAACAAGTCTGACCCGTGGTCGCTTCGGCTGGGCCTAAACAACCGAGCCCGGGTTATAGTATCCGATGCACGCCCACCTAATCTAGGCCTGATTGCCTCATCCATTCTTTCCCTCTCGAGCGAAGTAATGTCTTGCCAATGGGCTCGTGGGTAGCTGGGTCGACGCGGATTGTTATTTCTCAACGACTGCATAACTGCCATCCTGAACGTAGAATCTCCAGACCCAGATCCAGGGGCCGCACCAAGCTCGGCATATCGATTCGACAGGCGAAGTTCTCGTGTTTCACGAATCTCTCTTGCTTCCAGAAGAGAATCTCTTACCTGATACGGAAGGTCCATTGATAAGTCTTCATCAAGCGTACCATAGTTAAATAGTGGTGGTAAAGTACGACTTTCAGGATCGTAGTTGCCACCAACTGGTGCACCTGGTGCTGGGGCCCAGTCATACACTGATTGCCGCTGGCCCGGTCTCACCAATGGTATGCGAGGACCATAAGCCTGATCCCTTGACTGCCTGAGGTCTTGATCTCGGGAGTTACGACGACTGGCGCCAGCCCTGCGAGGCCGGGCATCCAAATTTATCCCATGGTCATAGGTTCGGTGAGAGCGATGAAGTAGCGATACGCCCCCAGACCGAGCTCCCCATGAATCTGCGTCGAACAAAGACGGTGTATGTCGAGCTGGCGGGAGGTTGCGAGTAACGTCGAACTCAGCAGCACCGGGTAGGGGGACCGATCTTCGATGCGGCGCAAGCGAAGGAGTGTCCTGAATACGAACGAAAGCTTATCAGCACAGATATACTTTGAACTGCCGGGGAGCAGCTGCAGAAACAACGAGACCAATCGTGATTGCTTACCGAAGGGGAGTTGGCGGGAGGCATCTGCAGCTCGAACTGTGAATGATGGGGAAGCCAAAGTACTCAACAGAGCTGAGGTCAGGTCGGAGGAGGGGGATCGGCAATGGTAGAAGCGAAGCAGTCTAGGCGAGATGGTTCTAGGCAGTTGCTTTGAGATCGATTGGTTGTAAAACTACCCACTTTATCCCAGAGTCGAGCTAGTTTCTACTCCCGGTGCTTGCTTGCTGGTGCTGGTGCTGGCGCGCGAATCGGCAAGGCTGAGTGAAGAAGAAGCTCAGCCGTTGCGATGTGTCGTTGTGGTTGTGATGCATGCGGTAGATGTGTCAGTAGCAGCTGCTGTTGATCTCGGCGTCAGCGGCTGTCACTCTGGACTTGCCATTTGTCGTGTGTTGCCAGGCGGTAAACAGACAAACAAAACGACATTACCACGATGATATATGAGAGAAAAGTGGGGGGTTTTGAAGTCGATTTTCTGCTAAAGGCCGTTCAGAGACAATCGCTGCAATTCAAAGACTATCTTTGAAGGACTATCCTATAGCTATCGAGAAAACTGTCTACGATCATCCAACATCACAAAAGCCCACTTTTTTTTCTAATAGTACTTCTTTTGGTTTGATCACTTATAAGCTTAGTACCGTATATATATTTGATTTTAATCATATAATATGTGTTGGATTAATCCCTTCCATGATTCCACTCGTTTTCCGTTTCTTTCAGCCGTGAGGGCCATTCAATCATCAATCCCAACCTACTTTATTACTTCATACAACCGATTTATCGCTCAGGTGTCCCGGGTTCTAGGGAATTGTCAACGACTCTTCTCTTGGGAGCTAATCCCAGCCAATGTAATGTAATGCAATGTAATGCAGTCTCCGACTGTCCGACCTGCTTTAGTCTCACTGCTCAATTACTTATCTGCATCAAACGTGCGTGCTACATATGGCTGCGTGGCTTTCTGCCTCACTTTCTTTCGACTCGCGGAGCTATAACTACTTGGGCACCTGCTATTGCATGCTGAGTAGAACCATTGGACGGAGTCCTGGAGGCCAATGTAGTGAAGGAACGGCTATAAACTCCACCTTTGATGATGAATCAGAATCCGGGGGAGACATATATCTCAGAAAAGACGTTTGTTCTCCGGTTTCACCTTCAATTCAACCTAAAAGTAGTTATAGGCACCCAGGTAGAGTGGAGTTAGGTGCATATATCTATCTTAGTAGGGCATTTGCATTACAACCGCCTACTAGGGCTGGTCCCTTAGACCTAACCATCCACTGCCCTTCAACTCGCTCACTCGCGCCAAACCACACCGAGCTTCAAGTCTGAGTTTACTCTACCTGCGTCCGGATCAAAATGGAAACGTTCGAGATCTGTCACTTTTGTATAATCCCTGAAGCACGAATGCCTCTCCATGATTCGGGGATTTAGTCTATAAACCTCACTACTGCAACGTACGATATGTCTGCAACACAGTATCTAAGTAGGTATAGAAAGGTTCTCTTCATCGATATATCTGAGTTCATCGTTGATTTTCCCATCAAAACTAGATATCATTTCCTGCATGTGAGAGTCCATAGTTGCGTGACAAGGCGTTGCTTGTTGCCTGCTGCTCGTCCTCCTGCCCGTCCAGACAACTTGTAGGCAGTTGTGGTAAGGTACACTTTAACTTTACCCTTGTTGTCCTTTTCTCCTGAACGCATGAACTCTGCTTCTCGATTGTCGTCGATTTCACACGATGTCATGGGATCCAAATACTCTACGCCAGTAATATATTACCCGGGCACATCCTCAAGGAACCGGCAATTGCAAATGAAAAAAAAAAAAAAAGACACTCCTCACCTTACTGCTGACTTCTGTTCTACTTCTGCATGCATTAGCCCGGTTTTTCATTCCGATGAGGTTGTGATGAATAGAGATCCCGATGAATAACTCAGTAGGTATGCCTGGTGGTAGTTGATGTCCATTGTAATTGGAGTACGCAGCCTGTGGAGTGGGGAAGGGGGAGTTGTTTTACCCCTCTCTTGATCAGAGAAACGTCCTATAAAGTCACTTGAAGATATGCACCTTAAACCCATACAGAGGAGAACCCCAGTACTGGAACATCATGAGCCATTCCGTATTCAGAAGCCACATGCGTAGCGTGGAATACCCTAGCTGGCTCCAATTGCGCAAGTCTAAGTATTTATCCTACCCTCATCATATGTATCCGTCTGGTTCTACCTCCAATTCATACCAAGCGTCCCGTCTAATGATTGTATCCAGAAATATTGCAGGAACACCTGGTTGAAACCATTCCAAACGGAGTTTTCGCAGGCCTGTCCGCGTTCCGATCTCGATGGTACTAATTTTTTTTCTCCTCTTTACTCAGTCCCACGGCTACTTTGTCCATTCAATTGCAGACGTGCATCGTCGGTTTTTCAACCCACGGAAGAGAAATTTCGGAACCGGTGACAAACTTTGACCTGCAAGACGCGTTCGCCAAAGATATCGATTATCGGTATCTAATAATGATAGGTGTTTCCCAGTTTCTCATTCTCCAATCGCCTGCATATCCGAACAGCGTTTTTTCAATCCACAAATCCAGCGGCTTTCACTTTACAATCATGCAACACAACGTTGAACACGCAGCACGCACACCTTTGCATCTCCTCCTTTTCCCTTGCTTTCCCCACCATGTGAAGAATTCGGCGTTCCAATGCCATGACAGCCCAGGGCGGTTTATGCGCGGCAGAAACAGCGGCCATATCGGCACTTACGAGGTGAACAACGATCCTGACGCCCCTACAAACAACTCGCCAAACTTTAAGAGACAATGGAATGGCAAGCTGCAGCTCTTATCTTTTGCAACCGGCAAATAGTTTTCGCTCCATTGCCTCGAACAAAGTGGCTGAGAGGCTGGTTGCACTCAAAATCACTATCTACACTCTATATCTTAGTTTCCTGGTGTTATTTATATGCCGGCCGTTGAGAGGGGGCGGCAGTATTGGAGGACTCAAGCTATCGTCTGACGTCGGGGGGTTGTCGATCAGGTTGCATTTGCATCCTGCAGCTAGAACCACGATGATGCATCCGAATTTTGAAACCCGAGGAAGCGAGCGCAGCTAAAGCGAGCAGGGATTGTCGAAGTAAAGTAAATCCCGATCCCGTTGTAGCACATACCTTGTAGCTCTCAAGCTGGCGAATGAGTTCCCGTGGAGTGGTACTTTATTTGCTATGCTTCCGGTATCTCGATGGAATATAAAACCTCCCGGGCCTTCCATCCTCCAGCGCAAGCACACATTTAATATCTTGCAAACCAACTTCCTCTTCTCCTCTTAATTATAACCAGTGCCCCGGTCTACCCCACAAGATCTGGCTCCAGTCTTTCCTACCATACAGACTAGAATAATCCAAATCAATCGATATAAATCTCATCCAGGTTTCTACCCCCTTCCCTCGGTATTCTCGTTATCGGTTTCTGCAACTTCCCGGGTTCGAACCCACGTATTTTGTTCGTTTTATTTCTACCCAGTAGCTCTGTATTGTTTTGAGACCACGAGCGGGCAATTGTGTGATGGCGGCAGCGGCCGTACTTAACACGATGTCATTTTTTTCATTGCTTTTTACACCTTCCATCTGATATATCCTCTCAGAATTGGCGTTTTACGCTGACATTGTTTACCTGTAGCTGCTATCACATACACATCTCACAATGGCCAAAATCAAGACGATAGAATATTTCCGCGTCCTCCCCCGATGGCTCTTTGTTAAGGTCACCTCAGAAGACGGACTATATGGCTGGGGAGAGTCTACACTTGAAGGCCACACGGAAGCAATCGAAGGCAGTTTGAACGAGCTTATTGGACGATTCATTGGCTATGAAGCAGAGTAAGTCTCCATATCTCCACAAACATCCATTTTCAACTCAATTGACACTTTTATAGCGACATCGAGCACATCTGGCAAGTAGCCTGGAGATTAGGCTTCTACCGTGGCGGAGCCGTCTTCATGTCCGCTATCTCTGGCATTGATATCGCCCTATGGGATTTGAAGGGTAAATATTTAGCCGATATCTAGATATATCAATCTTCACTAACAAACTCATGGCCAAACAGGCCGCAAACTTGGCGTCCCTGTGTACTCCCTCCTTGGAGGCAAGCTCCGCGATAAGGTCGCCGTATACTCCTGGATTGGAGGCGATCGGCCTAGCGATGTATCAATTCAAGCGTACTTCTTCCATTTTTACCCCTCTTTAGGCTCTCTACTAACATTTCGCCGCCAGAAAACAACGCAAAGCTCAAGGGTTTAATTGTATCAAAATGAACGCCACTGAAGATCTAGGCTGGCTTGATTCCCCGAGCAAGCTGCAAGCATCGGTGGATCGTCTCAAAGCCGTCAAAGAAGCCGGTCTAGATGCCGGTCTCGATTTCCATGGCCGAGTCCACAAGCCCATGGCAAAGCAGCTTGCAAAGCTACTGGAACCCCACCAACCGCTGTTTATCGAAGAGCCATTGCTTTCGGAACATCCGGAGGCGATCAAGCATTTCAGCCAGCAGACCACGATCCCGATTGCGTTGGGAGAACGTCTCTACAACCGTTGGGATGTGAAGCCGTTCTTGGAGTCGAGTTGCATCGATATCCTGCAGCCTGATGTTTCACATTGTGGTGGAATCTCAGAGATCCGAAGAATTGCGGCCATGTGTGAGGCATACGATGTAGGACTTGGTAAGTCCAATATCTGAACCAGCTGATGGGCCGTGAACAACTAACACTTCCAGCCCCTCACTGTCCTCTCGGCCCCATCGCTTTTGCTGCGTCCCTCCAGATCGCAGTATCCTCGCCAAACTTTGTCATCCAAGAAATGTCACTAGGCATCCATTACAACAAAATGACCCCTCCTGGAGCCGGAACTTTCGATCTCTGCAGCTACCTAAAAAATCCCTCAGTCTTTGATGTCTCTGAGGGCTTTGTCAAGTGTCCCACCGGCACTGGAATCGGAATCGAGGTTGATGAGGAGATGATTCGAAAAGTTAGTAAGGACTGCAGGGCGTGGAGGTGTCTGGAATTCTTTGGGCCCGGAGGCGAAGTCAGGGAGTGGTAGAATTTCAACTTTTAATTGGTATACAAAGGGAGAGCTCAAGCACTTTCATTGGCATACAACAGGAGAGCATACGCACACAAGCAGAAAAAGGGCCGCGGGAGTTATCTTAATGTGCTTGGTTTATGACTGCATTTACGTACCTCCTAGTAGTTAGTACTTAAGTTTTAATAGTTAACTGGAATTTTGACTGCTCAAGAGTTCTTTGCCTCCATGCAAGGTGCGTGCTTAGTGTGAAGTACCTAATACATGCATCAGGACAATTTTTTATCCGTGGATAACGATAATCAACCGGAATAACTTTCAGCGAGGTGTGCCTGGATTAGCTTCCAGATCTTGGGATACGATTGTGCAAGTGCAAAGTGGGCCAATACATCTTTAATCCAACGTCACACACCATTTCTACCTGGCAAATCTCCTGCACCTGCATATCACTATCAACCCGGTTTTCAAGCCTTCTATGCATGGCGTTATCCTTTGGAATTTCTCTGTACCACCGCACCAAATCGCGACGCCCATCAGCTTGGCTTTTCCGCCCGCCCAGTCCAAGGCATATGCATGTGGAGACATTTCAGAATATTTTTGTGCTAAGAGCGACGAGTCCGAGTGACAATCGGTGCCAACATTGCGATCTCGGATCGGTACTGCTCCAAACAAAGCTTCTGATATAAAGCTAGCAAGTCTATCTAAGCCACCGGAGAAGCCTCTTACAATTTCTGAAAACAGACCGTGCAGATTGTCTGCCCTTTCTGCCCCCCAAAGGTAAAGCTCGAATACTCGACCCTCCCAAACCACTTCAACTCCTCACACCCAGCCTCAATTCTCCTTTTCAGCTCCTCCTCCGTCCAATTACAACTAGTGACGACCAGCCACCCACCCTTCTTCAAAACGCCTGCCACTTTTTCCGGATAACACTCCACAACTCTTCGCCCATCGGGTAGCGTCTCATCGCTCAAAGAGATGGCATCAAAAGTACCCTTATCCAGAACAACTTCAAACCCCGCATCTGGAACCCACGCAGCTGATGCAAGGTCGTCCTTAATAACATCCACCACCTCGAACTGCGTACTGCCCTCCACACCACGACCCTTTGCTACCGTCTTTGCGAGGGTGACAGAGGCGGGTGAGTAATCTATTCCAACCATGGCGCCCGTATAGCCGTCCTCGAGAAGCTCGAAGAGAAGGTGGCCGTTTCCAGTGCCGACATCCAGAAAGGAGGTGGTGGATGGAGAGAGCGGTAGCGTATTTAGGTAACGTAAAATCCGGCTTTCGGCGTCGGATTCTTCGAACCAGATTACTCCTTCGTCATTGGGGTTTTCGAGGAAATTTTGGATCTCGTTATGGTAGGCCTGTTCCCAACTGTTGCGGATTACTTTCTCAACAGGGGCCGTAAGTGATCTCAACTGAGAAGGAAGCTCACTGCTCTTTTGTGCCGAGCTCGGAGGGATTGAGATGCTCGAGGTCGCTGTTTAATGCCGATTCGGTAGTCATTCTTGATGGTGGATGTAAAGTAAAGGCAGCATGTTGTAGTTATGGTGGGGTGAGGCTCTTTGGGTTCAACGGGATTTTCCGAACAGTGGGGTATCATACTTAGTACTTTATACTTGTCCGAGTGTCCGGGTCTATCAAAACTGGGCTCCCAACTCAGTATCTCACCGTCTTCATCTCCTTCCCGTGCTTTTCCCAAAAATTTTTGCAACTTCCATGTCCGCCCCAGCCATGATTCCACCACTTTGGCCTCTCGGTCTTTTCTCTCAATCCTGGTACCAATTCTCCCTTCCCCAGTTTACACAACTTACAAGTTTTCCCATTTCCTTCTCTCGAGATTCCCTTCCATTCCTCTTCCAAGTCCGGCACCACCTCACCCATCGCCGCTTTTAGTCTCCCCGCCCCCTCCTTCCAGATCCGCATTGCTTCCTTAACTTCCCTGTCCTCTCTTTGCGCTTGTAAATTGGTTCCGGCACCTAACCTCATACCTCCTCGTCCTCCGGCTTTCCCGGCTGGTGAAGGATTTGCCGTGGACCATGCCCGGCGCCGGCGCCCAGCAATAATTCGCCCAGCTACACGCCCGAGCTCACACACTCCTTCGAGGAATTCCTTGGTCTTTGGATGCGCAAGTACCCTCTGCCGTAACGGAAAGGGAAGTCCCTTCAATTTGTCGAGAAGGTGGTTCTGGGGTAGTAAGAAGAGAGTAGTGATCGTCTGGAGAAGTACAGCAACGGGTGGGAACTGCTCTGGCGGTGAAGACGGTGGTGGCTTCGGTGACGATTCAAAGGCCTTCAATGATATGCTCGCAGGAGGCGGCGCTGCTGGAAGACTCGTGAAAGTTCGAGGCGGGAACTGGAATGCTGGTGGCTCGGGTGCTCTGGAAGGGGCTGGCCGAAATGGCTCCACTGACGATCCCCCCACATACCGGGAGGTCGGCGGTGGAGGAGTAGGGCGGGGCGGCGGCGGGGTCCAGAAAGCTTGAGGTTCGGGCGTTCTATCAGGAGGTGTGACAAAATCACCAAAATCATCATCATCACTTGCTGCAACAGCACCGGCAGGGAGGGAGTTTCTAAATGGTTCTGGCTTCGGGGGCGCCGGGGTTGAAAATAAGCCAAAATCGTCAATGAGACTTTGGGAGTGAGTGTGATTGCGAATGAACTTTGATGGTGGTGGTAGCCGTGGTGCTGGCGAAGAAGTTTCAAAGGTTCCAAAATCGTCAAACCCATCGTTTGTATAGAGCTCACTCGTCGATGTGCTTCTTTGTGGTGCCAAATCGAGCAACCCGGAGGAATATGGGTCTATACGTGAAGATTTGTTGTACCCAAAAGATGATCTCGGGCTATGCAGGCTGACGGGCCGTCGCGTCTCCTGATGCTGAAGTGCGCTCACTGGTTTCATCGGTGATTTGGCAGAGGCAAGACCGGTGTCCATAATACCGAGGAGATCATCGAAGGTGGTAGCGCTAGGGCTATGGCGGTGGCCATGGCCGAACGAGTACGACGCGTTGTGCTGAACTCGAGGGAAGGGTCTTGGTGGGAGATTGATTTGGGATTGTGATTGTGAATGTGTATGCGAGTGTATTTGTGTTGGCTTCTGTTGGACGGTGGCGGTCGGAGGTTTGGGGGGTTGGTAGAAGGAGTCGAATTCTCTCAGGAGGTCCTGTGACATGGCTGCGGGCAACACGACATGTGACGGAGAAGAAGAAGTCCCTCGTACTGGATGAATACGACGCTCATGGCATAGCGACAGAGAGGTGGTGGTTGTGGTGGAGAATAAGATCCTGAGATCTAATAAGCTCCCCTCGGATATCGGATGCAGTGCTCGAGTCGACGTGAGACACGAAACGTGAGATGCGTTGCTATTCTAAGCTGGATAGGACACGGTTGCCCTCACAGCTCAGATGTCCAAATTATGCTCCGGTGCTCCACAAACAATGAACTCAATATATTCTGCGTTTCCCCGCCATATACGCTCACTCCCTTGAAGTCTGTCGTTCTTTACTACTTGAAAACTATCTAAACTCATCGCGCGAATACAGACGCCATCATGGCGCGTCGAAAACAACTCTCACCGCAGCGCATTGTCCCTTCCTCTTCCTCCGGAGCGTCCACTCCTTCAAGTTCCGACAATGACCCAATCACAGAAGCCGCCATATCTTTAACCCACCAGGCCTCACAAGCCCCCGACCATGGAAGCTCAATCTTCCAGCTCATCATCTGCGTTGGCGGGATTTACGCTTCATTGTACCTTCCCTCTCCGCCTCTCCAGAGCGTACAGCTAACTTTCTTGCCAGTCTTTTGTGGGCTCTCCTCCAAGAGCGCATTACCACGACCTCGTACGGTCCTGACAAAAAGATCTTCCGCCATGCGCTAGTACTAAACACTGTACAATCCCTCTTTGCCTCGCTCTCTGGATACGCCTACTTTCGGATCAGCTCCGGCAGCAATAGTTCTACGACGGCATCAAAGCGTGTTTTCCCCGGTGTCTCCATATCATTTCGCCTTCTCCTGGTGGCATTGACGCAAACTCTCGCCTCCCCGTTTGGCTACGCAAGTCTCAAGCATATCGACTACATCACATATATCCTCGCCAAATCCTGCAAGCTGCTCCCCGTTATGTTTCTTCACGTGACTCTTTTCCGTCGGAAGTACCCACTCTACAAGTATCTTGTTGTCGCGGCCGTGAGTGCTGGAGTGGCAGTCTTCACTCTATACCCATCGCACCCCAAGAAGGCAAAGAAGTCGGGAGTGTCTAATGAGGAGAAAAACATAATATGGGGGATGATGCTCTTGATGATAAACCTCCTATTTGACGGGTTGACAAATACGATCCAAGACGATATTTTCGCGAAGGCTCCAAAGGGGACTGTGTCGGGGCCTCAGATGATGGCGGCGTTGAACACCTTATCTTCGGCACTGACAAGTGCATACCTAGTGCTCAATCCGTGGAGTACGGAGTTGAGAGATGCGTTGGCGTTTATTGGAGAGCATCCTAATGTTGGAATTGACATCTTGGGATTTGCGTTCTGTGGCGCCGTGGGACAGGTGTTTATCTGTGAGTATCATTACAGCGATATCGCGATTCTTTTGCAGCGGGTTTAGTGCTAATAGCCGAGATGTAGTTCACACTCTTGCCAAGTTCGGTTCATTGGTTCTGGTAACCGTTACGGTTACGCGAAAGATGTTATCCATGGTGTTTTCCGTGGTTGCATTCGGACACAGTCTCTCAGTCATGCAGATGCTCGGTGTTGGGTTGGTGTTTTCTGGTATCGGTGCCGAGGCAGAAGTAAAACGGAGGAGTGACATTGCAAAGAAGCAGAATAGTCATATGAAGAAGGAGTAAAGAAGTCATTCTTCGATAGACTGTTCTATGGGGCACATTTTTGGTTTCGGAGTAGACAAAACTACAACTAGACATAGACTTTAAAGCTATTTCTGTAGAAATATCATCGTTCCACTTCCAGTCATGTAGTCTCAAGCTAAACTCTATTCCGAACACCAAGTGGTAATGACATTTCCTTCAAAAAGTCAAAGAACTCCGGCTTTTAAGAATTTTAGAGGAACGTTTCCAAGTTTAGTTCCACCACTGAAACAGGGTATGGGATTTCAAACTTTTCCAGAACTGAAGGATGCAAACTATATTGTAAAGACCATTAGCGAGGTCGGGCTCATGAGTGACTAGTCGTGAACTTACATTCCAAAAGTTCCGATAGTTTCTGGCTCGTGGATTATTTCTCTCTTAACGACCTTCCCATCGACGGTCTTTTGTCTTGTTTCTTTTCGTCTAATCCTGATGGAAGCTCCTCGGCCAGGGAAGTAAGTGGGATCTGTAGAATATTAGCTGGAATACTTGTGCTAGAATTTGCTCAGTTATGCTTACCGTCAGCCGGCTCAATCCAGTATCCCTCTTTCTGTTCAACCGCACCAGATTCGGTAGCCCCAGTGCTGAGCATCGCCATTAATCGGTCTAACAAGCCATGAACAACCTCGAAACCACTAGTCTTGCCACAGAAAGCAGCAGCAAAATGACGCTCGTTTTTGCTCTTCCGCTCGACACTTTCATCCTTGAAGGCAACGTCACTGGCCTCGAAAACCTTGATAGGTAAGCTGTGCTTCCTATTCTCTCTGATGGTCTTCAGAAGTCCCGGAAGAAGACTAGTGCGCACAATCTGATATTCTGCGGTCTTGGGATTCGCCAGCCGTACTGCAGTTTTCCCATCATCTTTGCGGTTGAGCCAAGCAAAGTTCTCGTCATGCGAGCACAAGATCAGAGGCATGACTTCAGACCATCCACAAAACGCAGACTCAAGACGGACAATATCGGCAAGTTTGTTTAGGGGCAGAGGTGCGGCGATTGTACCACTGCCCTTGGGGAAGGTCCTATCGAGCTCATTGAAACCGTATGCAATGGCAACATCTTCCATGATGTCGCATTGGTGCAGCACGTCTGCCCTAGTAATGGGGATCTCAATATCTAGGAGGTCTTCATTGCCTGCCAACGGTTTCGCTGAGATACACATTTTGGACAATAGTTTGCAAATCTGCTCGGCTGAAAGGTCAAGACCACAGCAAGCATTGATATAAGAGATCTCCGCCGTTGTAGTGCGGGGAGTAACATCTGGAACCTCCCTAGTTTGCTGGTTGTGGGGCGAAATAATCTTGACTGGCTCGACAGTGAATGGCTCGTCACAGTATTGCGAGAACATGGCAACAAGCATGTTGGTCACAATTTCCGCCTTGGTTCGATCTGTAGCCGTGACTTCGATGAGGACGTTTCTGGTATCTAGAGTGATTTTGGAACGGTCTCCATTGATGATGGGCGGCAGCGAGCATACAGTGCGCTCCGAGTCGATCACAACTGGATATACTGGCGAATCGCGGATAATGTGAAGATACCGTCCAAGGTGTTTATCGGTCTATCTATGTAAGACTCGGACTGTTTCAAATGGAGGGGCTGTACCTCATAGAAAGTCATGAGCTCACGAGCATTCATAACCTTCTCCTGATTTAACGGAGCAAAAACAATGTCCTCCGGGCGGAGGGCCTCATATGTGAAAGGTCCCTTGACGGTGTCCAGATCGTGGGTGCCCATCGAGACCAGGGTTCTTTGTCGGCACAGATTCTGGTGTAACTTATCCTGGAGTGCAATGAAAGAGTCATAGCGCTCTTGAGTGAAATTGATACCGCGCAATACTGCCGCAGAAATGTAGGGACGTATTTGAGTTGTCTAGGGGTATTGATCAATATCTTCGCAAAGAAACCAACGGACAGCATCGCAAATACCCCCTCATGAACTGTAATCTGGTGGATTTCGCCGTCCGGTGGTGCAACGACTCTGTAGTTTGGTATGGATGTTTTCCCCGCGAAGATATTGAGCATCATAGCTATTCCCTCAAAGCACAGCATGTCATATCTGGCCGCAAATATGAGTCAGAACCCTCCTAGTGCACCCACGGAGTATTGTCTGTGGTTACCTGTTGGCGGGAATTTCGATCTTGAGCTGGGGAGCTTCGTCCTTTGGTCTGTCCTTGTCGTCTTCGGTCTTCGGGGATTGTTAATTCAGGATCTATCGATACAGCATCTCGGTGGAGTTTCGTACGTCTTCATCTAGTTCAATGCCTGCGATGATGTTAGTGGGGTAAGCACCACAGCTCCAATAAGAAGCGTATACCGAATTCGAAGCACAGCTCATCGAACTCTTCGGTGGTGTACTCGCGGCCAAGAGCCTTGAAGAGGGCGTACTTGTCAACGGCGATGGTTGGCATGTTGATGTTGGTGGGTGATAATCCGTGAGGATGTGACTGAGCTGAAGGCTGATGGAGGGGTAGGTGTGAGAATTGGCGGCGGGGCACATCTCTGTCCGATCAATCGGGTAACAAAACGACACAGCGAAGCGCCACACGACAAGGGTCCAGTGTGGAGTGCACAGCCACATTCCGCGGTTGGCGCACTTAAAACAATCGAACCTCGAGCGTCGAGTTCTCCGAGTGCTGCTTCTTAGTACCTCGAAGGAAGAAGTCCCATATGGGAGCATAGACGAGAGCTGCCTTGGAGCTTGGGCTGTAAAATCGAGAAAGCCCCTGGATTAGCAGGATTGAAACTTTTTGACTGGTTTCGGTTGCTGTCGAGATATCCGTCAGTCGTGTCCTGTTGTCCTGTCGTCTGCTTCTTCTCTCCACCACAACACAACCACAGCCCCTCATCCGCATTGTTCACAGATCAAGAATCCAACTCAACCCCTCCCCCTCCCCCATTGCAACCCCGCCAAATCATCGTTCTCGCCCTCCTCTCCGCCTCCGCCGTCATCGTCCTCCACATCTGTGCATAATCTCGTCTCGACTTTTACCTTATTATCATCGGTCGCAAACAATCATTATCGGTGCCCCGTTTCATCACCGCGTCAGTGTCCCACCACTCACTCATCATTCTCTCCCATATCCATCTCCCGCACCATCAAATTCGCTGCCCCTCGCAACTACAAGAGGCTGTTTGTGGATCGCGGCGTGTTTTCTACTGTTCCCCTTCGCTCGGTCCCTGACATATCGACGCAAAGATTAGCTTCCTCCTTCCCCGATAACGGCTTAGCTGTGTACCTGACATCAACCACACATTTTACGAGTAACATATTCCGTCGGTACGACTTGGCTTACACTTAATACACACAAAGGCGCCGACTATATAGCTAAAACACCACAGAATATGGATGTTCAAAACTCGAGTGATGAGCTTTATCCCATAGCCGTCCTAATCGATGAACTGAAGGTTTGACTCTCCTGGGAAAGGATAATTGGAATAGAGGAGTATGAGTATAGCGAATCGGCCAAGACTGACGTAGTTGTCGCTTTTAGCACGATGATGTTCTTCTTCGTCTCAATGCTATCAAGCGACTCTCCACGATCGCACTTGCTTTGGGCGCAGAGAGAACCAGAGACGAGCTTATTCCTTTCCTAGACGGTATGCAATTCCGGACATATTGGGAAATTTACGGTCCAAGTGCTAACGGCCCCGACAGAGTCTGTGGAAGATGAGGATGAGGTCTTGACAGCTCTCAGTGAAGAACTTGGGAATTTCGTGGAATATGTTGGTGGTCCCGACTATGGCCATGTTTTGCTTTCGCCTTTAGAGAATCTCGCAGCCATTGAAGAACCGCTTGTCCGTGAGAAGGTCAGTTTCCCCCACCTCCCCGAGTTATGCTAAGAATTAAATTACTTACGGTTTTCTAGGCCGTCGAATCACTCAATAAGATATGTGAAGATCTGTCGCGCGCTCAGGTTGAGGAATTCTTTATTCCTCTTGTCATTCGTCTATCCAAAGCAGATTGGTTTACCTCCAAAATATCCGCAACTGGTCTGTTTACTGCACCCTACCGCAAGGCCTCGCCTTCGCTTCAAGAAGGTCTACGGCAACAGTTTTCACAACTCGTACATGACGACACGCCAATGGTTCGGCGACAGGCGGCTACAAACTTGGCCAAATTTGTGCAGGCGATGCCACCGGAGGTTGTTGTTTCAGAGATGATTCCATTATTTCAGCATTTGGCACAGGATGACCAGGACAGTGTCAGGTTGTTGACAGTGGAGGTTTTGATTAGCATTGCAGAAGTTGTGCCCAAGGATCAGCATTCTAGCCACGTGGTGCTTTTAACGACTTTGAAAAACTTGTTTGGCGACAAAAGCTGGAGGGTTAGGTATATGGTAGCGAATCGGTTCGAGAAGGTAACAGCAATGGCCAAAGTTCTGGTCCTACTCTATGCATTTTCCAGGAAATCGATGAGCTAACGGTGGCCGCTTAAAGTTGGCGAAAGCCGTTGGCGATGAGGTGGTCAGACGGGACCTTGTACCCGCATTCGTGAAGTTGCTCAAAGATTCTGAAGCGGAAGTGAGGACAGCAATTGCAGGACAGATCCCTGGTAAGTCAATTCCAGAATATTGTGGTATGGACTCTGCTAACGTTTTTTACCTCCAGGATTCTGCGGATTGCTCGATCGTCAAACACTTTTGGATGAAATCATGAGCGCAGTAGAAGACCTCGTGAGCGATTCTTCACAACATGTCAGAGCGGCATTGGGAACACAGATCAGTGGTCTTGCGCCTATCCTTGGAAAGGAAGAGTCAGTCAAAACACCCGATTTTTTTTGCGTTTGCTTGTGTGATGGGTATAACTAACTTGGACTTTTCAGAACGATTGCCCACTTGCTACCAATGTTTCTTCAAATGCTCAAAGATGAGTTTCCAGATGTTCGTCTGCATATAATTTCAAAACTTGAGCTTGTCAACGATGGTATGGATTAATTCTGCCGTGGTTTTGTAACAATACTGATGCCTATCTAGTGATTGGCATTGAACTCCTCTCACAGTCCCTCTTGCCCGCTATTGTTCAACTTGCGGAAGATAAGCAGTGGCGTGTTCGGTTGGCTATTATTGAATACATTCCGCTGCTTGCAAAACAACTGGGTGTTGAATTTTTCGACGAAAAGCTGGGGAACCTTTGCATGAGCTGGTTGGGCGACACTGTCTACTCAATCCGCGAGGCAGCCACCCAAAACCTTAAAAAGCTAACTGAGGTTTTCGGGGTCGACTGGGCAAGACAGACCATCATCCCCAAGGTCATGGCGATGGGAAATCAAACGAACTACCTTTACCGCATGACCACTTGCACCGCCATCACTGTACGTTATCCATTCTAGTTAGCTAGTGTACTCTAACAAGTCGGTTGTAGACTCTCGCTCCCGCGGTCAACATTGAAGTGATTCAGGAATTCATCTTACCTATGATCAACCAGCTAATCGACGATCGAATCCCCAATATCCGGTTTAATGTAGCTAAATCGTATGGAGTTTTGATCGGTGTTCTTCGACAGCTCCCTGCCCAGGGCACATTGACAGAAATCAAGCCCGAGGACGTTCCTACTGGGCCGAGCCCCGTGGCCCTAGAGCTGATACAAAAGCAGATTCTACCGAGTCTTGAGAAGCTTAGAGGGGACCAGGACCGGGACGTGAGGTATTACGCTGAGCAAGCTTTGGGAAACGCGGGTGATTTTATGCACACATCCCCTTAAAGAGTTCTGGATGGCTGGGGCGGATTCTTGTCTTCCATAGATCATGAATATACTGTTGATCGGGTCGCTGGTCTGTATTCTGAGGCGAATGCGGTTCACGTTTAAACCAAGGGAGTATCCAGGGAAACCTTATGGCCCTCTTAGGGTTAGGGTTGGTTTCAGCTGCTGCTTATGTATTTCTTATGAATCCAAGTAGGTTAGAAGCCTCGTCATAATTCTAGTTTTTTGTTCTCGCATTTGATACCATTCGAATAAATGTCTCAAAGAGTTCCAACTCGGTTCTGTTCAGTTGGTTGAAGCTGCTGCTATTTTAAATTCAAGCTTGGCTGCTGGGGTTGGGGTTTTCCCGTGCCGAATAATGTGGGGTAGCGATAACCCTCACCATGCGATCAATAAATGATGCCAGGTGAGTCTCCCAGTCTTCTCAACAGCATTCCGTCGCATTCACTCCTATGAGAAGATGCTTAGAACTTCGGTAGGAAGCGATGGAACACCATCTTCGAAAGACACAAGTCGATCACGTCACTGAAGCACGACACTGCTCGGCGCCCTAGTCATGCTGGGTTGCGATCAATATGCTGGAAAGTTGGTTAACACTGGATCTCTCCACCCTATGTAACCTCGGATTTGTCTAAGCTCTCTACAAAGATATTTTTACTCTACCCTGACATTACACCATCGAACTGGATTGAAACTCTTCGGTCCGAGAGGAGGGCGTATTCAGAACTCCACGAGCACCATCTCAAGAATCGACATGGAGAGTCGGTTTTCGAGGCGACAGACCTGGATCCTTTGGCCGAGGATGAGTCGGTACATGACCTCTGCCCATCTGTAGTGGCGTACCGGGTTCCTCGGCCACATCGAGACTGAGACTAATGGAGCTGGTTATTTCATAGAATCCTTACGAGCTTTACCGGAAGGATGAAGAACTACGACAAGAAATCTTTCAGGATATCGAGAGGTGTATGCCGGAGAATACATTCTTCCGGGAGCCGAAAGTCCAGGATTCGCTGCTCGAAATACTCTTCATCTACTGTAAGCTGAATCAGGATGTGAGCTATCGACAAGGCTTCCACGAGCTTGCAGCAATTGTATATTGGGTTGTGGCTTGCGACGCTATATCTCCCGACTCGGTGGTTGAGCCTGAGGACGAAATCTCTGAGGACGAAAGCATCATGCGAGAGGTCCTCGATTCCAAGTATATTAACCACGATACATTTTCGATTTTCCAATGCGTAATGCGCTCAGCCAAAGCATGGTATGAGCTCGGCGAAAATAATGGAGGCAGCAGAAAGGGTGGAGCCGTGGTCGGTTCGTCGGCAGGGCCTATTGTGCAGAAAAGCCAATACATTCACGAGACTCTCTTAATGGCCACGGATCCGGAGTTGGCTGAGCATTTGAAGGCCTTGGACGTTCTTCCGCAAGTGTTTTTGATGTCAGTTCACCAAGTGTCCCTATTTTGGTTCACCATGAGCTAAACTAGTCTCAGTCGTTGGATCAGATTGCTGTTCTGCAGGGAGTTCCCGTTTGACGAGCTTCTGTCTGTATGGGATCTTATATTTGCGGAGGATCCCGAGCTTCATCTCGTGGATCTGATATGTGTGTCTATGTTGCTTCGGATTCGCTGGAAACGTAAGCTTCCCAATACCAACTGACAGGTGCCTGGGTTAATTGCGTGTGGACGGGAACAGTTATTGAGGCAGATTATTCCACGGCTTTGACTCTCCTCCTAAGATATCCATCGCCTTCGGTACCAGTAACACTTGTTGAAGATGCAATGTATCTTCGTGATAATCTCTCGCCCGGCAGTGGGAAGCACATTATTACGAAGTATTCAAAACGCTCACCGGCCGCCCATCAACCACGGCCTGCTCCACAAAAACCCAAACACCCCCGAAGACCTATGAGCCCTTCAATGAAGCCATTATTTCAAACCGGGCAAATCGAAAGCATTGTACAAGACGTCGCAAGGAATGTATTATACAAAAGCGAAAAATGGGGCGTAAATCGAGCTGTGAGAGAGGCGGTGGTGGAAGTCAAGAAGAACGTTCAAGGGTATCAGCAACCCCAACACAAGCAGCTTGCGAACACAAAGGAAGAAGAGCTTGCAAAGCTGAATCGAGAGCTTACTAAACGGCTGCAAGCTGAAGAGGAACGACGACGACAACTGGCACGGATATTGGATACTAGTCTGGGTGTCTTGTCAAATGAAAATGTGCAGAAAGCAGAAAAGGAGGACGCTATGAAAAGAATCTCACATGTTAAGGAATGCTTGCTGGATGGTGCAAGATCTCTAGATAGAGATCTCCTTCAGCCATCAACACCCCCAGCTGTGTCGCCAAAATCGAAATCCCGAAGACTGTCCACCTCGACGACTAAGCACGACCAAACACTACCCTCTACTACGTCTTCCCGTCCCAAACCACCAGTCTCGCCGCCGGGAACATTTGTCAAGACATCGTTCAAAAACAATTCGGATCCGGATTTCATTTCGCTCGCACAGCGTCCCCGGGCAACTCTCGCACAGAGTAGCTTTGCGTGGATGTTGGGGGATGATCCTGTCTCGAAGTACCGAAGTGGGTTTGTGGAGTCTAACAAAGACGAAGAATCCAGCAAGTCGATGGATGCTCTGAAAGGGGAGGTCGTAGGTTCAAAGGCAAGGCTGGGGTTGCTTGTGGATCCTGATGATGAGGGATTTGACCTAGGAGACTTCAAGAAATCCTGATTAGATAGAGAGGCTAGAGAAGATCGGAAGAGCATTGTAGGTGTTGGTTGGTATTGTACACTCGTATTTAATGCATATGTTTGATCCTTGTAGAACTGAATGGTCGGAAATCCACTCTACTCCATTTTATATCGGTGTAGGCGCGCACAGAAGACTTCTCGCGTGAGATAGAGAAGTAGTCACCAACGAAGCGATCACCCATATATACCATAACAGGGCGGGGCGGCGACGCTGAGGGGTGCGGGCAGCAGAGAACATGTGCTTCTAACCATCACATAGCTCTCGGCCCTAACTCAAATACCTTGATGTCACCTACTCGCTCAGCTCTCTGGAGATGATTTGATGTCCCCAGGACCTCTCTCACTTTTCACCTCACTTTATTTCAATACCCCACCAACTCGGCCAGACTCAATATTCTCGTCGATATATACAACTCACGTGATATCAAGGGTCGGGTACGAGTACAAGCCAAGTGTTGACGCACGCGCCCCTTGCGTAACCGTTGAACCTTGCGAAATCCCTGTTTGAATTTAACTGCAGCTCTTCCCTGGTCGTGAACAATTGACATCTGTGCCCTCAATGCCACATCCACCTACCTATCTGACCGCACCAACAGTCTTTTCCACCAGAATATTGCCCTTGTAATGGCGGCCATTTCAACTTCAACTTCAACCTCAGCTCTAGAACCACCGAACGGTGACGGCGGTATAGCTCTTCGTTCCCGGGCACTCCACAAAGCTTCGGACGGCGGAGCTCTTCTACGGCCTGAAGTCAGGGGTGGCGATAGTGATTCTTCAGCCTTTTCAAGGTAATTGTTTACTCACTACTTTCCATGGGATACATAAACTGACACCTTAGAGTGGAACTGCGACCCCTCTCCCGGACGATGCACCGCCATCCCTGATATCGATAAGCCATGCGCGACGCGAACGACGAAAGAGACTTTTTCCAACAGTCAGCTATGAGAGTCGCGTTTCACACTTCGATCCACAATCGCAGCACCATGATTTCCGTGGATTCTTTGCGCTGTTCTGGATTGGACTGTTTATCATGCTGCTCACATCAGCACTGCGGAATCTGAAAGATACAGGGACAGTTCTGAGGACATCGATATTCTCATTGTTTGCTCATGGGCCATTGGAACTGGGAATCGCGGACTTGACGATGGCTCTGAGTACAGGGTTCTGTTTGCCACTCCAAAAAATGTATGCACAGGGGACAATGTCATGGGGAAAGGGCGGGCACCTTCTTCAGCATGCTCTACAGTCCGTGTGGCTGTGTGTCTGGGTTTACCTTCCCTTCTATTTTGAGTGGCAATGGTATGACCGACTTCAACCTAGTAATACATTTTACAATCGCTGATAAGCATGTTGGAAGGACCCGGCAAGTATTCTTTACACTTCACGCGCTCACACTCCTTATGAAAGTAAAGCTACCCTTGCAGTTAACTTTCTTCCGAGCTAATGCTCTTCAGATTCATTCATATTCGTTCTATTGCGGGCATCTTTCTGAGTGTCTCCAAAAAATACGGGCTATGGATAACAACACTGGTCCAGAATCCGAGGAACAGGCAGAACTTAGAGATACACTTGCATTTGAACTCACGAGCCCTTCGGGAAGGGTGACTTACCCCCAGAACTTTGCGCTGTACAACTTCGTGGATTACATGTTATGTCCTACCTTGTGCTATGAGCTGTCTTATCCTCGTACTGAAGGGTAACATCATCACTTGATACAACCTCGCCTGGACTTGCTGCTCACTGCTGATCTGTAGTATCCGCTGGAGTAAAGTTGCTGAAAAGGCGGCGGCGGTCTTTGGGTGTATCTTTCTCTTGACCGTTGTCAGCGAAGAGTTTATTCTACCCGTAGTGCGTGATTCCATCACTCGTTATGTCCACCATTGATATTAAACGTATCGCGTTAGATGAACGACGCATCCGTCCGCTTAGAAGACGCACAAACAATCTTCGAAGCGTTTCTTATTATGATGGAGAGTATCAGCATGCTCTTGTTCCCTTTCATGGTGACGTTTTTGCTAGGTAAACACCAGACCCCTTTGTGCAAATTGGGTTTGTTTTAATCCAGTATTTCGTAGTTTTCCTCGTTATCTTCGAGTATGTGCTCGGCGTATTTGCAGAGCTCACTTGCTTTGCGGACCGACATTTCTACTCGGACTGGTGGTAAGTGGACATGTCCTCATCTTGCATTTGCGCCCTCTGATGTAATTGTACAGGAACTCTACCGATTGGCTTGAATTCTCCCGGGAATGGTAAGTCAACACCCTATTTGCTGCGACCTCGAATTGTGACAATGTTAACGTCGAGTACAGGAACATCCCCGTTCACAGATTCCTGCAACGTCATGTCTACAGCGTTTCGCGCGCTCACGTGAGCCGTCCAATCGCCTACCTTGTGACTTTTCTCATCTCGGCGTTGGCCCACGAGCTAGTAATGTTTTGTAGGCGCATACCCCATCCGTAGCCCACGCATGCTTGCTGACATTCCTCGATTAAAGGTATCACTCAGAAACTTCGTGGCTACGGTTTTGTGTGTCAGATGTTGCAGCTGCCCATTATTGCTGTGCAAAGGACGGAGTTTATGCGTAAGAGACGCACATTCAACAACGTCATGTTCTGGTTCTCAATGATCTATGGGTTGTCGATGGTAAGTATTTAGTTATCCTCCTTCTCCTAGAAAGTACGGACA
Organism: Wilcoxina mikolae CBS 423.85; assembly: GCA_014904905.1. Classification (NCBI taxonomy): domain Eukaryota; kingdom Fungi; phylum Ascomycota; class Pezizomycetes; order Pezizales; family Pyronemataceae; genus Wilcoxina; species Wilcoxina mikolae. Next base: position 970,671 of record MU122103.1, on the reverse strand, counting down.
TACTAATCCACTGGGAATATAGATTAGTGCTCTGTACGTATTGATCTGAGTTGTAGCAGAGGGAAGGGATGGAAGCTTCCAGAGTTTGTATTGGTTATTGTGGTTAGCACTCATTTCTGTTCATCCATTTCCTTGCGGTGTTTTTTTTTGGTACATATACCCACTGTGTGGTGTAGCGGTATGGGATTCCATACATCCTTTCTTTGTATTGTTTTCTGGGAACTTTATAGATATATTTATTTACATACTAGTGATAAAAATTTCTTTCTAATTCGTTTCAAATGGCTTCATTGTGTGATAGATTGTGACACGGACAAGAGCCATTTGCGGTGGTTGAGCCCGTCACATCACCAAGCGTTCTACTCTAATTTGAAACCGTTTCATCTTAAAAGATTGATGGGACGAGTTCCTGGATCGTCAAATTCGGAATATACAACTATTCATTTCATTCACACGTTCACAGGTATACTCTAGAGATACCGAAGCCATTTCGCTGCAAAATACGAGAACACTTTGTACTGGGGACATACTTAAGTAGTGAGAGCGCTTTTGAAACCTGAACTGCACAAACCAAAGGAAATACAGAGGAAACCGGAAATGAGTAGGAAACCCTGTACAAGAGAAAAAGGAGAAAAGAAAAATGCCCAGCTGGAACAATACTTTCCAACCACATCGAAGCACATCCTTTGGGTGGAAAAAATGAGCCTGAAAAGCTAGAACCGAGAAAAAAAAAAGCATAATTTTTATTGCATCCAAATCATAGTTTGTTTTGAATCCCTCGTACAAGATTCACGATAGTTAGGCAGTTTCAATGTCGTAGTAGTACAGCGAAATACGACAAGACATTATAGTGCGTCGTCAGGCGACTAAGACACTCTCTAGGCACCGAGTGCAGGGAAGCTGCTCGAGTCGTTGAGGTTGACGTTGGCGCTGCCGTTGTTGGGCTTTCCGCCACGGTTTCCACCACGATCACCTCTTGGAGCGCCGCCCCTGTCTCCACCACGTCCGCTTCGGTCTCCACCACGTCCACCACGTCCTCCGCGTCCTCCTCGGTCGCCTCCACGGCGGGATTCGACGTATCGATGTTCAATGTCGAGCAAGTTCTTTTGCTTGCGCTCCCTGTTGCGGGTCTTGTCCCTAGCCTCACCAGCGAAATATTCGGCCTGTTCGCGGTCTTGGTCAAGGAGCTTAGCTTTGGCCCATTTCTTGTCCTCGCGGGTTCCCTCGTTGGGACGGCGGACTTCGGAGGGAGGACCGAGATTGGCTTGACGAGCGGCAAGCTCGGCGAGGTACTCGTCGTAGGTCTTGGTCTTCTCCTCTTCCTCCTCCGCGGTACCAGCGGCATCACCTTCGGCACCTTCGGTAGCAGCATTGGGATCTGCAGAGTCGCCAGCAGCATCCTTCTGGGCAAGTTCGGCACCGGCGAGTTCGTCGTTCCATTCGCTGGTGCCTGTGTTGCTGCCCCAACCGTGTGCAGCTTGCTTCTCATGTTCACTATGGGTAGTTTGTGGTTAGTCTGCGGGGCTAAGCCAGATGACGTCATTGGAGGGGTTCTACTCTTTGCCAGTTGCGCTGTGACGGTCAAAGTCCCGGCGACCACCGCGTCCGCGTCCGCCACGGCCTCCACGGGCAGGACGGCCTTCGCTATCTACAGTAGTCTTGTCGCGGTTGCGTTCGCTGCCGGCCTCACGGTCATGGAAAGCTGAAGACCGAGTCAGACGTCATGCGTGACCAAAACGAAGTATAAGGAGAAGTGGTAGCTACTACTAACCCGCATCATTGCCGGTGAAGCGTGCCCGGTTGCTACGGCCATTTCCGCGAGCTGCATTTCCGGAATCAGCAGCAGAGGAAGGCTTTTCATCGCGTTTCCGTGATGAAGTGTCTTTCTTGATGACTTGCCGAGGGGCCTTGCTAGGTTGCTCATCCTCCGGGGGATCATTCCCTAATAATTCCCGCCGTTTGAATTAGTTGGCCGTACAGTAGAAAACGGCTGCTCCAAGACTGTAACTGGAATCGAGGATATATTCAGATATTTCGAAATTGCATCGAGAGCAAGTGAAGCGATAGATAAACGGACGTACCGAGCAACTCGTAGAGGTTCTGCAGTGATGGCGATGTAAAATTAGCAAACGGCGAAAACGGGCTTACAAGCCCCACGATAACGACTACGACAGCAACAAATAACGGCCAGTTGATTTGGACAGACGAACCTTAGACGCAACGGACGCAGACATGGTGCCTGCTTTTTCCTAGTTACAGCCTTTCGAAATCCGTAGGCGTGTGGACTTGAGGGTGGATGAAGACAGAACAGCAGAGCGCCGGCCAAAAAATTTGAGGTGGATTTTGGGGATATGAGCTGGGGAGGGGAAACACCACAACACACACACACTTGAGCATTTACTTTCCCCAACTCAACAGCCAATCGCAGCCTAGCCCGCACTTTCAATTCTGACAATTGTGGCTGCCTGCTGATTAATCCATGTCCGGAAATGCTGGACTGCGAGAGGGTTAAGCCCCGCTACCACACGGCTAGACGTAATGACCAGATGATAATAAGTACTAATATTGTAACCAAACGTCATAATTCGCTTCAGTCAATAATTCAACATGTAGAGTAGAGTAGAGTAGAGCAGAGTAGTGTAGAGTTGTTGTCAATGAATCCAGCAGCATCCATCATCGCACGCTTGCCACTTCGTCTGTTCATGCAGCACCAGGTAGTACCTAGATAGAGTACGGCAGGTAGTGCCCATCACGGAGTTGACCTGTGATTGTGTCGGATGTGAGGAAAACACTGCTTAATATGGATACCTTAAGGCAGTGATAATGTCGTCGCTTGATCGGTCGTGGGAGCTCTTTTTTTTGTGTATTTTGCGAGACTTCAGCGCTACTGTAGACCCTAATGAAGGTGTGGTCAAAGTGCATGAAATGAGACTCCAGAATCCAATTTCAAGACCATCCAGGCGTTGATGGAGTACATATTTCATTACCTCATTATCAAACTCTTTATGCTGAAATTCGACTATTTTTTAAAACTAGATTTTAGTCTAGGCCAACCAACCACTTTAATTTCTAAATATGATTGGCCAACTTTGTTTGGCGTAACATACTTGGCCCATAAATACGGGCGTCCGAACCCATTTTCGATACCAACCACTACTCTCTTCGTTTTTTGACCATCACAATCCCTGAATTTGAGGGATATTTCATTAGTTTTACCATCATTTAATTACCTCCAGTAACTGTGCTTTCGTCGCTGGAGATGGTGTTTCAGTCAATGATATGACGCCTCGTAGGCCCCATCAATCCAAAGCACTGCGATTTTCTTCCAATGCATTCGGTATGTTCGATCTGTAGTTTCAACCACCAACCAACAGTAGACTGCCTATAGATTGTTCCAATACATTCGTGGTACTACTCGATAGTTGAACCCTTGTCCTTCCTGCAGCTGTCCGGCGGTGCAAATAGATTATGTTGATGTGGTTCGAAGGTGGGGTTCCGTAGGTTCTGAGCACTTTGTCATCCCCGTACAGGATGTAGCTCACCTACTCAATGCCAAAGCCGACGGCTGCGTGATTCTCTGTCCACATGCAGACAGAATGTATTACATAACCCGGGGATGTTTGATATCATTCCTTTGGTCCAGGATTGAGTTGGAATTACTGCCCATTGATTGATGTCGGAAACAGATGTCTTGAACAGACTTGAAGGCTATTTGAAGCTCAAAAAATCACGACACTGAGGTATAACCATATTAATGCGGTGTTAAACGCATTTCTCTGGGCGAAACCCCTGCATTCTCCTTCGTGCTTGTTTAGTTGATGGTTCGTTGTTCCTAACTACACCAAAAGATATCGATCTTAGCTATGTTACCACAACAGAAATATCAAGAGGGGTAACTTACATTGGTAAATTTACTCTGTTCGTCCTTCCTCGGGGACGCTCAGTACTGTGTCCAGCCCGTCCCGCTAGAGACTGTACCTCTGCTTCGCCGTGATGACATTCGATTTTTGACCTTTCTGGTATGGAAATTAGACTACTAGATGATGGCTGTTCATCCGGTATAGCGTCGTTACTTATTGTCGAGATTAATCTCAACTGTAATACTAAAGCGCCCCGGCACAGGCCTAGGATGACAGGGGCTTGTAAACATGTATTTACTTTGGTCACCAATACTCTGTTATTTTTGCCTGCCGAGCAAAGAATATTGCAGGAGAATTGGGATACAAGGGTCGATTCAATATTCCTTGCCATATTAATCACCCAGATCATTGATTCTCGACTGTCCCGATGGACTTCTTCTGCGGATTTTCTAGCATCGAGTTCAAATTCGACAAGTCAGCCTCAACGCTGAGACTGATTTAAAGCGGCGGATTCGGTCATGACGTCGACTTTGGGTACATGGAAGCAGATGGTGGCGATGGAGTGCGTTACCAGTGCGATTGCTTGTCTAAAGGACCTTATTCATGAATCCGCATGGAACAACTTGTATGAAGTGCAGCTTCAGCCAATCAGAAATACCGAGCTCAGCACTAAGTGGATGACTGCACCAAGGAAGGGTACTCCCGAGATTCGCGAGCAGCAAGTGATCACTGATCAAAGCACTAATTTAGCGAGTGGGCCTCCGGCCTGGACCGGCCAAAGGGAAGGGATTAGCTGTTGCACATTGTTTCTCAGCCCCACTGTGTGAAATACATGGGTATGCCACTTGTGCCGTGTAAGCTGAGCAACAGGGGGAGACGATGTTTGGTTCGATACAATTTGAACGCCTGTAGCATGTAGTATGGAGATGTTGAACAGGCCATATGCCTGGGGTTCTGCATCATGATAAAATCTCTTCTGACGGGGCCTCTATGATGAGTTACATCCTAACTATCGTGCTCACTGCAGTATGTGTCTCCAAGCCGGCCAACATTACCTCTCAGATATCGGCATTATCCACATGTCGGGAATGATGATGACGTTAATGCATTATCAAGGGTGGTGTAGCGCCAGAATGATGCCGCAAGCGATTCAGGATAGATTGGAGCGCCCGCCATGATATATCGATAACGAACTGGGCCAGCAGCGCCTGCGAAGAGGAGTTAAAGGTTAGGATAACGAAGCAGCGCGAGGTGTTGATTGCTGTTTAATGAGAGCACAACGGGGGATGATGTACATATCACCAGTGGTTTGTTTTATTTCTCACTAACTTCAGAATCTCTCAGGCTCCAAGATGGTGTGACTCCTTTGCTTGCCGATTTATTAGGATATCATTGATTGGGATTGTATGGCTCAAGAGTCGGGATGAATCATCAGAGGAACACCTGTCGCAGTAGCGGGCAGCTGGCCTCTAGCTATAGCAGCGAACTCAAATAAGGCAAAAAGTCTCGGCTTCAACCGCAAAACATGGTGCAATGCAATTTTAACCTCATCAATGAGAGAGTCCACAGGAAACCTTATGCACGGAGCCAACATATTGTCACCTTACTTCCATTAACAACTGGAGAACTTACTGTATTGTATTCATTTACGGTCTCAAAGCATGCGATAAATAATTCACCTCTCTTCCATGCAATCCGGACCATTTTTATCAAAACAAGCACTCAAAATTGATTCAAGAGGTCAATTTTCCAGTCAATTTCCTTAAACCACCAGCTCGCGAGAGCGGGAGTAGCAAAAATTTCGAGTGATAGACAAAAGATGAGGCGAGACGTCAGCTCGAGACATCACGTCAAAGTAGAACTTGATCTTGTGAGCATCGTGAGTTTTGGGGGCTAGCTGTACTCGTAAGCTCCTTCTTCCAAATTGCCTTCAGATTCTGTGCATATAGAGACGGAGCTGTCCCACACTTAGTCTTGTCTGGTCAACAGAGAAAAGTCCTAAGACGTCTCGTCGTTTCCCTGTCACTGATATTACGTAGTACGAAGGAGAATTGTGAACATATTCATTTAGAAATTTGAAGAGGGTTAGATGGAATCTCTCGGTTGAGATTTGCTCCGACTGCCATGCGTGATGGAACGATTGTTCTTGTCTTCGGAAGGAATGCGTTCTGGATAGAGATGTTGATTATGCAGTGAAGTCGCTGGTGTACTTGCCAACTAAGATGCGGCACCGTGTTCCCTGGGAAGTAGCACAAGTAGCAACTTTCTTCGAGTTCCAATGAGTGTCGGCATTGTTGAGCGCTGCGATCCGTGCTGCCATTTCAGGAAATCTGATGTGGGTAGTACGGGCTGGATCACCCACCTTGGTCCCGCTGCGGGGCTTGTTGCGAGGGGCAGAACAGCTTTGACAGAAAGTTTTCCGCTTCATCCTCATCGGGATCCAGCAACTTGTTCTAACGGCCTATGGTGATACGGTGATAATTGCTTGGCGGCGATGTTGGGTTGCTCGACGACGCGCTTGCGGGGATCGTCCAGCGCAGGAGGCCCTTGTGGTCGTTGACGCCAAAGACCTCAATAGTGCGCAATGTCTTTTCAAAACCCTCAGCGACGCGTGGCCACGGCATCCATCCAATTCGAATTGTCTTGGAAGAAGCGCTTCCTGCTCCAAGATCAGACGGGTGGGGTTCGGATCCTGGCGGATGCGGCGGAGGGGGTCGGATTGCTCGTTATCGTAGGGCGCCAGGATGACGCTGTAGACAATAACTCAGCTCGACGGCCTTACTGAGCGGCTTCGATATGTCCAGGGTTGTAAGATAGTGTTTGTGTGTGGAGATACCATTATTCTGCCCCGAACGAACAGACCTGCTGTTCGTAGAGCCGTGGCTTCAGGTTCTTGATCTTGGGGTCCTTCCTGACCGCCTGGTGGTGGGCCATTTGGTTGTGCGAAAGGATCAGTGCCTGCGCGAAGTCGGTGCTATTTACTGCAACATAAAATCGAGATTCTGCTTCTGGTCCACGGCCAAAGGGTTTCGGCCTGGGGCTTAAAAAGATCGTCGTCGCTTCTCCAAGACTGCCCTGCGACTTCTTGATATTTGATAAGTGGGTAATGTAGGCGCACAACTTCAAGGAAGCCCCACAAGCCGCATCCGGGCAGCATGAACCCTTCTTCCGTGACTCTTGATTGCGCAACAAGAATGGACAACCTGGTCTCCATATAGTGGGCGTCAAATCAAGTCACTGTATGGTAGTGGTGATGGTGTGATGGCAGAGCGAGAGAAACCTTCAACCATGTTGGTTTTGTTTATAAATTTATCGATCAGACGAGACACGAAGGTGAGACAGTTATGCGAAACGAAACTCAAACTGCCGATGTCATACATCAGTGATGATGTGGTTAACAGCCGAGTACCACCTAAAGCTCGGACCTGGGCGTTGATGGGTTGGCTTTGCCATCACGCAAGAAGCATATCGCTTGGTGACGTCGTCGATATCTGTTTCCTCTATAATCTTTTAAGGCACGATCATCAGATAAGATATGCACGTGACCAATCAGATTTGAGAGCTCAGAGGGCAGGGTCCGTATGCGTAGTTCATACCGATAATTCCAGCTGTATTCCCTGCCCACCGTTTGCAGCATCTTCTGTAGGAGCACAATCCAATCCAAGACATCCGGTTTAGCTGTTTTGCAGGGACAATTGGTTCGGACAGCTCTGTGCCTGTGTGAAACATAACAGTCGCACCCAAAAGACCTAAGATCGCCCCGCAATGTTGAGGTTTTGCTGTGTAGATTGGCATCAATAACGGACGTGATGAACCTTCTTTAAGAAGTATGGTCTGCACCCTGATTTCCAATTCCACTCGGACCCCAGTCCGTCAAGTCACCCCCCAGACCAAAGAAGCAATGCACATATGTTAGTTGTATCTAAGGGCCAAGTAGCGGTCTGGGACCCTGAGTAAGTTGAGTTGAATGGGTCCCTTCCTCGTCCTCGTCCTCGTCCTTCTCTTTCTCTGTGCACTCCCCTCCTCCTCCTCCCCCGAACTGTGACTCGGCACCAAGTCATCAATCGACTCTGTCATCGTCACCGCATTCGTTTCTTTGAGGAAAGAAGATCAGGCACGGATCGCTGGAGTGCTGCTTTGTGGTTGCTGCACGCCAGGGATTGGTCGTCGAACGGATAGAGAACTGCTGCTGTCCAACCTAATTACCTGAGCTTCGCGCACGGGAGTTTCGGTGTTTGAAAGCATCGGAGAGAAACAATTCGGTCGTCGCTTACAGAACCGCCGAAGATTAGACTGTTTCCAGTGGAGCGGCTCTATTCTAATTGCTCAAGGACCGACACGAGTGATCAGAAGTCGTGTTCCTAGGTAGCCCACCTTGCTACTTACCCACCGACCTCCTACTTACACTTGGGATCAGCCTCCCCTTTCTTCAACCAAGCATATTGTCCGTCTCCTACGTCACGTCAGGGGCTTCGTCAAAGTCTAACATCGCCAAACCACCCTCTGTCACCATCCTGCCACTCATTCTTCCAGCTGCCTGTTTATCAAGCACCAAAGAGTGCACGATCTTCGACTGTTACCGCCCATCGTATCTCCTCCTGCGAGTCGCACGCTGCCGCACTACCACCAACCAACCATCACCTCTGCACAACCTAGATATCAATATCCTGAACGCCAAAGCCTACGTGCCTCGCATTCATTATGTCACTTGCGCAACCCCCTGCCCAAGGTTGGTTATCTCTCCCCGAAACTTGGTTCTTTGCGCTGCTTCAACCTGTATTTTTCTTTATCTTTGCCCCTCTATTTGGAGAACGCCAGGATTGTAGCAGGCTAATGTTTGGGCTATATAGAACGGCGGCCGTCACCTTCGCTCGAATTGGGCACCAATAATCCGTTCCGCACACGAGTGACGGGCGGTCCTCTTTCGCCAACGTCTACAGTGGATCCATTTACATTTGGCCCTTCGGGACAGCGTGAACGTCCAAAGTCCCGCAACCCATTCCTCGACGTTTTCGACGACGACAACGACGTTGATTTTGGAACCAATAACGCCAAACCTGTGCATCGTGCCAATTCTTTTGATGCATCATCTGCACAGAAACCTCAACTTACAGGTTCCGCTGCAGAGCTATTTGTATTCACACTCCTTACACATGTGTATATCCCTTGGGCGCAACTAACCACAAAACCCTCTCGATACAGGAAAACCTTACTCTTACTGATAATTCGGCGTCCAATATGAACCGACCTGCGCCGCCGCCGTTTGGTTCCAAGTCCCGGCCACCACCACCAGGCCACCATAAATCGAGATCTGGTCTGGACGACGTTCCATTAATCTCAATCGATTCATTCCCTACGGGAGGATCGCGACCGGCACCACCACCAGGTGGCCGACGGCCTCCACCACCGAGTTCTCGTCAACCTCAGTCAAGTAGTGACAGATCCCGTGATGCCGCCAGAAGACGCCCTCGCCGCAATTCAGACTCCTCGGTAATTGACGCCCACGAATCCGAGACCCGAGACCGTAACAGAAAAGAAAGACGAGCACGGGACGGGAAATCACGAGGCGAAAATGGAACGAAGTCGCGGCGTGAAGGGTCTTCAGACAGGCGAAAGAAGAATTCTGCATTGGATGTCATCGATAAGTTGGATGTGACTGGAATTTATGGTTCTGGGCGTAAGTCTAGCTTTCCGTTAGCTTGGAGATTCATACTAACAGCTCGCTAGTATTCCACCATGATGGTCCATTTGATGCTTGCAACCCCCACCGCAACAAGAATTCTCGCCGATTAGCTCCTGTGCAAGCTTTCCCAGCAGATTCCGCCAATAACAGCATGAGCGGGTTTGGACCTCTCAATGAAAAGGCTGATCATTCTCATATCTTTGGAAACCGGGATGCCGAGGCATTTCACGACTATACCTCCAATGGATCGCGTCCTTCAGCCAATCGTGCGACTTCTTTCGACCCTAAGGCCGCAGTTGAGACTCTCCACGGAGATGAGTCTCTTGGATTAGGGACATCCACTTTTCTGGACGGCGCACCTGCTTCCAGGGTTGCTATGCAGAAAACTGTTACGGAGGCATTCGAGGATCGGCCGCGGTCTTCGAGCGATGGTGCATTCGGTGGTGGGATCGGTATACAGCGCAAGAAATCGTTGGCACAAAAGATCCGATCGATTAAGCCCGATGGGCCTATCACTTCCCGACGCCGTGCTCCTCCACCACCTGGTGGGCGTCGGTCGCCGTCTGGCTCTCCTACGACACCGAATGATAGCAAGGATGGCTATTTCTTTAACGACTACGATGATGCCTATGACAAGAAAGGGGAGAATATCACAGCCGCCGAATCTGATAGAAAGCGGGAACGTGCGCCAAGTTCGCCCAAGAAGCCTCACCCGGGACTCAACAGAGTTGGAACTGATGATGCTAATTCGAATGGTCTTTTGAAGAGGGTGCGAAGTTTATCCAAGCCCAAGCGACGGAACGAATAGGATGGTGGTGGCATTGGTTTGGAAGACGACCGGCATTCAGATGAAACTTGATGATTCGTTTTGCTGGAGCGGATGGTGATGAAGCAGGATGGAACCGCATGCAAGTTTTCTTTTCCTTATAAGATGCATTCGGGAGTGGGGGTGAGGGATATGGGTAGTTCTTCATACCCGATGATGAGCTACTGTTCTAATCTTGGAAACTTGGGATTGTTCGGCAGATGTGCTCACAGTAAGGATTTTGGGAAGTTTTGTAGTCGGGTCATCAATATTGTGAAGTTGTAAGCGCTTTTTCTCGAGTTATACACAGCAGTGGTGTGCCTTTGGTAGCATTTGTTGTGTGGTTTTGCAAGGCGAGCACAGTTTGTAATTTTGTGTGTATTGTGAATAGCATCCCCTCCCCATTTTGGATTTTGCGGCAAGTGGGAATCGTTTTCCGTTTCTGTGTCCTTCTCTTTAGCTCTCCTCGTCATTGGCGTATCCATTACCAGTATCTTCTGGCAGGCACTTTGTTTTTTTTTCTCTTTCCCTCTTGTATTTACACCTGCTACACCCTCTACTCTAGGTACTGAGTTTTTCGGGGCCTTTGGGGGTAAACCGCTTACCTCTGTTTTCTTTGTAACAAGTAGTATTTTACTGTTTTTGGGCGCGGTTCTTCATTTACGAGTATTGTAGGGGGCATTGCAATCGCTCTCTGCTGAAGTTCTTTGGTTGCTGGTTTGCTGCTGGACGGGTGATATACCCCTTCCAGTAGTAACCCTCTGACCGTAACCGGGCGGGCTTGCCGTGACGAGCAGACTCCCGGGAACAGCTTCCCCACAGCTACTTAAGTACGTCTAAGCTCGGGGAATGCGGGGTTCTTAGACTCTCGCCTATCTCCCCCGACTGCCAATTCTAGTCGTCCCGTATCCTTGTCCGAAGGTTGCCGCGTTCGAGGTGTGTGCTCATGCATTGTGGGTAGTTCCCTTACTCCGATTTGCCGCAACTCCTTTAAATTCCTTACTGTCTGCACCTCTCTTGCAGCACAGCAGCTGTGCAACCTGCTATACTCCGCAAATGTCTTCTCCGCACTCACGTCTGGCAAAGCTAGCTGGCCATTTCTGGGCTGCTCCTCCAAAGAATGATACAAAGCCAAAGCCAAAACAAAACAATCGCCATGAGCTCTCACCGACCTATATGTTGCCGCGGGCAGCTTCAATCGAACCTCATGTGCGTTTTGGATCCTTGTATTTGCCGCAGGGCGTTGTTCTGACTGTAGATATTGATCGTTGTAGGCTGAGGCGATTGTTCATACAACCGTGAATGGAAAGGTGAGACAGCATATAGCAGCTATAACAAGTGTAGGGACGCTTTGGAGATGCTAAGTGAAATGCAGGTGTTGAGAAGAACGTATATGGAATTTGCAGATCGAGCAAGAGGATTGGGATACTTCTTGAAGTCTTCTGGGTATAAGCGAGGTATGCTTACTGCGTGCTGGGTGGAGAATAATGAGCCAGCTTGTATTAACTGCGTTGCGCATAGTCGGAATTCTATGCCCAAACACACCTGCGTTTCTCGAGAGTATGTTTGGCATTGCTGCTGGCGGTGCTGTGCAGGTTGGAATCAATTTCAGACTGAAAGCAGAAGATATACATTATATCTTCAACCATGCTGATGTACGACTACACACCCCACCTATATCATCTATTGTTCTTTTTCTTGACCGACGCTCTGCGAACTAAAGGTGGACGTCATCATTATCGATCGGGAGTATCTGCACTTGTTGGATGGATTCAATCCTTCGGTACGGCGGATAGTTGATGATGATACGGATGCTACGGAAGGAGAGCTCAGTGGTGAGTTCGATGAGGTCATTAGACAAGGGCTAGAGTATGATCGGCTTTTTGGGAATGGATGGGATGGGTTGAAGGTAGAGGCGGACGACGAGGATGATGTGATGGCACTGGCATATACCAGCGGCACTACTGCCAAACCCAAGGTTAGTACTTCCATCTCTAAACGGAATATTGATGCTGATGGGCTTATAGGGGGTCGAATATACACATCGCGGCATATATCTCGCTGCTTTGGCAAATGTTATTGAGTCCGGTCTGATGCCGTCTTCGGTCATGACCCGCAGTCGTGCAAAATATCTTACAATCCTTCCATTCTTCCATGCCGCAGGATGGACGTTCCCGTGGGCGGTTGTCAATGCCAGAGGTACCCACTATTGTCTCCGAAAGATTGATTACAAGGAAATGTGGAGGCTTTTGAAGGAGGATGGGATCACGCACTTCAACGCTGCTCCTACCGTGGTAAGTTACCCCATATCATACTATCACTCGTTTGTCCTGACACCTCAAACTCATAAACAGAACACGCTCCTTTGCGCTCACGAGAGCGCAGAACGACTACCGGAGCAAGTCAGAGTTACTGTTGCCGCCTCGCCGCCAAGCGCAAAGCTATTTCAAGACATGATCGCGTTGAACCTAATACCCGTGCATGTTTATGGAATGGTTAATACTCAAGGAGACATTTAGTATTGTCCAGAGCTGATGTCCTTTGTAGACAGAAACATACGGACCAATAACCAAAGGCTACTTCATGCCAGAATGGCACGATCTTCCTCCCGAAGAGATGTACCAGAAAATGGCACGACAAGGTGTGCTATCCCCCCAAATCACACCACCCAATGGCAACAAAAACTGATATCATTCAAGGCCATGGTTTTGCCACGGGCAAGTTGTGTCGGGTTATCAAAACCAACACTGGAGATGGACTCATCGATGTCAAGAAAGACGGACAGGAAGTAGGAGAGATAGTGTTTAGTGGAAATATCTGCGCCAAAGGTTATTATAAGGACCCGGAAGCCACTGCAAAGCTCTTCAGAGGTGGCGTTTTGCACTCTGAAGATCTGGCTGTCTGGCACCCCGACGGCTCCGTACAAATACAGGATCGAGCTAAGGACATTATTATTTCAGGTGAACAGCCCACTTCTAAGTTCACCTGAGTATTGCTGACTGACTATGTGTTTAAGGCGGAGAAAACATCAGTAGTGTCTCGTTGGAAGGCATGCTTGTGAAGCACCCCAGCATTCTGGAAGTTGGCGTCGTCGCTATCCCCGACTCGCATTACGGAGAGCGGCCCAAGGCTTTTGTCACTGTCAGCGGAGATTCTAACTTGACGGGAGAAGACATCATCAAGTGGGCAAAGGCCAGTACGCATATCTCAGGCTTCATGATACCCCGAGAGGTGGAAATCGTACCAGAACTGCCAAAAACATCTACTGGGAAGATCCAGAAGAACATTTTGAGACTTTGGGCGAAAGGCGGTGATAGATCTCTGAACTGAGCGGTTTAATTTTTATTTTTTTGTTTCATATAGTCTGATATATAGCGCCACCTAGATATGATACACAGTTTGTCAACAATGCAATTCCTTCGCCTCAATTCAGCGTCCAAACTGTATCAAAGCCAAAACCGAGTGATTGGCAGGTGACTAGCGCTCCAGAGCCGTTATCCTTCAGCGGAGCAGATATGCCTACGTACTTGGTGTGTATTATCTATTGGTTCCATCATTGATGGCTCATCTTAAACCCGCCTGTGAAAATACCGCCGAGGATCAACAGAAAGTCTTGACACGAAGAACGCGTGTTACCAATTATATATACTCTCATATATATCTTCCTTCTTGTACATATACCCCACAGTCCCTTTCATCTTATTCCAGGTCAAATAGATTTTCTTTCTATTATTATTTTTATTTCCTTATTTCCTTCTCCCCCTTTAATTTTTTTAGTCTAAAATTCACAGACGCGAGAAACACGGTTTCCATTAATGATGGCAAAACACGCTCGCGTACTACAACCTCACGTACCAGTCACTATCACTACTACTACCACAACCACCACCACCCGTCACCACCATGAATCTCCTCCCCACACCCCGCCTCACGCCTTTAAAGCGTTCATATTCTCCCGACCAAAACATTGAGGACACAACATTCCCCGTCCATTATTCACGAAAACGCGTCGCAGAACATCCCCATTACGAACCGCGTTCCACAGTTGGGTCTGAAGAAGCAGCCGAGATACTGTTGACCCAAGGAAGAAGGACGAAGAAGGAATGGAGTGACGATGATGATGAGGTATCCTACCATACGCGGTGGTGGTGGGTGGGTGGGTAGGTGACGGGCTGATGATATTTATTTTTTCTCTTCCTTCTGGGTATAGACACCACCATCCCCCGCGTTGTCGTCGTCGCCATCGAGGGAAGCAGCAATACGCTTGAGGTTAAGGTTAAATCTGGCGATGTACAAAGTACAGACACGACAGACGTTGACGCCGTTGTCTGAGCTCAGGCTGCCACGGGTGGGGTGCACGTCGTCGTTGTCGTCGTCACAGGAGTCAAGATATGGGGTGGAGGGAAGCTCCCAGGAATATTCGTATCCTCGGGTCCCGCCTAGCTCGCCGCCGTTTTTGGGGGAGTGTTATAGGGATGAGTTACCGACGCCGAGGAAAAGTCCGGAGGGGGGGGTTGTGGGTTTTATGAGGGGAGGGGTGGTAGGGTCTGTGGTGTATGATATTGTGAGGGGAGAAGGGGTGTATGAGTATGGCAGGAGGTGTACGTTCTTCTTGGTTTGGGCGGCGCTTTGGACATAGATGGTTTGTTGTATTGGTGGCGCTTTTCTTCGTATCTCTGTGCTTCAATGAGGGAGGTATTAATTCGGTGGGATTGTTATTTCGCCCATATCTCTCAACATCCATAAGATACATACCCCTTCAGATCAGGCCCCTTCTCACCATGGAGCAGATCCCTCTCGATCCACCCCAGCCCCAACCCCCTCTACCATCCCCTCCTCAGGCCGGAAAAGAGGTTGTTAAGGACCCGGAATTTGGAGTGCCGAATCCCTCGCCTGTGAAAAACACTAAGTACCCGTTGTAATATGTGTCTACACAAAGAGGAGGTTGTCTCTGGGCCCAGACGAGCGAGCTCTCCATCAAAACAGTGACGAGCCTGGAGCACGCCGGGTACGGTGACAAGACAACACTTGACACAACTGAGCATGGTAAAGGGAGTGGCAGAAAGGTGTGTTAGTGATGGATCTCTGGGGTTGGCCCATGACGACTAGGTATAATCCTTCTATCAACCAGCACAATACGTCCAACTCCGCATTAGGGGGGTCGCGAACCATTCGTAGTGCCCCCATACCCATCGACAGCGCATATCCTCCATGGATGGATGATACGGCTGCATGAGCAGTCTACAATACCCTAGGTAGGTATGAGGAGCAGTATCCTCTTTATCGACTGGTGAGTGGGCCCTTCGACTTGAGTAAGTTAATCATAAGGTCTCAAAATGAAAGTAAAAGAGTCTACATGAGTGAAGTAACACATCGTGGTTGGGAGTGATACCGGTGCGTGGATCCTACCCGCTAAGTTAGGTAGGTGTGTAAAAAAACGTTCTCCTGACCCTGAGCTCGTCATGGATAAACCCAGCTCCGACCATCGGTGTGATCGTTGCGGCTGGGATGTTCACGGTAAGATAATCCAACAATTCAACAGATAGATAGCCGTTACATTCTCCTCCTCCCCCGCTAATCTGCGGGGTATCTTGCATTAGCCTGCTGGGCCCCTCGTCCGTGAATATACCCGGGGGCTGATTGTCGAGTCAGATCTTGGTCTCAGCTGGGCGTTTTTGTTTTTCGTTGGAATCATGTTGCATTTGGGCCGCTTGCGGCTATGACATATAAACCGTATAATATATCAAGCTACTGATTCCTACCAACTGGTCAAATGAGTTCCTACCCTGATCTGGTGGCCGATTAGGTTGGGTTTCTTCACCACATGGTCCAATGGAGGGGTAGTGATTTGCGATCGATCATACCGACAGCTCGCCGGTAAAGATAAGAAAGAGAGGGGGGGGGAATCAATCGACATCCCTTGCTTTGCCCAAAAGCCATCGGCTTTCAGTTTTTTATTTTTCGGTGGGTCTCATTTGGCGTATTTCTTCCCCGATTTCGGAGCTCGAGACTTACATGCAAGCCACTTATCAGTTTACTGCTTGATGACTATATGGTGGGAGTTCTCGTAAGGCTGCAAAACGTAGATTTTGGATAGAGTTTTGAAATGCCTTATGGATACCTCGGATGTAAAGACTCGATATCGATAATAAGGCACTAGCACAGTACTTGTAGCATAGCCACAAGTATTTTCGAGCCTACGGTTCCCCGACATGTACATTGGTGCTGTGCCTTATTATCGAGTCCTCCCAAACTTGGAGTAGGGCACCAGCTGCAGAAGTTTGACTTCTCTGACGCCTGACCGAATCCGTGGCTTTTGTAACCAATGCAGGATGTGCGTCTAAGCAGCAGATTTCTAACTACTCATGCAACTGGATCTCACCAGGAGTCTGGAATGCGAACTGCAAAATTCGTGCGTGGATTTTAGCCAGATAATACGGTAAACAGCTGTGTGGTCGACGAAAGTCCTGGCAACATTGAATATATCTCTCCATGAAATATTTCCCACAAAACTCCCGAACCATTTCACCTATAACATCTCCTCCAACTTCATCGGATTTACCTAGTCTTCTTCATTCCAGCCCCATTTCCCCCATGTTTCGAAGCCAGACGTTGAAAACCCTAACCTTACTCTACTCTAAAGTTTCTCTATTGTTTCATATAAACTAGTGAACCCATGGTACGGTATGTAGAAGTTTGGGATCTCGGCTGTTTGTTTCGGTTTCCGTCTTTTTTCGTTCCGCATAGCCCGAGGTGATGTGCCCTAATGCCCATGGGTTCATTTCCGGAAAGTAACCTTAACGCTTGGTATATTGGCCATGGGTGATCAACATGTCCACAAAAAAGGGTTGTAGGAATTCATAGTAATTACAGCGTTTCGAGGGTAGTTTGCTTCGATGTTGTAAAGAAGTACTCTACTGATGAAGGATTATGGGAAGAAGGTCGAAATTGGCTTTGTCTGAGATGACAGTGATGTCATGAATAAAGGTCCGTGCGCCGCATCATGAATTGCAATGTTCAAACTCCCTACAATAACATTCGATCCAAAAATTATCTATACATATCTACAATTTCCACTTCCCAGTCCATCCCCATCTAAAAAACTTTGAACCCCAAACCAGCACGATTCTTCCAAAAATCTAACGAATCTAATAATAATTACATAGTAAAAAATAAAATGGTAGCAACAAGTAATAATAACCACAGTGACACCTCCCAAAACCCCCCAAAACTCCGAAATTCTTTAAGTATAGACAAAGGGAAAAATAATGGCGCAGGGTATTGGTAAAAGGACAATTCTTTTTATCGTTTTGATATTCTGGGACCTGGCATCCTCCAGCTAACAAGATCATCTCTTGCTTCCAACTCGTCAACCTCCTTCTGTTTCGATTTCCCAGAACTCGTCGTCAACTTGGTTCTTCCGGTCATCACACTCAACGCGTATCCTTTCCTTTTCCCGTCCTTAATGGGTTCCATCAGTAACAATGATGGCGCCGGTTTTTCTCCTGCTGTGCTTAAAGCTGGTGTGCTGGCTCCGCCGCTAAGTTGACTTAACGAGTCGCTGTCGCTTGCTTCTCTGTTACCGGGATCAAACAGTCTCACAGACTTTGATTTCCCCCCACGATTTGTGCCTGACCAGCCGTCGCCACCGGCGAAGATGTCCTCGATGCATTCGTCCGCGTTCAGTTCGCCGGGGATCAATTGCCAGCTCGCCGCTAATGTTCGTCGATACATATCTTGTGTAGCGCCGGCTTCGCGGTTCTTCGAGTTCTTGGTAGGCATATCTATTCGGCGTTAGCGTCGGCAAAGAAGGGATCGGAGATGAGGAAAATTCATACTTCGGGAGTCATCCATATCCCGCTGTTCTCCAATGATTCCCGCAATACCAGAGAAGACTTGCGCCCCCTTCATCGGAGGTGTAGTGAAGTTAGGGTCACCTCCCACCTGGCGCATTTCAATCCCAATTTTGACGGTAGAGTTGATCTTGCTATCCTGCATCAAGTATCTCCTCGTCTCGTTTTCCAAACCCGCATATTCCGCCAGATTTAGCCGTACAATCCCCAACTGTATCCGTTCCCTGCCTCCAGAATACTCTTGGTGAACTTCTAGCACGATGTGTTGATCCTGTAACCTATTCTCTTTTCCTATGTTCAAACGTAGGCCCTGGATATTGTGTGTGTAGTGCCATATAACTTTGTGGTCTTTGATTGGTTTGTGGTTGGTCCGACTGCGGCAGTCTGCACGTGTAGTGCCTTCGATGTGCCATTTGACGTAGGCATGGCCCGAGACTAGTGGAACATTGTTGAGGTCATGAAGCTAAATGCAAACGTCAGAATGCCGAGTCGTGTTGTGGAATAAGGGGGTAGCGAACCTGTAGCTCCAGATCGAATTTTGCCTACGCAAGGGGCAACATCGTCAGCACAGTACACAGGCAGGAAAGTCCGAGAGCAACTTACTCGGCGGTTCTTGGGGACTAATATATTTTCAATTCCCAGGTCTCTAATCAGCAAATTGCGTCGCAAGCTCCTAGAGCTATAGGAAAACCCGGAGGAGGAGGAAGAGCTTCGTGAGAGGGGCGGAGTCAAAATAGGCGGGGAAAAGAAGGGTGGAGACTCAGGCGGAGGAGGCACAAAGCTCACGCCTAGAGGATATGGGGAAGACGGCCGCGTACCAAAAGTTTGCATCGCTGCTATTCAAAGCTGTGGCCTGTACAGCTACCGGAAAAGAGGGGGGAGAGCAGAGCGGTTTCTGCGGCGGTCATGACATAAATAAATAAACGGTTGATGTGCGATGTGTACTCTAGGAAAGTGGCGCGAGGATGTGTGGTGGCAAGGAAGGGCCGACAGGGAATCAGCGTGGGTGTGTCTTGATTCTGTGGGTGGTGGGCGACGATGGTGATGGGTGGACTACACGATGTTATTGGACCAGTTAAGAAGCTAGCCTCATCTCGTTGCCTTGATGAGAGGCACCTCGCGACCGACCGACCCTAGGCGAACCGGAGAACCGTTGGCTGCGGGGTAATTTGTTTGCTGCTGAGCATTTCCGGCGACTCGCGATCCATGTTCCGCGAATTCATCAGCGTGGCCGTAGAGGACCATTGGCCCGGCCATTTCAGTGGATTCTTCCCTCCGCTCCCTTCAACCCGACGGTTTTCACGCATTCCTCGGCCCGCCGCTCGTCACTGCGACGTGCGAGCAATTGAGCTACCACTGTCCCATTGGTGCGGGATTTTAGCAACGGAAAAAAGCTGTTCACCATTGAAAATCCTCCTGGGACAAGGAAACTTTGGAGAGGGTGGCGAAGAGTGGCGAAGGCATGACAGCGGATAGGGCCATGAGTTTAAGCGAGTTTTTTCCCTCGACATTGGTTGCATGCTCGTCCTCTCAGCCTCAACTCTTGTGTGCAGCAACGTCGTGAAGTGCAAACAAACAAACCACCATGGCATTGGCAACTCAACAACCGGTGCAGCATGGGCGTACTCGCCTCGAAGTAGAGCTTGAGGTGCTTACAAACTCCTCCCTTCCGTGCTCCTTCCTCCCTTCCCTCTAACTGAGCGCCGTCTGCGACCTCTAGTTTGTCCAATGCCTGGCAAATCCCTTCTACCTAAACTACCTCGCGCACACCAAAGTCCTCGACGACGAGCGCTTCATCAAGTACATCGAATACCTAGAATACTTCCGCGAGCCCGAGTACTCCAAGCTGCTTACGTAGGATGCCCCCGGGGAAGGAAAGCTTTTGCCCAGCTATCGTTGACTCTTCTCCACAGCTACCCAGTCTACTCGTTACAAGCGCTCACCTTACTCAAAGAGCCTCGGTTCCGGGCAGACATAGCAAATCCGGGTCTAGCACAGGAGATGATGCAGGACATGGTGCAGGATATGGTACAGAGCTTTCCGGCGAGCACCAGTAACGCGCCGGCGGTAACAAAGGAGGTTGAGGCCACCACCACCACCACAGCCGCAAACGGGACCGACTCTCAGCAGAACGGCACCAGCAGCAATTAAAATATTCTCGGGTTTTAACTGGCGTTCCGGTATGCGTGTTATTGGCGTTTGGGACACCCATCATCTATCTGTATTTAAATGGCGTTTTTGGATTAGATTGATTAAATGGCCGAATGAAATATCGGAGATCACCACTCCTGCACCAGCTACCTATAGAGACTTGGGTATTGGAGGAACTAGAATCGGGTTTGACAAATAAGTATGAATTTGATGCACGAATTACATACGATGCAGATGAACTTGGAATTGCAAGTCCTCATTCCGGGCGGGGACTGTATGTCACTTTCTTTCTTTCTTTCGCCCACCCAATATCGTGACATCATTCCTGGTCCCTCTAACTCCCACCTACAACACTCACTTTACTTCCACTCTTCGTCCACCGACTTCTTTCAGTTCCAATCTGATAACAAACCCCCCTGTCGCTGAAACTCGTGACTAATATTACCCGGAAGCTCCAGCCTTGCCTTCAGGAGATGACACAGGGTCGTATCCTACATCATCGCAATCCTCACCAGAATCCTCTCCAATGCCGAGCATTATGTCACTTCCGTCGCCGTCCACTACGAAAGCCGCTCATCTAGCAGCAATACAACAGATAGAACGCGAAGAGCAACGGATCATACAAGAAATCGCCGGTAAACGCGCCGAACGCTCAGTCCTGCAGCAGATTCTCAATGATCTCCGGGAGAAGGAAAACGGAACCACCACCACCACCACAACTACGAAACGATGATGCTGCTGCTAAAAAAAAAAAACATACGCCAGTAATTCTCTCCTTCAATTTTCACATCTTATTTCGTCTATTCTACTTTCTTTTCCGGCATCTCGAAATCGTCACCTCCTGTTCTAATCCACCCGCCCAGAGCCTTGCGAACTTCACTCTTCACCTTCTGTCTACATACTGCAGCCTCCTTCAGCTCTGTATAGCTCTTTGTCGACCCTATTGTCTCCGGCGAAATATCAACTGCCCGTCGCCACATGTTTACCTTGCAGAGCATACTCCCCGCCTTCACTCCCGAAAACTGTTTTCTCCCCTGCAGCACCCCGCCTATCAGCGCTTCACATCCGCGGTTCTCCACAGATACGGTTGAGAGATTGCTAGTTCCTGATCCTCCTCGACGCTTTGAGGATTCAAATTCCAACTTGGTTGTTGCGATCTGAAATGGGCGAAAGGAGTAGCCTCCCTCCCACTCCCTTTCCGACAACGACTTCATTCGACCTTCTACACCAAACGCGCGGCTACATGCGGAAGATGAGTACTGGGAGGAGGGTATGACGAGCATGGATATGTAAGCGTTCGTCGGGGATATTAAGAAGGATGTCGGCGTGAGCAGCAGTGAGATGGCTTGTCGGACGGAGAGCTTATCGCTACAAGACTTGCAGGATGTCTGAGGACTGTCAGCTCTCCCAGGTTTGGTGCGTACGGCTCCTAACTCGGAGAAATAGCCACGGCCGCGAAGGTGGATGGCTGGTGTGTCGTTGCTGGGAGCGACAAATGTGGGGATTGGGGAAGGAGGGAGGGCCCAGGGTGTCGAATCTGTTTGGGATGCCATCGTCAACTCCATTGAGCCGTCGCCGCCTGCATACATTGTCAGTTATGCATTATTGTTTTTTTGTTATAGAAATGCGTGGTGAGACATGGTGCTTCAGAGGAATAGAAATGTATCCGAACTTCGGGGCGGATTTCGAAACGTTGTGATGCTATCGTTGATGGACGTATGTACTCTGAGATAGAGTCTTCCTCCATAGAGAGTTTCCGACACTCTTCGAGAAGGAAGCTATAGCACTCAGTTCAAGGCTCAAATCCCACACACGTCCTAGTGCCCCTACCAATTGAACCCGCGAATCGCAATCACTGTAACGACCATATCAGCCCCCAGCTCTTTGGTCATTCAATCAGATTGCTTAACTTCAGCGTGGCAATCGTGAAGCACTAAACCCCGTGCCAAAGGTATCTTGGAGGAGGGTAGCACCTTCATTCCCGTTCTTCCAACATATCAATATGTGCCTTACACTCAGCCCAAACTAACTCACCCAAGTGCAACACACTTCATTCCACCGTCTGGAGAAACACACAGTCAACCTATATGATTGCAGCACCCAGAAAGCGACATTACTAACCACTCTTTTCCATCACAACCCCAGATAACGGGACCCATTCCGTCGACCTCGGTTTATACTTCTGTGGCAAAGCTTTGAAAGTGTCAAGAACAGTACTTGCGACTCTATCCGCGAGGGTAGAGGCGGCGGACATTTGGTATCGTTTTTCATACCGCGCAATACTAATGTCGAGTTTACTTTAGTGCCAAACACATGGCACTAACGGCAACAGCCGACAACTCTCACCACCTCACCGCGCCAACACCACACCACAACCCACAACCCACAACCCACAGCCATGTCCTCCCTCCAAGCGCTACTGAATCCAATGTCAACTCCTACCCCGCCTCCTACTACACGTCATTTCTGCGTCGAGATACCCGTAAAGCGTCGACCGCAGGCGCCAGTTGAGGAACCGGCGGTGGAGCATGTGGGAAGTTTGGTGGAGGATCTGCATGTTACAAGTGATGATGGATCGGAAGACGAGGGGGATATAGACATGGATAGATTACTCCTGGATGCTGTACGCAGCACGCCGAAACTTGTGGATGCGTACAGACAGGGGGCGGTGGAGGTGGAGGAGGTGAAGGAAGAAGAGGTGGTGGAGGAGAAGGAAGAGGTGGAGAAGGACGAGGAGGAAAGGGGACTAGAGAATGAGGAAGTGGAAGTGGAGGTGGAGGTGGAGGAAGTGGTAGAAGAAGTGGAAGAAGAGCATAAGGAGGTGGAGATGGAGGTGGAGATGGAGGTGGAGATGGAGGTGGAGATGGAGGTGGAGAGGACGGAGGTGGAGGTAGCAGTGGACGGTCAGGAACAGGAAACGGAGGAAGGGTACCAGGAAGAGTACCGAATGCACGATGAACGGGAATCGACACCACCACCCGACGCAGATTCAATGGAGACCGAGTCTGAGCGCCCGAACGAGGCATCATCCCCACCTGACGATTCGGAAGGGGGTGTATATGTTGAAGGCGATCTCGGCACCGACGAAGACAGAACGACTGAGGAGGCCGATACCCCCATTTCAGATCGAGAAACCCACTCACCACGCCATGAGCACCATGAGCACCATAAATCACCTACTCTGAACACGCCTGAGCACGATCTCGGCGAAGCAATGCTAGAAAGTCCTTCATACATTAATCCACCTGCAGAAACTACTATTGTTCTCACACCATCACCTCCACCCGAAGATTCCATCACAAAACCACCACCGAACGATATACTCCCGAAGCCAAAGCCCAAAAAGAAACCCGCCGCACCAAAGAAGAAAGGACAGGCTAAGCCGACAGTATCCAAGAAACGCGCACCGATAGACGACGGCAGTAACGACATGGATCTTGTCACCGATCAGCCATCACCCAAGAAGAAGTCCAAAAAGGCCTCAGCACCGAAGTCAAAGAAAGCGAATTCGGCCGACAATTTAACCAATAGTATCGGTCTCCCCAAGTACGACAAAGAAGGTCGCGAGCTGTACTGCATCTGCCGTAAACCCGATACCGGGAAATGGATGATTGGCTGTGACGGCTGCGAAGACTGGTACCACGGCGAATGCGTCAAGGTCAAAGAAGAAGACGGAGACCTCATTGATAAATACTACTGTAATCACATTCCGCCCCACTTATTCCTCCCCCTCCTCCGCCTTCTATAACTAACACACCCACTCACAGGCCAATACTGTTCCTCCCCAACCCAGCAGACTACATGGAAGCGCATGTGCCGTCTCCCCAACTGCCGTCGCCCCGCCGCAATCTCGGACAATCCGCCTTCAAAGTACTGTTCCCCGCAACACGGCGTCGAATTCATGAACAAATACGTAGTCTCGCGCTCCACCCTTTCCCGCGGCGAGATCGCAGCACTCGTAAACTCCGTTTCCACTGCCGCAGAATTCAAGCAACTTGGCGATCGAATCCCCACTCCCCCTCCATCCTCCACCCGCTCGTATCCGGAGGAAACACAGCGGCTCGCCGAAATCGCATCCGAGCGTGCCAAGCTCGAAGGGCGTAAGAGAAGAATTGAGCAGCGTGGGAAGTACCTTGCAATGGCACAGCGTCGCAAAGACCGTGTGCTCGCAGAGCTAAAGAATGATCCTGAGATGGGGAAGGTGTCGACTATCTGTGGCTATGACGAAAGGCTTGCACTCGACGATTTGGAATGGGATGAATGGTGTGTTTCGGCAGAGGGGAGTGAGATATTTGAGACCGGAGAGATTCCTGGAAGAGAAGCGGTATGTTTGAAGAAGGCATGTCGTGGCCATAAAGGATGGACGGCATTGTTTACAGAGGAGCAAGCGGTACTCGAGAGGTTGAGGTGCGAGCGGCTTGTGCTTTTGAGGCAGGAAGAAAGGAAGATTCGGGAGAGACAAAAGCGGAGAGCAGTGAAAAATGAGAGAGATGGTACTGTGGAATGGGAGAGTGGGGTTTAAGTCTTTCCACCGTGGTTCTATTTAGGACTGTAATTCTGGTTTCTTGGGTGATACATACTTTGTATATAGGGTCATTATGGCGTTGGTTGATTTGTAGGGTGTCTTTCTGGCGCGATGGAGATATCGTTTCTGTACGTGCAGCTGCTGGGTGGATAGTTTTCAGAGCATTCGATAGGTACTTAGTATGGTCCGTTTCAATGTCTGAGAGTTAGAGTGAGAGATCACAGGCTTTGGAATTCCCACTTCACATGTAACTTCTCAGATATATGGCTATCTAATTCAAAGCATGGAATAAAATATCAATTTGTTTCCAGCTCTGCACCGAGTGATAGTCCATGCTGAACCACGCCTCTGTGTATCATCATGTAGTATACACTCCGTCAACAAAGTAATGAAATAGGGTATCAGCGTTCCTGTACGTCTGCACTCAGAATTCCACTTCTGCCGCCGGCCAAGTATACCTCCCATCCGCCTTCGTCACCAGATCCAAAAGCACTTTCCAAAACGCTTCAACATCCACCTTCTTCGGTATCTTCACCATTGTGTATGGATCCTTCGCTTCCCCACCCAAGCCCACTCCGTGCACCGCGGGTTCTTCTCGTGTCTTTATCGTTTTTCCAACTTCGTCGCCGTGACATGAAACCTCCACTCTAACCAGCTCCATTTCCCAAGCAATCTCATTTGTAGGCAACACCGCAGCTACCGCAAGAGGATCATGCAGCGGCGGACCCGTAGTGATGTTAAACACCCTCGCATACGTCGCGGAGTAATAGGTAAGCAGCTCGTAGAGCATAGTCCTGAAATTTCCCGGCATACCATCCTCTCCACCACTTAGCAGTCGAGTCAACACATTAGGGGTGGCGAGCACAGTGTGCGTTAAGTCCAACGGGACGAGAGTGATGCGTCCATTCAGCTGCGGGTTTGAGAATAGACTCTGGGCGGCTTCGGGGTCGCAGTAGATATTGAATTCCGCCCACTTCTTGATATTCCCCTTGGAATCCTCTCTATCCCCAAATGCACCGCCCATGATCGAAACCTCCTTGATATGACTGGCAGTCTCGGGGAAGGTGGCAAAGAGCAGAGCTATGTTGGTCAACGTCCCGGTTGCGACAAGTACACACGACTGTAGAGGCGTGGACATTATCGCCTTGTGCATAGCAACGATAGCATTTGATGGGTTGTGAGAAACTGTGGGTTCAGGGACGAGAAGAGTGCCGTCGATTCCAGAGGTGCCGTGAATAGCCGGCGCGTGAACAGCAGGTCGCATGAAGGGTTTGCGGGAACCAGAATAGACGGGGATGTCGGTACGGTTTATGGCGGTGAGGATGGAGAGGGCGTTGGACGTGACTCGATCAAGAGAGGCATTGCCGTGGACAGTTGATATCTGGGAGGTGTTAGAGTGCTCGATGATAAGGGTCGGGGGGATATTACACCGAGGAGATCGAAGGAGGGGTGCTCAGCAGCAAAGATAATAGCAAAGGTATCCTAGAGACGCTGTAAGCTTGGGGTTGATGCTGAGGAGTGCTGAGGAGTGCTGAGGAGGTTCTTTACATCGTGGCCTAGAAATGGTTAACAGCTGGTATAAGTATGGGGACAAAAACTAACCTGGATCGCAGTCGAGCCAGATTGGGGTCTTCGTAATGGACATGATTATACTCGTTCTCAAAGATGGAATGAAAGGAAGCAAGATTTATGGGAACAGGAGGAGAGAACTGAGCTAGGCTCGGGGAGAGATACTTATAGGACACTCCGACAATAAGTAGTGCGACGTCAGTGGTCGTTTGTAGCGTGTGCCGCGTCTACCATGTGTCCTCGGGCAAGCACTACGGCCGCAAATAGCGACACCGCAAAATTAAGTGGCTTCAAACAGGCAGTTGAACGGAGAAAATCTCGCCCATTTCGATTATATTCTAAACCCGAAGGGCCAACTAGAATCTGTCCATTGTTGAGCGGGTTTGAATTTCAATCTGTTGACCTGCGGTTTGCGATGCCCGAGGTTAAGTTCTTAGCTGCAGGTACTAAGTAGAGTACGACCCCCTAGAGCTGTTGGTGCACAACTCATCGCTCTCCTTTCAGCCCTGTCAACCCGATTCGCTTCTGTTAGCTCAGCATGTGGGAGTATTTAGACCTCAATGAAGAGCAAAAACACGCCCGCCGAACAAATCTAGACTGGGCCGGATATTATGTCGTGCTCTCACAGCTCCTATTGTGCGGCTTCATCTCAGTATATTCATGGTTTACCAAAGGCCATACACACAGAAAGGGTGACGTTGTGAGAGCTCTGAAACGCATGGAATGGAGGCTATCCAATCCCCTATCTTTGGACCACCCGGAGCTCAGGTGTTTAGGAGACTGGTCCGTGGTACTTGGGTGGACGATGTGGTGCGCGTTTCTTGCAATATCGAAGACGGGAAAAGGTCTGTCTATATTCCAAGTCCCAGAGCCAGACTTGCGTTACTAATTGAAGATAGATTATATGCATGTAACGAAAGCTTTTGGGATTGTTGCAGTTGCCAATCTGCCGCTGCATTTCATTTTGGCAATGAAGCACTCGCCGTTGGGATATGCATATGGACTCTCTTATGAAGGACGTGCGAATTTTCTTCACCGATGGCTCGGAAGAATAATATTTACTCTTCTAACCGTCCATGCCACACTATATCTCAACTTCTTTTGGGATACTAGCAGAATGAAGACGCGGTTCCTCGAATTCGATGTTCTCTGTGGCTTCTTTGCATTCATAGCCCTGGTTTGTTCATTTCATTCCACATCCATCACTGTGACTGACCTAGGCCTCTGTAGACTACAATTGTCTTATTTGCCAATCACTACGTTCGCAATATCTCCTACCGCACCTTCTACTTGGTTCACACCATACTGTCACCACTTCTTTTTCCTCTAATGTTCTTTCATGTCTCTCACCTTAGGCTATACCTCTATCCCTCTATCGCCCTTTTTGCTTTTGACTACTTACTTCGCTTCATTCTCAGCACTCCTGCAACTGGCTCAATCAAACGTCTTACCACTGGGTTAATCGAGATCTCGGCATACCCAACCTATGACACACCAATCAAGCCTGGTTCACATGCCATCATTAGACATCCCGAAACCCACTCCTGGACCCCTAATCCATTTTCGATAACATCTGCCATAATTCCTTCAGGTTCGGGGCGCAAAAGAATCCGGATGGTCGCCCGCATCCGCGGTAATTTCACCAAGAAACTGGCTGCTATGCCAACATTTGTAGTGGACCCATGCTCGGCCTCACCAAACGGCGTCAAGAAAGTTTTGGCTTTAAAGCTGGACCTTCCCTATGGAGCACCGCTTTATTTTCCGAACTTTAAGAACTATGATAAGATACTGTTCGTTGCGGGCGGAGTGGGCGCGACTTTTGCTGTTAGCTGGGTGAAGTACTTGCTTAAGTCTGAGGGTGATAAACTGCCATTGGTGAAGCCGGGACAGATGAGGTTCGTTTGGGCTGTTAAGAGATCGGAGGACGCATTGTGGGCGTTTGAGGATGACTATCGCGGCGACAATGCAAAAGATGTGGCAAAATGTGTTGAGCTCCATATTACGGGTGCTCCTGTGGATCCGGATGTTGTTGGCGACATGGAAAGTGGCATGGAAATGACCGAGGGATTGTTAGGAGGTGCGGATGGAGATGCTGCAAGTGGATTGGATCGTTTGGTAAAGTCCGGCGTGGATCAAGAGAGAATCTCGACTGGGCGTCCGTGGCTGCAGAAGTTGATCCGGGATACGGTGGAGGAAGCCGGCGAAGGCAGGACGGCGATTTTGATTTGCGGGCCGACTATGATGGGCTCCATTGCCAAACGAGTCACTGCGAGATTGGGGATGGGAGGGGCTGATGTTTGGTTGCATGTGGAGGAGTTTGGCCATTAGATCCCGACGCGTCTTCTGCAAATATTTCGATTTTATATGGATGAGAACAAACAGTATATACCTAATATATTTCGACTTTCAACTTGCGTTCAGCAAGCTTCAAAGGAACTTTGAGACATCGCCGAAACGGACCCGGACGAAGGATCTGTTCTGACATGTGATATCTGGTGAATGCGTGTGTGTGTGTGACACGAGGTTGCTATGGCAACAACAAAATAACACGCAAACATCGTACCAGATCTCAAGGTTGTCTGCAAGGAACCCATCTACTTTACCACCAAATTTCCAATTAACGTCTGCAAACTCTGTCAATCCTTGCTTTACGACCGGCGAGCCAGAATTCTCATATTTAGTATTATGTTTCTCACGCCTTCTTCATGAGCTTGTTCCCTTTCGACTTCTCGTCTCGTTCAGGGGGCGTCCCAATCCAACCACCGTCAACCTCAAATGCCGTAATTTCAGTATTCGCTCTCGGGTTCATATCATCGTTTCGATATCCACTTTATGCGCTCCTCACCAATGCAGTAACATGGGTGGTCATATACACAGTGTGCTGGATTCTATCCTCACCTGTGAGAGGGAGACGAAAACGAAAGCCCCTACTACTGGCAGGATGCATTCTCGCCGCTGCACTGTGTGAACGCGTTGGGGGAGGATCAATGGCAAGATCCCTAGTGCCAATGGTGTTCCTCATTCTCCGCAACTTTGGACTTGGAGGAGAGCGCGAGAAAGGAGGTAGATGGAAAACCGCTGCAGTTGTTACGATTGCGGCCGTTGTCGCATTTGGAAGTGCTGCAAAGGATGGAACGAGCTTAGTGCTCGCTGGGTGTGGGGCGGTGTTTACCGCGTTGGGGTATTTGTTGCTCGAAGATCATGCGGCGGCGGAGGCGGTTGAATGGATACAGCTAGGCAAAGATACGGGACTCTACCTTTCTCTGGGGTTTGCGGTGGCGGCGATGGTGATGGAGAACCTGCTGTTCGAGGTTTATACGTGGCAAGGCCACGGGTGGGAGGCGGTTGTGCTCAGGAACAGTGGCGGGTACAGAGTTGTTGCGGCAAGAGTTGTTGGGATTGGAGTGCTTGGTGCAGTGAGGTGGATGCTGATCCCCTTGCTTACATCCCGGTGCTCCATTATTAGCGTGGCATTTCTGGATCTTTCTACGGCGCTGGTGATGGTTCTTTTTGCGGCTTTCTCGGTACTGAAGGCTACCGCGACTGGGATTTCGGTAGGCGGGATGTTGTGGTGGTTTATCATGGGTTCTGGACAGCAGATGCGGATATCCCATGTTGCAATGCTACTGGTGGTCTGCGCAGTGCTCGTGGTATACTATGTTATGAATTTCCAAAGAGAGATGGCGTCGAGTAGGCCCGAAGTGAGGCCAGAGCCAATTATATCCTCGAGCGAACATCCGATCCTGAAGCTCATCAAGGAGGCGGAAGACCGTTACTATGCGATGAGGAATAGCCAGAGCACGACCCTTGAAGAAGCCGTCCAAGAGTACAAGAGGCGTTACAAGATGAATCCTCCACCGAACTTTGATAAGTGGTACTATTTTGCGAAGAAGAGGAACGCGGTTATCATCGATGAATACGACACGATCTATCACTCTCTAAAGCCTTTTTGGGGAATATCTCCAAAGGATATTAGGGAACTTGCAAGAGCATCTATGGGATTTAAGGACAGCTCCAAAAAGAAGAATAATAAGCTACTTCATGCGTACATCCGCGGCGGCGAGATACAGACCGATGGCCAAGGTCCGGAGTGGCAGAAGAAGGCGACGAGGGGAATGGTGGAAAGTTTTGTGGAATGGCTTCCGGACATGGATCTACCATTCAACATCCACGACGAACCCAGAGTTGTAGTTCCTTTTGATGCATTGCAACAACATCTCGCCAAGGCAGAAGAAACGATTCGCGGGTTGGATCTTGATTCGGCCAGAAATGTATGGACGCCATTGGGTATTGTGGAGAAAGCGATACCATCGGGATACACAAGGACGGATTGGAACATATCCGCTGATCAGGGAATATGGTGGCACTCCACTCTGTCATGTCCTCCAGATTCCCCGGCACGACATAGCAACCTCGCCTCAAAGGAAAGCAAAGACAGACACTCAGGTCAGCTTCTCGGATTCGTCGTTAACGCCACCGAATCATCCGATATTTGCATTTCCCCCAGCCTTGAAAACCGACACGGGTTCTTTGATCGTCCCAACACCTCCCACGTCGTGAAGCGCCTCTACCCTGTTTTCTCACAGAGCAAAGTATCCTCGTATGGCGATATTATATACCCTTCTCCTTGGTACTGGGCCCACAAAGTATCTTACGACGAACACTTAGACCCGCCATGGGAGCGTAAAATACAAAGGTTATATTGGCGAGGATCTACCACCGGAGGATACTCTCAGAATGGCGGTTGGAGGCGCCACCATAGACAGAGAGTAGTTGCCACAATAGACGCCAACGATACTGCCAAAATCCTTCAACAAAACCATACCTCCAATAACGAGTGGTCGATCACCGAAGTTCCCCGGGAGAGCCTTAAGGAGCTCTTCGATGTCTACTTCTCCCACATAGGCCAATGTGATCCGGTTGATTGTGAAGAGCAAAAGTCATTTTTCAAGCTCGCCCAAGTGGCGAATCAGCAATCAGCGTGGAGCTGGAAATACCTTCTCGATGTCGATGGAAACGCTTTCAGCGGACGATACCATGCGTTTTTGAAGAGTCGGAGTGTGGTATTTAAACTGGCTGTGTTTAGGGAGTGGCACGATGAGTGGCTCTATCCGTGGGTTCATTATATTCCGTTAACCATGGAACTTGAGGAAGTGGCGGAGATTATGAGGTTCTTCAGGTATGAGAATGAGGGTGAGCAGTATGCAAAGAGGATCGCCGATGAGAGTAGGAGTTGGGCGGGGAAGGTTCTGAGGGATGAGGATTTGGAAGTCTGGTTATTTAGGTTGCTATTGGAGTATGGGAGGGTTGTGGATGACAACAGGGCTGTCATTGGATATTCTGGGTAGACAGAGTGCGTATTCATTTGCATGCAGTGGCATCTGCGGGCGTACTGGTGTTTCTAGGTCTCATTTTGGAGGTGTAAGAATCTTTTAGATATGCTTTTGATGATTTTATGAGCGGGGTTAGAGATGAAATCAAGATTAAATGGAACTCTTCAGATTGACAGGATTTGTCATTCAATGTCTTCGGTACTGGTGGACGCCTCCGAGTGAGAATCCGCTCCACTCACCAACTCTTATCCCATCACCACCACCCTAACTTTCACCTACACCCAGTATGCCAATTTCGGATGCCTTTAAAATCGGTTGGTCATTTTCGTTTACAGGGCCTAGGGACATCTCGGCGTCCTAGTATGTATTCCTCATCCCTCAATCACTCGCAAGCAGTCCTCACAACTAGGTCAACAAAACTAACAGTTTAGAACCACAAACTCTCTCTTCTCGCTCCTCCTTCAGCAATCTCGGGTCGTCATGGTCGATTCAGAGCAAAACGAGCGACGATTGGATCGAAATTGAAGATACAGAGGATATGGAGACGCCTACTGTTGCAGGATGTACTTGGACTTGTTACGTCTGTCTGCAGGATGTTCCGGGATATCTCCCACCGATCAGTGCGCAGATTCGGAGGGGGGGTTTGACGTGTCGGAGTTGTTGCGCTTTCCAAACATGGTAGGTTGGGGGATGCGGAGAGGATAGAAGTGGGAGAAGAGCTGATGTGCCTATGGATGCAGTTGGCAATGCCACTTGAAGTGTGAATGCAATCACGCAAGGCATGAGGTGGCGGGGAATATCTGTAGGCTCTGCTATTCGGGTGAACTGACGGGAGGGCGGGGGTTTGATTTAACGACGTCTGTTGATGTGAGTTCCTTTGTTAGACAACATCCTGTGGGTTGAGGCATGCTGATTATCATCATTAGACAACTTTCCACCCCGAGCCGTTTCCCCAGTCTTATTCCTCCAGAACATCGCTTTACAAGCCTCGACGTTATGGTAAAAGCAGATCAAGGACAGTGTCTCGATCTACGTATGCCTCCATGAAACCAGAAGAAGAATCCTACGTCTTCCCTTACTCCCCTACAGGGCGCCCGGCTTCAGCTCCACCACTCCCGGAGAGTATATCAACGCAACGATTCGAGCACGAACGCGGTCGAGCGAGAACCAAGACTTCATCAGCATATCGCTATGAGGAGGAAAGACGGCAAAAACCAGCACGTCGAGCTTCCTCCGTGCCCAGTAGTTCCGAAAGGACTCCAAGAGTTGAATTTTGCGAAGCGTGCACATTTGCATTATCACCAGAAAACCTAGCATCGATAATCGGCTCTCAATGCGTTGACACAGCCCATAGCCACGGCAGATACTTCCTGAACAGTCTAAACTTCATGCACAGTCTTGAGCTCTCTGACGATGGCAGTTGTGATGGCAACTATGACACACCCCGAAGCTTCGGCTCGAACCGCAGCACCTCAATCCTCTCCTCACTCTTTTCAACACGGCAGACACCACTTCCAAAACTGGGCGGGATGCAGCCATGTGGTGGCTGCGGGAATGGGGTAACCTACTTTGAGAGCGTGATGGGACCGGAGGGGAAACGATTCCATCCGCTCTGTCTTCGCTGTGGAGATTGTGGGAAGGATATGGAGAGTGGGAGTGCCTATGAATTCACGAAGGACGGGTTTATGCGCTTCTGCTGTAAAAATTGTACGATGGAGAAAAGTACGGTTGTCGTGGTTTACAACGACAAGCAGCAGAAATCATAGATTTCTGCTCTTGCAGTTGATGCGTTTGCATGTATGATTACCAGCAGTTTTTCGTGGCTGGAATAATGGGTGGTGGAGTATGGATAAAGGCGAAGAATTGCAGGGCTTTCTTCCTTGTGATGGATTTGGTTCGAGTGACACTAGATGCACGTTCCTTTCTCCGTATCAACGTTAGGCCTTGACACCAGTCTTGCTTCTGTCTCTAGTCGCAAGTGCCCACGTACTGATGCCACTACTATTCACCGCGCATAAAATTGTGGGTTATCTGGGACTCGTAGAGGGGCAATTAGTCTGACGAAAACAACACACAGCAGAATTTGTATTGGGCCACTGAGCTGACAATCACCAGGTACTAATGATAACCTTGAAGGGTCAAAGCCTATTGATGTCCCCATTGGTGAGGACAAGTCGTCTCGGTAAGTGCAATTTCTGGTAACTAAAGTAGATCTTGTGGAACCAACTAAAAGCTTGAAGACGGTACCTAAATCCAACGTTTTCTTGTGCAACACCTGGCGTGCGCCATTGCATGCCTTACACTCCAACAGCATCTGCAGCAGTCGCCCGTGAGGTCGAAAGTGCACTTTCGATTTGTAAGGGGGGAGGGAAATACTGCTGTCTCCCGAGAAGTCAGGCTGGATGACTGTAAGTTCGCCTCACTTCCGCGGCGTATACAGGTATAGTAGCACTTCCCGAATCCTGAGTGACTCAGGTACAACAAACAGTCATCTGATAAAAACAAGGCACAATCCCACGAACATGTTTCTTCCTTCACAGTCATAACTAGAAATACACACACAAAAAAAAAAACCGAAAAGTTGCCTCGGTATACTCCATGCACGTATCCAGAAACACAACATAAGCTGTGGCGGGGTGGCGCGCCCTACCTCTCCTTCAGCTGAAGAAAAAAATTACAAACCGATACAAACTCGCTTGGGAGGATAGTAGAGTAGAAAGGCTGGATGCCAATTTTCATACTCATCAACTTCGGCCTATTACATAGCAAGTTACCATAGAACTTCACGCAATAAGGTCTTATGCAGTTGGTATTATACATTAGCTCTATGTTGTGATCTCGAATCAAAGACCTCCGCTGTGCAATCTTCGAGTCTCAGAGGCGCACGTCTAATAGACGAGCCTATATACTTTACATTCGAATATATCCATCGAAATCCAATCGCTATGATA
The DNA here is from genome assembly GCA_014904905.1 of Wilcoxina mikolae CBS 423.85. NCBI lineage: Eukaryota > Fungi > Ascomycota > Pezizomycetes > Pezizales > Pyronemataceae > Wilcoxina > Wilcoxina mikolae. The sequence goes on along the minus strand of MU122103.1, from coordinate 935,941 downwards.
CCTAGGTACCTACCTCCCTGACCTGATTGGACATGTACAATTCGACTCATAATCTACCCATACGGTAACATAGGCTCACATATGACTTCACAAGTATAAGCGCCCAAACAAAGTACGTCCGTATACCTATGCACGCGCAGTATGCAGTGTGTGTGCGCAATCGGGTGTAGAGTACGTACTCGGTACAGGGGAAAAGTATAGCAATGAATATTGCACTTCTCTCCGCTGCCAGAGTCACCAAAACATACGTGGGCGGTGGTGCCTGCAATGCTCTACTTTTCCATTGTATCGAGTAAGTACACACACCATCAATCACTTGGTCTTCACTTCTTTCATGGAAAGCTGAAGATCCGAAAAAAAAACCGTGTTCCTGCTGCCGCCGAGTTATGTTCAATTCGAGACTCTCGTGCTGCAGCAGTAAACCCCCTAGTTATTCAATACACGGGGGAAAGTTATAGCAATGCAGGCGCCACCGTTTTGGTGGCTCTGGGCAGCGGAGAGGCATGTACTTCAGAAGTGCAATATGCGTTGCTATACCCAAAGTCCGAACTACATACAGTACCATGTTGGGATTCCTCCAGCTCTAAACTCCGCCCTGCAGTGGTAACTGCTGGATCAAAAGAAAAGCCCCCGGGGGGGGAAATCATACTGTAGAATCGGTTGTTGGTCCATGATGTTTTTTCATGGGTATACCGCTGCCATTCAGCCCTTCCTGGTCGAATATCAAACCCGTTTCAGAGTTTGGTATATATGAAACTTGAACTGATTCTCTCCCCCC
>MU122103.1:896054-935063 GCA_014904905.1 Wilcoxina mikolae CBS 423.85 | reverse complement strand
CCCATCCCCCACATTAACTTAAACGTTTATGCGTTCATTTTAATTGGTGCACTTTCACAACGGCCGCGGGGTAACCCCTCCATTTTTCGACGTGAATGTGAAAAGTATACTCTACAAGTACACCGAGGGAATATAGTTAATTCCGAAACATCAAACTAAAACTACATGCATTGTGAGGGAGGAATTACAAAACAGTAGTTTCAAACAGGTTTCATCATCCAATTATTTCACGGGGGAAAGAAAATAAGGTATTTCCTAACTTACTCGTACACAAAACACATACAGCACCCCCCGGTCCCCCTTTCCTTCAGCGTACATCCCAAACAAAAGGTCCCAAGAAAAATAAAAAAGTTATAACGGAACATTTAAAAAAACCACACCAGATATCGCACCCCCACCCAAAAAAAAAAAAAAAAGATAGAGAAAATGTCACCACTACCCAATATAAAAGAAAATTAACCCATATCCGCTTTTAAACCTGACGCCTGAGCAAAGTAGCAATAGCTAGAAAGATCACCGTACCCGTGTCTGCAATTCAGAAATCCCCCCCCAAAAAAGAGTAAACGCCGCACCCAATAAATGCCACTAAAAAAGAATACAAAAAAGACCCATGTCTCACATGAAATTCAAATAAAAATCAATTAACAAACAACATCATCCCGTTCATCTCACCCCAATCAGACCCTTCCTTGGTAGAGCAGGCTGGCACCTCATTATCCCACGAAAAATCCTGAAGCACTTCTGTCCCACATGCATCTTTCATGCCAAAGGGATTCCAGTCTTCGTAAGTGCTGATAATTGCTGCAGCCTTCTCGTCACCAGAAGTATCTTCGGGTGTATATGCCGGCGTGAAAAGCGAGCTATCCAGAGTAGCAAAGGACGATACATCCTCGATGCCATCAAAACATTGGCGGATAGCTATCGGGGAACCCGGAGTATCCCAAAACGTGGCCGGCGGAGTGGGAATCTGTTCCCCATCCGCGGCAATAGCCTTCGATCCTGTCGGCCTGACAGGCAATGACATCTTCGTCTGAGCTGGTGACTTGGACTTGGGAGTCATGGCTTGCCTAAGCGGAGTAGAACCAGGCAGAGGTGAGGAACTGGTTTTGATCTGAGGGGTTGTGCCAGGCTTTGGAGTGACGCCATTCATGGGAGCAACCTTTATATCCTTCGGGGTTCCATCTCGGTTAAGATGGAGGGCGTTGGCAACCGAAGCCAAGGTATACTCCAACGGATTCTCAATCTTGAATTTTGCTCTACCTTCCTCTTCCCGACGCTTTTCCACCTCACGTTCGTGCTTCCTGTGATGATCCACCAGTTCATTCTTCGACGTAAAAGCCGCACCGCAGCCCTGTCGGTCACACTTGAAATTCTTCTCTACAGGTGGTGGCGGGGGCGGCGGCGGTGGTGGCCGACTCTTTACCTGTGGCGAAGTTATCACTTGTGGCGTTGTCGCTTTCGGAGATTTGATCTTGGAAGGAGAGGAGTCTTGTGGCTGTCCATCAGCCTTTCGCTTCCTGGCGTTGGGAGGAAGCCTGAGGTCGTCGACTGTAAGACTTGGTCTGATGACAATCGGCGGACTACCATCAGGCGACATTCGACCAGTCTTCGCCGCAATTTGATTCCGGTGCTGCTCAGCAAGTTGTTCCGCATGCCTTTGCAAGTTGCCGGCATTGAGTGCAGGCTGGGACGGTGGGGCGACTGCTGGTACTTCCGGCCGCGTGACGGGGGTAGGATGATGTCCCATCCGCTGGCTGAGTTGTTGTAAGGTAGTATGAAATGCCCTCGCCTTTTCCATATCGTTTTGCTGCATTTTGGCCATTTCCTGCTTCACGAGAGTGAAATACTTGAGAATGGTGGTGCGGCACTCCATCAATTCTGCGGGGGTCACCGTGAAGGCATCTTTTGCTTCGCCATTTTGGTGATATTGAGAGGCCAATAGAGTTTTCTAAACAAGGGTTAGCTAGAAATTTCTCTCCAAACGTGGGATATGTATGATTGTAACTTACCTGTCGAATGAGATCCCTAGCACTCGAAATATCGCCTCCAAGCAGCATGAACATTGGCAAAAGTTGATCCGTCCTACGAATCAAACTTTTGAACTGGGGGGTCATGAGATTCGACTTCATGGTATCCCTTTCCTGAGGCGACATGTCCACGGGCTGTCGCACATCAGGATTTTTCTGCTCTTCCTTGTAAATGTGTATCAACTGTTCGAAGACATGCTGTTGTCTTTGCGCCAGCTCATTTCCACCTCCTTGTGCCACCTGGGGTGTTGCATTCACTACCTGACCGCGGTTTTGGTCCTGCGACTGGGGTCTCACTGGCGGCTTCTGTGCAGTTGCCGGGGGTTGCGAGAAATGTACCAGATTAGGCTGGACCTGCGCGGGCCTGGAAACCTCGGGCTGCGATGGTGGACGCGGAATTGGCTTTTGTTCTTCGGTCTCCTTCTTCACCTTCTTCTGCAGAGTTGGGGAAGCAGAACTAGGAGCTGACTGCCGTTGCTGCTGTTGCTGTTGCTGTTGCTGCTGCTGCTGCTGCTGCTGCTGCTGTTGCTGCAATTGCTGCTGTTGCTGCTGTTGCTGCTGTTGCTGCTGCTGCTGCTGCTGCTGCTGCTGCTGCAGTTGCTGTTGCTGTTGCATTATCTGTAGCTGTTGTGCTTGTGATTGTTGCATCGGCATTTGCGGCTTTGAGATCTGCAATGGAGCAGCTTGCACGGATGTGACTGCAGAGGGTGCTTGTGGTCGTGGAACTGTGGTGGCAGCGGCACCTTGACGTTGCCTTATGTGTCTAATTTGCATTTGCTCAATTGCAGCACGCAGGATCTGCTGCTGTTGTGGGTTCAATTGGCCTTGTTGGTTCATCTTATGCATCTGCTGAATTTGCAGGTCGGTTAGGTTTTGAACCTGCTGTGCAGCGTGCGGTGGCAGACTAGCTAGTAGTGATGACTCCCCCGGCTTGCTGGGCGGCCCGATTATCGGTAGTTGTGGTTGTCCTGGTGCAAGACCCCTGCTCTTCATGGCCTGATACGCCTGTATCCTCTGATGGTATGCCCACCGAAGCTGTAGCTTACGAAGATTCTCATGAATCTGCGGAAGATTATTCTGCTGTGCCCACTGCTTCATTTCACCCCATGTCTTGTACTGTGGGGGGATTTGGCCCGCCATAGCGCCCAGAAGCGCCAATTCAACTTCTTTTGCATCGAGTATGGCTAGTTGCTCGGGTTTCAAAGTCATCTGGGCCATCGGAACCTGAACCCCTGGTCTCTGCATGAGCGGGCTCGCATGTTGCGCCATCATCGCCGACTGGCCACCCTGGGGGTTTTGAATAGGAATGTTGGGACGGCTGGGGGTTTGCTGCGCTTGTGCGACTCGGGCATGCGCTTCAGCCTCCTGGGCTTGGGTTTGGGCTTGAGCCTGCTGCTGTCTTTGAGCCGCTTGATGTCGCTCAAATTTCTCCAAAAAGTTCCTCAGCTGTTCTGGTGGGAGGGTTTTCATTTTTTCAATAACGTTGGGAGGGAGGTTTCTCAACATTTCGGGCGTCGGGATGACTGTGGGACGAGCTGCTGCTTGTTGCGGCGTTCCGACCGGTTGCGGTGGGAATGTGGCGCCAGGTTGTGGTGCTACAAAGGATCCGTTAAGAACTGCAAGCGGAGGTTGCGGTGAAGAACCGTTTGGTGGGAATTTGCCAGCCTGAGTACGGGCATGGATATTTTGTTGTTGTTGCTGTTGTTGCATCATTGCGGCATGCTGTCTCCTTTGCTGTTCCAACTGGTTTTGTTGAGCAGGAGAGAAGTTCGGAACTTGTGCCTGATTTGAGCCAGGAACCACTTCCACGCCACCATTCGCAAGAGATCTTGCTGCGGCCTGTTGACTTTCGTACTGTTGAGTGGTCCGTATTAAGTCGTTCGGTCCTGGTTGGGGCACTCTGTTCTGTACCGCAGGAGAAGGGACAAGAACACCAGGTCTTTGCGAAGGATTCTGAGCCGCTTGTTGGGGGGTTGGGGGTGCTCCGTGTGCTTGGGCTTGAGCTTGGGCTTGAGCTTGGGCTTGGGCTTGGGCTTGGGCTTGGGCTTGAGCTTGAGCTTGAGCTTGAGCTTGGGCTTGTAGCTGTTGCTGCTGCTGCTGCTGCTGCTGCTGCTGCTGCTGTCGTCGCATCTGAACTTGGGCCTGAGCCTGAGTCTGTGATGTCCGATGTGCGTCCATCTGGCGCTTCAACATATTTGTTGCCTGCTGCCGGATGACAACCTGGGCGGGAGATATATTCAATTGCTGCGCAAGGGCCCTGATTTCGGGAGTTGGGTTCGCATTGTAGTTGTTGGCTTGAGCTGGTGACATCTTCGTCGCGAGCGCCTTCATAGCTTGCGCAATGTAATGTTGCTGGTACTGTGGGGTGAATTGCTGCTGCAGCTGTTGTTGTTGCTGCAGCTGCATTTGTTGCAATTGCTGTTGCTGTACCTGTTGCGCTTGTTGTTGTTGCTGCTGTGTAGGTCCTGGCGGCCGGTTTTGGAATTGTTGCTGAGATTGCATCACCATAGGGTGCTGCTGTGGTTGAGGCGGTTGACCCATGTTCTGGAGATGCTGCAGTTGACTCTGAGGCAGCATTCCCATGGCTTGTTGTTGGCCCGGGAACGTAATGGGGCCCCCAGGTTTGCCGGGTCCTGGTCCTCCCAGCTGGCCATTCGACTCGGCCATCTTCTTCCTCCTTGACTCCTGGATCAACACCAGCTTGGTTCGACACTGTGTATTGTAATCGGACTGTATGGCAAGACCTAGTCAGAACAAATCGGATCGACAGACACTCAGGGAATGGTGATGGCAAACCTTGTCTAGAGCCTTATCGTATGTGTTCTTTTCGAAGTTGGTGGCAATCTGAATGGCGTGTCCCTGTTCAACGTCGGTACGTACAAGCCGTAGCGATGAGGCGCTGCGGGGTAGAAGGGCAAAGTTAGCAGGTGCACAAAGTTAAAGTTGTCAGAACAAAGCGGACAGTTTGAGCTAGTGATATGGTAACGATCGAGAGCCATAGATCGCCACCTGCGCCCAAGGCTAGAATAGAAACGTGAAGGCACTTGGAGATCAAAAAATAACAAACCAACATACATCTCCATTATCGTGTGGACCCGTTCTTGTAAGGATAATTCTCTTTGCCAACCCACGGGATTCCAGCTTTGTTTCAACTGACTAGCGACATATTGAGAAACTCGACCGGCGTCCATCCCTCCACCACCCAACGGCGCAACTCCCGCCGGATTCATCTTCTATAGGTCGTCGTTACTCGTCGTGTCCGTAGCGGTAGCCTCCGGAAGAAATGGTAACAGGAAAACACAGGGCGGGGTAGGAAGAGATTTTTTATCAATAACTTGAGCTTGTTCTGGCCATAAAAGTTGCGGCAGTCCGAATGATAATACCAGGTAGCCCCGCTCAGCGTTGTCTGTAACAAGTAGTGGTGTCACGCTCAGGGTTTGCCGGCCGATTAGCTGTGTACCGGATGCAAATAAGGAGCAATAAATTCGAAGCGAACGCGGAAATGTTGAGTGCGATATCGGGGTGTGAGGATAGAAACTCTACAGTAGTAGTACCCAAGTAATAGTGTGTGGTGAGTGTGTGGGTGTGGATATATGCGACCGAAAGGCGAGAAGCAGGTGATTCGACGCACGAAGACTTGTCCACGAACGAAGGGACCAAGTTGGAGAGAGGACGGCGCGAACAACGCAGCACTGTATTCTGACGGGACGGTGTGGTATGAATGAGAGATTTTTCACCGGGCATCAGATGCCATGGGCACGAGGTCCTTAGTAAAGCAGACACGCAGTTGAAGCTGCCGAACGGTCGATCGAGAGTGGTTGGAGTGGTTAGTAGTAAGTGAGTGAGTGGTGGAAGGTTTGGTAGGCGTAGGTTAGTAGAAGAGGGCCGTGGCCTTGAAGGTGTTGTACCAGACAGACGCAGAGTCAGAAGCAACTTTGAATGATGTACCTTTGTACTCAAGTCGAGTCTGCATGCATGTGCTTAAGTATGGGTATACTTCTGCGTATGTGGGTATGTGCTCCTGGCGTGAGAGGTGGAGGGGAGAGTTTTGGGGTTTTGGTGGAGGGCGTGGAGGGAGAGCGGAGGTGGAGGAGGATCAGGGAAGCGTCAGGGTTTCACCGGGGGAACCGCTGTGATTGGGCGCGCTGGCTGGTTGGGTGTTTGTTGCGTTGACATCTTATTTATTTTAGGCTGGTTCCAGTTACTAGGAGGGACGGGGAGGGACGAGAAATTGAAGCAAGGCGCACTCGCTCCCATCCAAGCTAAACCATCATCATCACAAGCGCATCCACCCGCCGCAAGCAAATACCCAGAGGAGATGATGATGGGTTCAGTCCAGCGATGATTAACTTGTTTAGTTACCAGCGTAATCTGGTTTACTTTCGAAGATAGCAACGTCCATGTAGATTCTCCACCCATTTCAACCCCCCCAAGCTGACAGACAGACAGCCTGCCAGGTACTTTGTTCGTTCGCTATCTTTGTTCGCTATCTACTCTACGACTGTTCCGAATTCTCCAGATCTTTTTGAGTGTCTGATTAGGATCATATCCTGAGAATTTCAACTCATTATCGTCGTGTTCACTCAGAAAAAGAATTGTAGAGCCGTGTTGCGCGTCTTCGTGTGCATATGAAGATTGTAATCCGTTACTCAGCAAGGCAGACAACTCACGCACAGTATCTCACTCATTCCCTGAAATCTTTGTTCTTCATGGAACGGACTTGGAACTGGGCTGGTGAGTTCACGATATCAACATACGCCCATTCATTCTGGACCGTCGACGTCCATTGAGTTCATCCTACTAACTCGCCAGCTAAAAATACTCGAACCTAATAAGGGAGGACAGTAAAAGCACAGTTGGGTAGAGACTGGGTATCGTGACAGTAACTGGAATTGATGAACCTGCTCATCTAATGGATTGAAGCCCCATTTCGCTGTAGATCTTTAGTTGATACAGTTGAATTGGGGACTCCCCAGTCGAACCTTTGCCCCTGTACGATGTTCGCTTAGAGTAGTAGGACCACCAGAGAACAAACTCTGGATGACCGATCAAATTTCCTCCCAAGTTTCGTTCCTGCAGGACATCAGCCAAAACGATTCCACCCACTTTCAAAGAAATCGTACCCAATGGAGGAATATACACACATATGCCGACGCCTATCGAGTTGCCATTGTTTATCTCCACGCCTTTGGGCCAACCCTTCATCTGACTGGTTTTGAGAGACCACCGCCGCTGAGACAAGCAGGGGTGGCCCGGAAACGAATACACTCCATGCCGGTCCGCATGGGCAACCGGTACCATCTCAAAGCAGAAAAAGAGGAAATGTACCATCTATTGTGCAGACTGCCTCTTTTCGGAACGTCTGCATTGATGTTGTTTTTTCTTTTAATACACGCCCTTAGCATGGAACTCGAGATTTGCTGAATGTGTAGCAAGCTCTGAATAGGAATTTGCAGGGGGGGAATGAAATTGTAGCTATGAAAGCAGCGGTAGTAGTTTCTATTTCCACGGCATCTGGATTCGGATTGTTACGATTTCGAGGTGTCAATAACTATCGAGTTTCAATTCCCAGCTGGGTCAAACCTTGAAACCCCGGGTACCCAGTATGGAGATTTTCATGCAAGAAAAGAAACCGGTTTCCAAGGCTTCAATGACCCCCGTGGTCACGTTGTGTGGCTTACCCATGGCACAGTAACTTCGCCACATCACGCGACCTCCTGCTCGGAGACATGAGCGTAAGATATCAAGCCAGGTACTAAACCCAAACTGGTGTAAAAACCACTTCATTTCAGGGAGAAAACCTCAAAACCTCAGGCATAAACCGTCTGAGTACGCGCTTTCTTCCATTCCTCTATTCCATCAGTCAGACGGGCCTTTCCTTCTCGCTGTGAAAGAGCCATCTCACAGCTTACCCGTAGTTGGCTTTCCGAATTTAAAGTTTACGCCAAGCCTCGTCTAACGGGTTGAGCATTCGCGTTCCCGTTTGCAACGACGACGACCACCACCACCACCGCACCATCACAACCACATCACCGCATAACCACACACGGAAAAAAAATTCGAAAATAATAATAATAACAATATACCATGGCCGACAAACTCCGTGCCACACAACAGCTTGAACAGCTTCAAGCACGCTACGTTGGAACCGGCCATGCAGATACCACAAAATTGCACGTCCCCCTCCCTCCTCCCCCCCCTCTTCCGCCGTTTATCTGATGTGCTGACGGGTATGCCCCCCCCCATAGTGAATGGATCTCGAACCTTCACCGCGACACGTATGCGTCCTATGTTGGGCATCCTCCGCTCCTCGAGTACATGGCGATTGGGTCCGGAGAACCGATGGCGAAACTTAGAACGAAATTTGTCGAGAAGATGATACAGCCTGTGGGGAAGCCGCCGGAGAGGGAAGATTAGCTGGCGGGCGGGGAGAAATTGTGGGGGGTGGTGGGGTGGCATCGAGAATGGGGGAAGACTGTACGATATTTCTGAGTGCTATAGTCGGCCGGGTGGATGGTCAACGGTTTTCGAATCTACTGTAGCGAACGTTAAGGTACGATTTCGTCACCGTGCGGTTTTGGTTCGCTGTTCTTGCGTGGTTTATGTCAGGCTTGAGGGTTCGTGATTGACTGTAACTGAGACACTCTGTGTCACTGATATTTGTCGAAATTCGGTGCTGTTCTGTCCACTTCTCCCGCTGATCAGCCCAGTTGACAGTTTCTTCACTCCTCGGCAAGTAGATATTGCCCTAGGCGTAAGATCGTCTTTGTTCAATCCTCCGAAGCGTCACTTATAGCTCAGTTCGTTCAAAAAACTGGCATTTTCAAGACCCTAACGCCCGTTACAGTACAATAAGACAAGCAATTAAACATGAACTGGTGGGACAGGACTTATGTGACAGCGTGTGTGATATATACTACCTATTCACAGGTTTCCAGTCCATATGTATAACCCCATCCAAACGCAAGAATCAACACAATTTCCTAGTTCCTCCCCATTGCCATCTCCACCGCCTCCAAAACCTTCAAACACTTCTCATCCTCATACCTCTTTGTAACAATCTGCATACCTAGTGGCGCACCCCTATACTTCTCCGGATCCCAAAGGCTGTGATTAAACTCATCGTAACTATTCTTCGGAACATAACTCCCCAGCTTATCCACTTCCGGATCAACAAAGTGACCGGTCGGAAACACCACCGCTGGGTACTCCAAAAAGTTCCAAATGCTCGTGTAGCACCAATATTTTGAAGTGTCATGTGGTGGAGCGGCACCGGGTAGGTATGGACATAATATAGCATCAACATTCCTCTCCAGCCAAAGATCATTATAGAGTCGGCGGTACGCATCCCTTTTCACTTTCAACTACCATAAAGTCAGCATAAACACCCTACGTAAAACTAAGAGCCGGGGAAACATCGTACATCCCATATTTCCTCCGTAGTACTCGCTCCAAAATCCAGATTCTCACACACAAACTTTATCATTTCCATCATTGGCTCATTAACAACATCAAGTATCTTTTTTTCCCGTTTCCCGCCGTCTTCAAAATAAAGCTTTGCAGCTATCTTCCATGCTTTATCGTGGTCGACGGGTTCCCAGTCACTCACTTCCACGCCTCCAGCGGCTTTGAGAGTTTCCACGATTGCTTTTAGGGCGCGAGTGACGGGTGGATGGGGCGTGACTACGCCGTCGGTCCACATTATGCCGAGCCTAAGGGGGTTGGAAAGGGTTGTTTCCCGCCATGGTATAGGTAGTAAGGAGGTGTCTGTGAGCCATGGTTTTGTGTCGAGATACGTTTTCATGAAAAGTTCCAGTCCGGAGCGGGTTGTTGATAGTGGCCCGCGTGTGGATGGGATACTAGATTTTGTCACTATTGATATCCCATGAATGACCTCTGGGAAGGCTTAACTACCCCTCCATTCCAGCGATAGCATAACTTGCGCCAGAAGTACTAACTCTCAACGGCGTCGGTTTAAACCCATAAACTCCACAATTCCCAGCCGGATTCCGGATCGAACCCCCGATATCCCCTCCGATTCCCAAAACGCTTCCACGTAGGGCGATTAAGGCTGCTTCTCCGCCGCTACTCCCTCCGCAGGTGAGATCTGTGTTGTAGGGGTTCAGGGTGCGGCCGTAGATGTAGGAATCTTTTTCGAGGGCCATGGTGGTTTGGGGTGCGTTGGTGCGGATGTAGAAGACTGGATATGGGTAAATCAATCTCTTCGTCCATAGACATTTATGGTAGAAAGACAAGAAACGTACCTGCGCCCGCATCATAGATAGTTTCCGCCGTAGTCACCCTTCCAAGAACTTCCTGTTTCCGTCCCATCCAAGCCACAATGCCACCATTAGTAGTTGCATTCACGTCGATCGAGGTTGGAAAACCCGTCTGCTCTTTCAGAGAGATTGGCAGGCCATGAAGAGGACCTAACGGTTTCGGCAATGAGTCTAGATACCTCGCGCGGGATATCGCAATATCCCATAACAATTCTGTAGCGCAGTTTACCTATGCACATCCTAGTTAGCTCTCTATACTTCCACGAAGAAAAAACAGAAATTCAATACCAACTCCTGAGCCACCGCCGCACGACGCAAGAAGGCCCGAGTCACTTCCTCACATGTAACTTTTTTTGTTGACATCAACGCGATCAATTCCGGGGCGTCAAGTTCTGTAAGTTCCAACTCACGGGTAGTGAGAAGTTGTGCCGGGAATCCCTGGACATTGAGAGGTAGTGGTTTGGTGATTGTGGGTATTGGAGGGTCGACTTTGGAAAGAGATGCTGTACGGTGAGATAGTGCTTTGGATACGAGGCTGTCTAGAGTTGATGAGCCGAGTGTGGGAATTGCTGGTTGGAGAGAGTCGTGGTCTGTTGGAGCGGTGGAACATGCCATGGTGGATTGGACGGAATGGGTTTCTTTGGCTGGAAGATTGGGATTCAAGAGCATGAGCAGTTGGTATAGATAAGACAGCAGGTAGTGGGAGTCCAACGTACGTCCTTCTCTGGTGCTCCTGGAGGCCATATGGTGGCCCTTGCATCAGCATTTGGTGTGAATCATGACCAGATATAATTACCGAGCGTTAACGAGCCATAATGGTGACGGCATGATCCAGACACGCATCCGGCGATTCTTCCCACTAGAGTATGTCCTCGAGTTTTGCTCCCCAGACATGAGCCCCGTGATCATAGTATATCGATAAACAATGGATAAATGGGAAGTATTATGAAGAACTAAAGCTCAAAATCTGCCTTTCCCATCCCCCCTCCAGTTCTGTGTCACACACAAAGTAGAGCCATCAAGAGAACCATGGGTTTTGGCAAATATCCGGCTTTTTCTGGAACGGGATGTTGGTGGGGTCTACCAGAGTGGACCGTTCGAGTCCATGATGCCTGTCACCATTTGTGAAATCCAAGGCGATTGATTCGACCTGGTTAACTCCACACTTTCTCATCGCTTTCAGTAGCGTTGATGAGATGAGTCCTACGAGCACCAAAACCGGGTATGGGGGGCTTCGCAAATCCTTAGCCGTAGGAAAAAAGAGGGGAAGTGGAAGGGGATCAAAACTGCTAGATCAGGCCTCATCCTCTGTAGTGTTGTCGTGCTAGCTGTCGAGGTTGGGGTTACCTAGTTGCGCTAGCATCTCCATCTCACAGCAAGCAGCTTTCGGGGCTAATGCTGCTAAATGTTATCGGTTATCAGTGAAACCTAAAATACCCCAAGCCACGCACGCGTCGACACGCGAACTTCCCCCAACCTTTGTTACTTCGACAAAGCACGCGCCGAACCTCACACCCCACCTTCCCTAGCATTTCACCCGAACATCTCTGCAACCATGGCTCCTGCAACTCAAAGCCGTAAGCGTCGTGCCGTGCGTACTACTATATATCCCCACCCCGCCCGCCTACTAACTTTTCTCGCAGCAATCCGACATCCGTGGTCTAGATGCTCCCTCGCCCCCTCAACGTCGTAGAACCAACCAAGCATCAGCAACCCAGTCTCGCCGCAAGAATGGGGAATCGTCTGCACAGGGTGCTAAACGAGGAAATAACAGCCGTCGCGTACAAGAGGAGGATGAGGAGGATGAGGATGTAGAAATGGAGAATCCAGATGAGGACCTCCAGAACTCCCACGGGGAGATGCACAAAGACCGGTTAACCAAGAACCTCGTCCGTTTGGCGTTGTCGTATGAGCTGCAGAGACAGCCGATTAAGAGACAGGACATCAGTAGTAAAGGTTACCTCCCATCTCCTGCACCTCCGGATCAACACACGCTGACATGTTCAAGTCTTGGGATCTAACGGGCGGCAGTTTAAGGAGATATTTGGACTAGCCCAAACGGAGTTCAAACATGTTTTTGGGATGGAATTGGTGGAGCTCCCCATGCGGGACAAGACCAGGCTTGCACAACGGCGTGCAGCACAGACCACCGACAAGGGACCGAGTTCATCTAATAGCTACATTCTCACCAGTATCTTGGACGAGAAGTACAAATCCCCCGAGATTATCGTACCCCACGGCTTCAAAGAACAAACCTACATCGGTCTAGTCACATTCGTCACCTCGGTAATCTACCTCAACGGCCGCGTTCTCCCCGCAAACAAGCTGCACCGCTACCTGAAGCGTCTTAACGCCGAAGATTACACCCCGATTGACCGCACCGAGAAGGTGCTACAGACGATGCAGAAACACGGGTACATCATCCGCGTCAAAGACAACTCTGGCGAAGAGACGAGCTACGAGTACCACTTGGGACCTAGGGCGAAGGTGGAGATTGGAGAGGCGGGTGTGAAGGGGTTGACCAAAACAGTCTATGGCGAGAACACCCCCGACGATTTGGACACGAAGTTCAAACGAAACGTGGGTGTCGAGCTGAAGGCCAATTTCGATGAAGACGAAGATGACGCAGGAGCGAAGAAAAAGGCCCCCGCAAAGAGAGCCACTAGGAGGAGGAACAACGACGACGACGACGACGACAAGGGAGAGTATGACGAGTAGATCTGTGCTTCTGCTCGCGTTAATATTTTACCTAATGTTTACGGGGCGGGGGTGAGGCTTTTGTGTGTTCGATTTGGTGTATCCGGCCGGCGTATGGGTTTTTCGGGAGAACATTGTGTATTGTATAGTACTATACTACGATCCCTTGCATCTCAGACCGAATGCTGGGTATCTTTGTTTTTTTTAAAAAATTATTTACTGTTACAATCCCGGGTTCTTGTTTTTCGATTCGGCACAGCGTCCAATACTACCTTTCCCTTTGCACATTGGGTGATATTTACTGATTCTACGCACGTGTGTGTCCTTTGCTGGTTGGAGCCACGTTTTGATATGACCTGTTATAAACAACAAAAAAACTTTCATCATTTACAGAACCCCCCCTCCTCCTCCCATTAAAAAGGAGTAGTTATGTACAATTACCAAATAACACTTTTTAACCAATCAATTCTCCTCCAGCTCATATGAGAGGGATATATGTACATGCTCAAGCAACTGTAGCCAAACGGACAAACTCCGGTTTCGATGGACACTCACATGCAACTCAATTTCGGCGGGGTGTTAATCACGGGCCGAGGTAGAGGTTCAGGTCGGTCGGTATGCTCCAGTTATCGATGTCACTGTTGATATCTAGATCGCATTTTTATCCAGAATTTCTCGCTTCATTCTGGTTCTGTGATATGTGCTTAATTGCCAGGAATGGGGGTGTTTGGTCTTTACTCGCCGCCTTGAATATCTGTCTTTCCAGTCAAAGAGCCTAAGAGGCAGAGTATCTATCTACACCATAGTAACCCACCTTTTCCGCCGCCCGCCGACTGAATCAAACCACAGACCTGGCAGAATCTTGCCACAATAATCTCAAGCATGAGAGTTCTGTGGATGTTTCACAGCACATTTGTTTGTATTCTAATTGTTCCGCCGTTGATTTAAGCTCCGGATGTCTTCCTCGAAGATGAGACAGAATTGAACGAGATAGGTGATGCATCGGCAATTCCCGTCTGTACATAATCTCCGGCGATCTCTCCGACTGACCGCCCGGAAATCGGGGATCCCACCTGTTTCCCCAAACCACCACCACCCTTCTCCTCCTCCACCACCACCACGCATCATCATGGCCGTCCTTCCCGCGGTGACTACTTTATACGACTGCACCGACTTCAGCCAAACCGTCACCCCATACCTCCACCAGCTCTCATCCACACACATCCTCCCCCTCCTCCGCGGCGAGGTATCACCAACAACATGGTACCTCTCCACCAACCCACTGATGAGCGCTCTCCTCTTCTCGCTCGCAATGTCAATCATCGTTTTCGTGTCCTCGGAGGTGAACAGGAATCCTAGCCAGGTGGACCGGTTATGGAGTATTCTCCCCGTCGTGTATATCGGGCACTTTGCGGTTTGGGCTCGTTTGTCGGGGTTGGAGACAGAGCGGTTGGATACGTTGGCTACGTTTGCGGGATTGTGGGGTGTAAGCTTGTTATCCCCTTCGAGTTAGAGTTGGTGCTGATGATGAACGACAGCTTCGTCTCACATACAATTACTGGCGTAAAGGAGGCTACGAAATCGGAAGTCAAGACTACCGGTGGGAGATTGTAAAGTCTAGAATGTCACCACTAGGCTTTGTAGTACTCGACCTCACCTTCATCGCGTTTTACCAAAACCTACTATTACTTGCTGTTTCCACGCCGGCATACATCCTCCTCCTCTGCTCTACTCTCAAAGGCTTTCCCGCAATGAACACAACCGACACCGTAATCTCCCGGGTACTGGTTGTTATCCTTCTCATTGAAACGCTCGCAGATCAGCAGCAATGGGTATACCAGAGCGTCAAGAAGGTGTACAAAGAAACCGGGAACATTCCAGACGGATTCACAAAGGAGGATTTAGATCGTGGATTTGTAGTGAGCGGGTTATGGAGTATCTGTCGCCATCCGAACTTTACATGTGAACAGGCGATCTGGTTGGGGGTGTATCAGTGGGGATGCTGGCAGACGGATACGTTGTACAATTGGACGGGTTTGGGGGTGATGGGGTATTTGGCGGTTTTTCAGGGCTCGACGATACTCACGGAAGAGATTACGGCAGGGAAGTATAGGGAGTATAAGGAGTATCAGAAGTTGGTAAATAAGTTTGTACCAGGGTGGAGTGTGTTCAAGAGCGCGAAGGCGGAGGAGAAGAAAGAATAAGGAGGAGTGGGTGATGGTATACCAATCAGGCGTTAGATGAAACTTGATGTTTTGAAGTTATGGTAGGAAAGGGAAAACATAGGGTTTATGAAATTAAAGCTTTGAAATTCTCCCATAGCGCAGATCTTAAGCTTTGTCGAACGAGATACCAATTTCCTCCACTAACATGCAACATCTGGGCGCTGGCATGATGCTTCTTGGTACTTCTGACAGTCTCTCAACGCCTGTCCGCCGGACATATCTGAGACTACGGCGGTCCGGAGCGAACAACTGCTGCAACCAGCACACTGCCGGGTGATACTATATGATGCACTCTGGTATCAGTGGCCTGTTCTAACGAACACAGTATGTCTTTTCTCATGCATTGACCGCCTCCAAGTTGTTACAGCTCATCGTACAAACTTCTGGGTCTGCTGTCTACTGGGAACGGAGTATTAGATATAATAATGGGGCTTTACCCCGACGCTTTTCTCATTTCCCTCTCTTCCCCCCCAAAAACATATGTGTAAGTTCTGAATGACCTCCCCCTCATCACCGAGTTTGGATCAATTCCCAGCAAAACAGCTCGCCAGAACCTGGAAGGGTGCAAGGTGCTGCCCACTGCGCGCTGATGTCGTTGTTTCGTTTCGTTTCTGTGTACTCAGTAGATTAAATAAGGTTCAAGATAGAGGGTTCCAAGATAGCACTCAACTGGTAGTGGTGGTGGTGGAGTACCGGTAGTGGGGTTAGAAGTTCGAGTTCACATGAAGTCACTCGAACGAATTGCACCTCCGACAGTTGCTCGCTTCGGGCCGTCGTACTGACACCCGACGACTCAGGGACAGCCAAAGTTTGACTGATCCGGCGGAAAGTATTTCACGTCGAGTGAGCGGGCAACTTCTATCACATATTCATATTGGGACAGAACTCTATCTGCCCAAATCCGAACTGCAGTCACCACTATGGTGAGAATGGCGATCTACTAAGTAGCAATGCAGCTGCCAATGTAAACCACCACCACCACCACCACCACCACCACCACCATGTACCGCGAGTCTGGGCACTCATCAGGGAAATGGGACTTCGACTGCCTAGTGCATCACCCAGCTGATTTACCAATCCCACCAGCACAAAACCCAGTGTCAACAGTCGGGCTTTCTCCATACGATCAGGCCAATCTGGCATATTGACCGTTCGCAGAACCAGCGACCAGGTCTGCACTCAGGGGTAGTGATAGGCGTGGTGGTAGATCCAGAGGACGAGGACGAGGATGAGGGGGAATCGAACGACAGGCTAGACCGTTGGATATAACCAGATCTACAGGATTATGAGGTGTATGCCAGATAAAGCTGTCTGGCACAGTATACTAACAAGCATACAGGCGAGGAGACTACACTCAAAAGGCCTATCCGGACAATTGTCGATTTCCATTAGTAGAGATGACAAGTTTCGTTATTTCCTTTATGATATGATAGCTGTCTGACATACAGTAGATATCTATCAATCGAGCTGCCAAGGGAGGTGCAACAAGACATCATTACACAGGAGATCTTAAAGGAATCTGTATACATCCACGATGAGTCGAGAAGGTTGAGACTTACCATGAATGTACCTCCAGAGCTTCATTAGTCTCCGCAATCAGCGCAGGAGAGGTGGTTAACCTTGTTGCCGCTCGATTTGTGACGAAACCATCAAGCACTTTGAAGCCCTGGACGATATCCGCGATAGTGAGTATCGCCAATGGAAGGTGGAAATGGACACCATTTTTGCCACATTGGGTGCAACACCGCACTTTGCAGCGGCAGCAGTGGCAGCGACAGCGGCAGCGGTAGCGCCAGTTGCTTCACCTTATGAACATGCTTCTGTGGAATCTGCGGCACCAACTCGTAGGCGACGTCACTCAACTGACGGGAACATAAACTCAGGCACCCATCGTCACCGTGCTCGAGATAAACTGTATCCGATCACGACCGTGCATGTCTACAACATCAAGGGGTGTGTGTTTCGCCGGATCACAAACTCTCACCCACCTTACTGCGCAAATGAGCGTGTAGTACCGCAACACCCGTGCCCCCATAACGATCAGCATCATTTCATCAAACTTAATCTAAACAACCTTTTCCCCGCAACTTTGCGGGCCACTGAACTCCTACGTTTGCCCGCGGAGGTAGTTTATGACACAACACAAAGCTTTTAAATCTCTGGAAGTGGAGTTACAGCAGAAGCAAGGTTTTGGTTTTAACTTTTTTAACGGGGGGATTCTCTTTCTCTAATGGGAATATACGCGTGGACTTTCCCCTTATGCAAGCCAACTGCGAACAAAACTTTTAACTTTGCCACCAATAATAGCATCTCCTTGTTTTTTTTTTGTTGCATCCCCTGAAAAAAGAGGGCTGAATGTAATGAGTGATAGGTCGTGATATAAACCATCTAACATCACTCGACCGGCCTGGTTTCCTCCGGCTCCGGTGACAAATCGATCAACAAATGCCCCCCACGCCCGCCCCATAGCCTTTCACCAAAAGTTGCCACTTCTAACTGCTGGCCAACACAGCCGTGTGCAAATTTTTTGCAAATCAGATTTTAGTATTGTACTGGTCACATGAGACCTTGTATACGCAACCACTCCGTACTTCAAGAACCGACGAAACCTAAAATTGTCCTGCCGGAAGTGAACAAATCTCGATCTCTGCATTCACATCCTGACGGGTTACAGTGGAGCCTTTGCAGATACCTGAGGCAATAAGTAAGTATAGCAAACCTTCATACCATAATCATAGTACACAATAACAATTGGAATAGCCGTTAAAGCATGCGATTCTCCATCACGTCCTGCTTCAATTGGAGAATTCTCCAGTGTGATTTGAATGATAATACTCCACTCCATAAAAAGTTTTCCTGTCAGCAATTGTTACTCCCTAAAACTCTCCAACTCCTTTAACATCTCTCTAGCAGTTTTGGATACTCTCTGGCTCCGTCTGCCAGCAGATGTGGCACTGCTCCTTTTTCTGGCTAAATTATGCTCGGCTTGTTGCTCGGCCCAGAGCTCCTTTCTCTGGTCCGGTGTTGTGTCTCTAGGATCCTCCTGCCCACCACCAAAAGCAAACGATGCAAGGTCAAAATCAGACTTCTTCTTCTCTGGGCGGGCCATCCCACCGCCTCGTGCCCGAATGCTGCTCTTTTTCCTCATAGATGACTTCCTAGGCTGTAGCGGCGCTTGGGTAGGGACTAGCGGTGGTGGAAGGGATTTCATAGCAACATGTTCACGAGGTGCTGTAAAGGCTCGGCCAGCAAGGTATGATTTTGCTTTGTCACGGCCGTATCGATCTGCTATAGCCCTTGTCACATCTTCCAGGTCGTTTGGCATAATGTCGAGGGAATTCTGATTCCTTGTATTAGTCCCGCTTGCCTCATGTAGGGAAAGAAGGTTGGTTGCCTACCATATGAACAATCGTCACTGGTAGCTGAACCCTCACCGTTCGCCTTCAAATACCATCAGTTCTTAGTATTTTTAGTATAGAGAACGGGGATGGTTAATATACGCTGCAGGAGTACAAACACCGATATCAATCAAATACTTGACTTCAAAGTACCGACCCATTTTCACAGATGATTGGTTCCTAGGGATTTCGATTTCGCAGGTGACCACATCAAGCTGGCTTCCTTTAACACCCTTCCAGCGACTACCAATGTTAAGCTCTGAGTGGGATAGCGTCTTTCGCTCTATCCAGTTGGGTACTCTCAAGTGACCCGCTGATTTGTTCTCGGCTAAAGCCACTGTCTATTTTCCAGTCAATAGCTGCTAGTAAAATCCCAAGACGTTAATCCCACTCGGAGAGTTAGACTGAAGTACGTTTTTGTAAGCTAATATATGCCTGCGGAGTTTGCATTTAATACTCTTCACTTTTCGGTTGGTATTGTTGATGATATTGACGTCGACGTAAGCTGCGGTCCCTGCAACCCATACTGCTCGATGTAACCCTGCGGTGACCTTTAAAGTTTTATGCCCGCCGTATCGTAATGAGTGCTCTTCAGTCGACAAGAGCGGCCTTTCCAGGGGAAGTAGAGTTGTTGTTGGGTCGAGAGCAGAGATGATGCGGATGTCTCTGCAGCACCGCACAATTGATTTGCTGCCATTGATACTTATCATGATTGTACTGTATCACGCCATTGGTTACTTATGACGCCATTTTATGGGATGCAGTTAGAAGGAACAAGTACCCGTGAATAACGTATCTAATTCTAGCACGTACTGAGTCAAATGGTCCAGGTCCAACGTTCAAAGGAAGGTTCAATTTGAATGGCAGGAATGATCGTGACGGTTTGACTTTCCAGAACATTTTCTGCTCTTCTTCAGCAGTGGCAAGCATTGCTGCAGGTGGAGGGTGATCCTCGTCTATAAGCTCGCTGGCTATGCTCATGAACATCGCTTTCCTTGTAAATGATAGCTCTAGTCATCGTGTCAATAGCCCAGTCGCCGGGGAACCGCGAGTATACAACCTTCGACACCTGCAATATCAATACTAACTCTTCCCAAGCGTATATCATCCAGTCGTGTGCCTCGAATATGGATATTAAGCCGCCCATCAACAGAGCCACCTCCAATGTACAGCGGCTGAGTGATTGATACCATCATTGTTACCCTTGGGTTGAAGATTACTGGGTATTCGAGAAGATGAGTCGGAGCTTCAGGGCGCACAAAGGTTTTGGCAACCGCTTGGCTTGGATCGTTTACTTCAACGCCTAAGGCCTCTTCAATAGATTTCTTGGACCGTGTACCATCACCAACAGGTGCCTCGTCATCACCACCTCGCCTCCTTCTACCAGTACCTCGGTCAGCTGAGGCCTTTTGAGTTTGGCCTATTTCATAAGGCGGGGTCGGCGAACGGTCCAAGATATTCACGCCGTTGGCTGTAGCCTTACGTTCTCCATCGTCACCCGAAGAAAATGCACCAGGATTGAAGGTGGTGCGCAAGTCTGGAATGTCAACAAGGTCATCAAGACCAGCAGCCCTAAACTTTCCGAATGATCCCTGATGACCAGCATCCAACGTATGCGTTGTCCCTGTATGGCTGACTCTCAATTGCGGGAAAACATGGGAGCTTGAAACTAGAGTACAAACCCTGCCGGCTTTCCCTATTCTGGTTTGGCCCTATGGCAGCACGTCGGCGATGGGAGCCTACAAATCCAATATCAGTAACGCCCTGAAAACCAAGCAGGGCGGAAGAATGACCACTTCCGCGAGTAGACTCCGGTAGGGCTCCTCGATTTACGGCTTCTCGGGTCCCTGCATCGCTGTCCGATGTCGTTTGGGGATCCGGAGGAGAAGCTACAACGTGGATCCCTATAGTAATTGAAGTGTTAGAGTGTAAATTTCCGACGGTGGAACGAGGGCGTCGTAATTCGGCGAGGTTACTCTACTTACCTTGAGATTGTGATGACTTCATCCACCGGTCTACGCAGTATTTCAGTGTTGTATTCCCACGCTTCAGCAAAACAAATAGTGCATGCGGTCTTCTTACCGCTCGGTACTACCGTGACATGAGCTTCAGCACGCAATGGTGAAGGCTTGGTAAGGAAAGGCCGTTGCTACGAATACCACGAATCCTGTAAGTCAACGTCCGGAAGGTTATTCGGATAAAAAGCTATAGCTAAGCTGTGGGTACCTAGCTCAAGCTGGAGCTTCACAGGGGAATTGCTGGGTGTTTGGTATAGAGTAAGTACCGACCTCTGGGGACGAAAATGACATGCGGAGACCAATGGAGACAGATCGGTGATTGAGCGGCGTTCACTAGGCGTGGAGATACCTGTGTGGGAAAATGGAAAAATGGAAATGGAAAATGCGGCGAAAAAGGGCAACTGATGGTTGCAAACAAGGTTTCGCGTATCGAATTTTCCTCTGCAACGAGAACGCAAAACGTGCAAAACAGTCTGACAGAGTGTGCGAAAATCCCTTCTACCGTCCGTTTCAGTCTTGTCAAATTCTGTTCTGCATCTCTCTGCATCGACGTCCACACCACTCCCGCCACTTCCATACCCACCACACCAAAAAAACAAAAATAATTTGATTGCAGAGTTTTTCGCTTGTGCGGTACCTAGGAATAGGGTAGACCCGGCCTATCGGTAATCGATAACGACATAGGTAAACGAATCTGAGTTTTTGGTAGAGGTTCGTCGAACACAGTCAAAGTGAAACGGAACACAGAGCAGGCACTTTTATAGTTACAGAAATGTGTGATCGCCATCTGCACCACCGGTGCCACGCCGCATCACTCGAGCGTCTGAAACGGTATAAGGATGGCGAATTTTCAAGCTACTTGTGTTTTTGAGGTTTAAAACGAGAAAACTATGCAAAAAAACTGCAATTATCGATCCTAAGCGACGTCTGCAGCCCCCGGAACGCCGGTGGCAACGCTAGCCGCATCTAGCAAAGCGCCGATTTGCCCCGTGACCCAATTGGCCAATGTCGCCATCGTTTCGCACAGCACCGCCAGTCTGCCGAGAGGCGAACTCCGATATGTACAATTCGGGCCCGAGAGAACTCAACCGTTCGAATTTTCCGGGCTTCCGACAGCTGGTACCTACATGCATGCCGGCGATCTCTTTATTCTTGAAGGCTGGAGAACTCATTCTGACCGAACTCATGTATGGTAGCCGGAGGGAGAGCAACGGGAGGTGTTTGATCAGTGGAAATGGGTATAAAATGAGACATCTGCGGCAGGGATTGCCCCAGAATCGTGCATTTCCGCGGAGAGTACATCCGAGAGTAGCCCCTTCCCAAGAGCCTTCTCTTCCAGTTCAATTCCGGATTTTGGAGGAGCTCGAGCTTGTTTGCGGCGAAGAGTGTAGGGGCATCACCTGAGCGCTGCGTCTCAACTCTGCTGCTTCTTTTTCTCCGTGGCCCAATCCCATTGGCAGCGCTGTGGAACTTTAACTGCAAGCCTCAGTCCTCGAAATGCGGCTCTACGTCCACGTTACACCGGGCAGGGATGGATCCAAGGAATCGGAACAAGGCTTGACGGCAGATGATGGGTGCGGAGAACGCCGTACGTGCAGCAGAGACCTTGTGATGCATGGTAGAAGGAGGTTGCTGGATGTGAGCAGTCGCAGCAGCGAGGTCGAAATGATGGTGTGGTACGAGGGGTGGTGTACGGCGAGGACGGCATCTTGTTGCGCAAGCAGCAGCAGGAAGTTCCAAAAAGATGGTCGCCGACAAAGCATGGACCAGGCTCCCGAGCGGGTGGTTGGTTGGATCAAGTGCAGGTTGCAGCCAGCTGCTGCACAACGACTGGGCGCCTGTCTTCTTCGGTGCCTTCGATACATGGCTAGACATGCCTGTGTATTCAATCAATTCCATCAGCATCCAACCTGTAGAACACATCCGTTTTTGGTTTGCATACCTGCTGCCTCTGCTGCTGCTTGATTGCTCGATTGCTCGATATTGCCTGCTTGCTGGCTGGCGATGTCATTGCGGCCGTTGCTGTGGGTTTGGGTGGTGTATATTGGACGTCCCCCCGTCACCAGCGTCCGTCATTGTCACCGTCCCCGCCAAGTCAGCGTCAGAACCCCGCGAGAGGTGAAGCGGGTCCTGCTCGACCGTCCCGCAAGAAAAAAAAAAAAGGAAAAAAAAACAAAAACTGGGGCCAGGCTGCATCCCAAGTCTGCCAGTCTGCACCCACCCACCGCACGCTGCGCCAAATATCCTCCCCCCCCACCTCAATTGTCCTACATACTGCTTGGAACCTACTGTTGCTCCTCCTTTCATCTCGCTTCATGGGATATTGTCCAGTCCGGCCCACTTGGTTCTCATAAGACTTCCCAAACTCCCCCCTTCAATTTTTGCGTCCTACTGCAGTTTCCCTTTGCCGCCGCCGTCTCCGCAGTCTCCGCAAAGCAGCTTCCCGTTCGTTGTCGTAATCGTTCGCCATGGCCGCCGTCAAGACATCTCCGCCTCGCTCTACTGCGTCGCCCGGTTCCTCGCCTGAAGCCACGGCACCAGAGCAATCTCAACCCGTTCAGAAACGGAAGGGTGGAAGGAAGCCAGTGTACGCCACCCAGGAAGAGAGAAAGATGAGGAACAGAGCAGCCCAAGCAGGTTGGTGAACTTTATTATATACCGTCAATCATTCCGGTATCTTCGTTATCTCGCAGTTGCCATGTGTCATGAAAACTGTGGTCTATGATTGATTTGACACATCTGTTGACACACCGAAACTCTCGTAGCCTTTCGAGAACGTCGAACAGAATACATCAAGCACCTTGAAGCCACTATCAAGCATCACGAAGAACAGCTTTCTGGATTGCAACAATCATCTCGCAATGCCGCTGACGAAGTTCTCATGCTTCGATACAAGAACTCCTTACTGGAACGCATCCTTATGGAGAAAGGGATCGACGTCACCGCCGAGTTAAGAGCAGTTTCACATTATGAAGACCGGCCGCCACAGACAGCTGTCACCTCCGCCCCTCCACAACACCCAATGCCGCCGCAAGCAGCGGTTCCACCACTGCAGCAGATGCATCGCCCTGTCGCCGGACGGCCACAGGCCTCTCTAGCCTCTCTACCAAAAAGATCATTAATGAACCCCGCACAGGATACATCCTACATTAAAGCCAGCCCTGATGCACTCCGACCAGTTCCCACGTCACGAAACTCCTCTCCATCAGTTATTGCAATACCAACACCACCCCAGTCCTCATTCTCATTACCACCACAGACTACCACATCACAGCAGGAGTTCCAGCATCCTGGATTAACATCATATTATCCGTCACCATATCAAACACATATGGAAGAGCTCGGCAAGCTACCCCGCGTACTTCCCGTCCTTCTTTTTCATATCTATGAAAGAACTGTGCATCCTAGATTGACTCGGCCTATATTTTAGAACAGGAATATGACGCCGAACTACTCGAGAACGCCGAGGACGATACTCAAGGCCATCTTGACCAGCAACCTACACCCGACGACCACGGCGATTCTGACCTAAATCTGGGGAATGCGGTAGCTCAACCACCAGAAACGAGATCTCCAGGCTAT
Organism: Wilcoxina mikolae CBS 423.85; assembly: GCA_014904905.1. Taxonomy (NCBI): domain Eukaryota; kingdom Fungi; phylum Ascomycota; class Pezizomycetes; order Pezizales; family Pyronemataceae; genus Wilcoxina; species Wilcoxina mikolae. The sequence continues at coordinate 910,837 of MU122103.1, read as the reverse complement.
AACGTCGGAATGTTTGACCAGGGCTTCGAATCGATGTTTGCCTCGGAGCAAACACCCAAGCACGACGCTGGCCTGTCGGACATCATGCGGCAATACAACCAGATGCCCTTCAGCTTTGCAACTAGCAATCTCAGATGATTGTACAATATAATTGAGTGTTACGAGGTAGCTTCAGCTGTGGCTGTTAGGGAACATTTTCGGATGCTAATCTCCGGTATAGGAATCGGATTTGGGCGGGGTTTTCGTTAGGCGTTATTATTGTACAAATCAACTTACATATAAAAATCTGGTTTCTTGTATCAACATCCGGTTTCCTTGGTATTACCACGACTTGTATCTACCTCCACTCCCGACTTTGGGCATTCGGAATTCGACGAATATTGCACTACGGCTCTTCGGTTACCTACCTTACGACGGAATATTGGTATTCTCGCACTGCATACCTCCCGACATTCATTCGCTCTGAGCATCATTGCCCGACGGCGTTTTACGACCATTCTATGTGAATATTCAATCCCTCTTCGAGGCAGCAGGACAGGGGCTTGACGAATTTCAACATTCGCGTGTTTTAATCTCATTACTACTTATTTTTTGCTGGGCGAATGGTTGGCGCATCTGGTTTTTGTTGCTTTGGGCGTGGCCTTTGTTTTTTGTGCTCCTCCCATATATGGGATATCTTGTTTTTTTTTTGAGTTGGTGTTCATATTGGCGGGTTTGTTTTCTCAACCAAATAAAAGTTTTTTTGACAAGGTGGTTGGCTAGGTGTTTTGCAAATTCATGTCTCCGGGATAACTTATTTTGTGCTATATCATATCAGGCGTCGAATTTGGGGGGGGTTCAACTTGGGGTTATGTTTTTTGGTTGAATTGAGAATTAATGCCCCAACCTCTGTTGGGGCTGGGGAAGATTGGTATTGATCATGAGTATAGGTGGGGCAAGGAACTACTTGTGATCATGAGGCATGAGTATCATACCGCAACCAGAGACCTCTAATACTCAAGTCAGATTCTATAGAATCCACTCGAGTAATGATCAGACGAGAGTCTCGAAGCTTTGGCATGTAGAAGTGAGTGGAGTAGGCCATGGATGGGTACGGAGAATTCGGCAGTGTCTTTTGGCGAATGATCTGCCCAGGTGGTCATCCGGAAGTGCCGACGGAACGTTCTGCCCCGGCATGATCTTGCCAAGTTTTCTTTTTCGATCGGTTGCGTTTCTTGGGGATCATGAGAGATGGGCTCAGCTGGAAGAATGTACCGGTAGTTAGTCATTTTTTTTTTTGACGACTACAATCACAAAATATCACCCGCAAAAAACATGAACTTTCGAAATATAATCGACTAAGACCACCCCTACGTACAGCAAGCAATTCTATCATGGCTCACCGGGAAAGAAACTTCTTGGTTATGCCTCCATTCATTTCATCCAAAATAGGGAGAGGTATGTACCAATATCAAAACAGGACATGATAATTGGTGAACTAGCTATAGGTAGAGTAGAAATCACAAACTATACATCCATCATCACACAAGACGGTATTTTGGATTGGGCATATAAAAATGAATAGTCTGTCGGACTTTGGCCCTCGATAGGGCGGTGTCGTACGAAGAATCGAAGAGGAAAAAAAAAGATGTCGTAGTTCATAAATCAAAAAAAAAACACCCCCATATAAGAAAAGAGAAGCAAAGGTATCAGGAAGAAAAGCCTATACCAAACATAAAATCCAAGAAGCTGCAACAATAAACACACATTTGTCATGTAGACCACCTCCTCTATATTTCAAAGTTTTCCCCTCTCGCCCATGCACACATTTCGTATTCCCCCATTAATCGTATATTATGATTTCCTTCCAGTTCCGGTCCCTACAACTGTTTCCACCATCTCTAATCCACTCAAACTTGGGTATCGTTTTGCAAAGCTTCTCTCCCAATCCTCGGCCGCTCCTTCGGGTGGATTCCCTCTGCTCGAACCGGTGAGGTCGCCATCGCTTCTCCGTGCTGATGATGCTGGACTTCTGGGTGCTGCCGTGCTTCCGCCAGTTCTGAGTTTTGTAGGCTTTGGAGGTGGAGGTGGTCTTACACTAGTCTGTGTGATTATCGGGACCGGAGTTGGGACATTGCCGGATCTAACTGGTTTCCGAATGATTTTTGAAGTTACTCCGGATGTAACAGGCCTGGCAACCTCGATACGTTGGGCAGCTTGAGGAAGCTCAGTGGCGGTGTTTGGACGGTAGTTGGTGCTGCTTTGGGTAATTCTGTATGTCTCCGATTTCGCAACGGTGCGAGGTGATCCATTGAGATTGGGTTGCGGAGCATCTGCTGTGTATCGACCGTACCCTTCTGCAGTCTTCGGGGGAGGATCCTTAGTCTCGTTAAGGAGTGCGTGAACTCGCTTCTGTATCGAGTTTGCTCGATTCCTCCGAACAGTCTCGCCTTCTCCTCGACTAGCTAGTTGTCGTTTGTACTCTGCTGTAGCAGCTGCGACGCGCTTTTCTTCTTGTGACAGCTGGCGTTTCTCCAATTCTCTTTTTACTTCCGGGGGAATTTCCTGGCTGCTGACCTCCCACTCATCGCCCCCATCCGACGTACCCTGGCTTCCGCTGATGGCCGGCATAAGGCTATGGCTCGTATCGGGGCTAGGGGTGCGGGCGGGTTCGACCACATTTCCGGCGGCATTTCGTTCAAACCGACGGAATGCATCTCCAAATTTCCCGCCCAATTTATTTTTAGTCCCAGCCTTTGGAAGCGATATACTGGGCATACTGGCTCGCTTGACGTGTTTGCCGACAAATCCCCCAGTGACAATTCGCTTGTCAGGTTTATGAGCATCCGCTTCCGCCTCCATCGCCCGTAAGAAATCCACATTCGAGTCAATGTGTTCCGACCGTACAGATGCAATTGACTGCCCTGAATTCTGTATTCGAAGACCTCCTATAGGCGGGAACCCTCCAGTAGATGTACCCTGCGAACTGGGAGAATCCAGATCTCGGAGAAACTCAAGGTTAGATTCTACATACACACTGTGAGGTCTTGGTTTTGAGTTGGCTGATTTCGAACGCATAGGTTGGTGGACATCATCAGGTTGGGATAGTGTCCCAGAGATTTCGAGTGATGGCCGCGACGAACTTGGCTGCCGAGTGAGTGGGACCTGAGTCGCGGAACGACCAACATCGAGGAGTGCTGGTCTTTGCGGCTGCTGCGTGTTGTGTCGGGTAGCTGCGACATATGTCTCGGGGGTTCGATCATGCGTACTGCTCGACGGTGTAGTCGTCAGTGCTTGGATTTGTGGGAGATTCTCGTACCGAGGAGGCGACGGAGACGGAGATGGGGATGTCATCGTTCCAGTCGAAACCATGACCGGCCGTTTGGGCTGTGGCTCATACAATACAGGTCTAGCATGGTTACTCGAGCCCGTGACCCCTCTGGATATGGTCTCATGATGTATCAGAAATTCTCCGGATAGTCTCGACGGAATTTCCGGATTTGGAGGTGACGTCTTTGCAAATGCATCCTCCGCAAGTCTCTCCGCTAGACCTTCATTGAAATCCTTTTTGTGATCGGGCTGAGGTGGCATCCCATCACTAAATTGAAATTTATTACCAGAGTCATGAAGTAACGAGAATTGCTCCACACTAGGGAACCTGTTGGACAGCTCATCCTGTGCAGGCTTCTTGTCCAGTGCTGCAAATGGGTCTGAGGTGGTTGGTCGGACGTGAGGGGAAGGCGCCCCGGCCCGAGTTCTTGAGGTTGCAGTAGAGTGTGGAGTGGACGATGCGGGCTGGGATTTTGTAGGCCTCCCACGACGCATCGGAATGATATCTGGAATCGGTTGTTGCTCTACATGCACAGGTGCCTGATATGCTACAACACTAGGAGGGGATTGCACTGGAAGTGATGGCAGTTGCTTTTCAGGTTGAGTGGCTGATTGAGTTGAACGGTCGGTATATATCTTCATTTCCGCCGGTTAGTTTCATCATATCAGGTTTCATCAATACACTTACGTCTTTAATCGGCACCTCTCTACCGCGCAGATAACAGACTTCCCGAACAACTTGGTAAATATTCGGCCTGTGTTGCGGCTGCTCTCGGAGCATAGAAGCTGGCTTCATCAGCCAAATCCAAAGCATGCACTCACACAATTACCCACCTATCAGATTCTTGAGCCGGTCAGAAAAGATGGGATGGGGAGGAAACGAAAACGAAGCATTGAGGATGGCTAGCTGTCCTTGTTCTTCAAATGGCGTTGTATAGTAACACAGCTTGTAGAGAAGAACACCTAATGCCCATATATCTGACTTCTCATCAATTGGCAATCTGCGAAAGACATCAACCATTTCCGGTGACCGGTATTGAAGAGTGGTGTGTTTTTGTATATCTTCCTCCAACAACCGACACTCTACTACCGTTTGGGGCGCAGGCTTTACGGGAGAGCAAGAGCCAAAATCGCACACTTTGTAACCCCCGCTGGGAGCTATCAAGACATTTTCGACTTTTAAATCTCGGTGGAGCAATGGCGGTTGAAGATAATGCATGCAAGCAACCCCTTGAGTGACGTCGCTAAAGATCTTCAGCACCTCCGGTTCGGTGAGCCGGTGCTGAAGTCGGGTGTTCATGAAGTCGATTAACCCGCCGCCTGACCGACTGGTATGAGCTGGAGCTACCCACTATAGCTTGTAGATGACGTACCTGAGCAAAACTCCATTAACAGAAACACTTCGTATCCTCCACCTTTAAGATGTGATGCATGTGAATCGATATAGGTAACAATATGTCGATGCCCTTTTAGACGTTTCTGAAGGGGCCCGAAGTTAAGAAAAGCGGCGGCAATATGTGGGAGAGCTCTCAACGAACCATTGTATCCACCTCCGTTCGCATGCTAGCTAGCGCCTCTTTGTCCGGCACAGCAACACGCTTCAGAACCGCTACATCTGAGCCATGCACTGGATGGGTCAATTTAACCAGGTAAACATGCGCAAAACCACCTGCAAATCCGGGTTTGAGTTAGCAAGAGCCTCAACCCCACATTGACAGCCCAAGGTGGAAGTGGGAACACATGCCTTCCGAGAGGTACCGTTCTATTGTACACAAGTGGGCGCCGACAGTGATGGTAGTGCCGGGATGAAACGTGCCCGCTGGAATGTTTGGAGCAGTGCCTATCGTCGGGCCTCGATGGCTATGGTGTGAAGCATGGTACGTCGAAGCAGCCATAGGAGACCAGACCTAGCCTTCCTCCGGTCGGGATTGAGAAGATGGTGTAGTATAGGACCTTGAGTCCAAATAGCGATATAGCGATCTTGGAAGCGTTTCCTGAGGATACGGCGGAGGAGGAGGTATAGTACAAGGTCAACGCGGACGGTGAGTGATCAGGGTGCACACAATAGGAGACGGATGCGAGGAGCTCGGCAAGAAGCAGCAACGATAAACAGTCAGAGAAGCTGTAGGTAGGAGATACCGTATACCGTGATGGAGTCGCACCGCTTCAGCGGACCAAGTATTAATGAGGGCGTAACACTCAGTTGTTGAAGGGTCTGGAATTGATTGATGGTAGTCTGAGTGCATGGGAGTTGAACGCTTCTTAGTTCTCTGCATTACACGCTGTTGCCGAGCACCTCATCACGCCGCTGCCTGTGTTGTCACCACTGGCGCGAGAACTTGTCACCGGCTTTCTCTCGTGGTCAAGTGTTTACGGTCATCACTTTTTGAATGCTCATGCGGCTCCCCCACATTCTTCCCCCCCCCAGGAGTGCCTGAACACAGGCCTCAAAATGCGCTTCGAGCATCTCGACTCGGGAAAGAAAAGAGAGCCCTTCAATTCGCGTTTCTAGCCTATCCACTCCTACACCAATCATCTCGTGGCTGGCATGGAATGTCGGAATAAAGCTCATCGCCAGCCGACATCAACTCAACTTTGCTCCTTGATGTATGTCGTTATTTGGGGGTTGATATCACTATCTCTATCCTGGTTGGTCTTACTAGATCCGTACCGTTTGCTCGTTGCTCCGCCACGTTCCACAAGCTTCAAGAGTCATCAACCGCCGGGCCGTCAGCTTTGTGAACCCTATCACCGGAAGTATCACAAGACGGTGATCATTGACATGGTTGATTGTTGGTTGATTGGATGGTGGCAATGTTAGATCTCGGATTTGGCAACTCCTAACGTCGTTCAGAGAATGCTTGATGCATCGATGTGGCAGTCACTATAGGCTCTTAAGTCGATAGACAAAACCCCCTCTGAGATCATAGTAAGTTTGTCGCCAGTTCTCTTTCGTGACAAAAATGCAGTGATTTCGGCTAGGGTATCCCCCCCTACTGCTTAATGCAAGGAACGTAGTGCTTGTATGGATCCAATTTAATTGTGCTCATGCGAAACTCCATTTTGACCGCTACCGTGCAGCGCTATTAAGTACCTTGAAGCCTTAACGCCGCTAATCCTAAGCAAAACACTCTTATGATTGTAGATAAAGAAAGAAAAAAGCATTATCGGAGATTTAGTTACCCCGGTCAATACAAACGTGATAATTGCCAAGGGCAACCAGACCGCTCGTCGATACCAGCACTTAAGTATGTAGGTAGAACCGATGGTGGTAAGTTTGTGGAGTAGATTGGAGGCATTTCTGTCCATAACGGTTATAGCGGCTTCCAAAGGGTTCATTCTGCTTTCCAAGTTGGTAACACAATCGTTCGCCTGGGTGAGAGCCTTTCGTTTGAGACCACTAGCTTCGAATTCAAGTTTTTCGAACTTAGATGGACACTGAAGTTAGCAACCATGCCTTGGATTGACGAGGTACCGAAGCCGGTGGGGACGCGACGACTGCCGGATCGGAGAGGTCGGCGTGTTCCGTGGGGGTTGTTGGTTAGAAGTTGCGAGGGCCGGCGGGAGAGAGAAAAGGGGAATCGAGAAGGGCAAGGACAATGAACATGAATATGAACATGAACGCAGACATGATCATGATGAGGACGAGGAAGCAAAAGGAACTCTGTATGCGGGGAACGCGATGTAAGGCTTCGGATACAACGCCATGACGATGAAGGGGGGATTTTTCGGTTTATTGACGAAGAGAAATACACGGGGAGTGGAGTTGAACAAAGGAGTTGCTAGGTGAGATTATTTATAGGCAGGAGAATCGTGGTGGATGGGTGGGATAGTTTATAGGCAGGAAGTGTCGCGAGAAGTTGACGATGGTGCACGAATATTTTCAGGACGAGGAGCGCTGAGGTGGGGAGAGCACGGTATTGTTTGTTTGGCCAGCGAGGGAGGGTAATCGCTTCTGTCTCCAAAGCGAGCAGCGCAGTGCAGTGCAGAGCAGCTGTGGAACGAACGAACGAACGAACGAACGGAAGCAAGCGTGTGGATGGATGGAATGGATGGATAGCTGGAGAGAAACCGTGCCAGGATTAGGTTGTGGTCTTGGCGATAGGCGGCGGCCTCGCGTTCCAGATAAAAGGGCTGTGGGTTCCCAAGAGTGACAGCGACAATCCTCGACTGCTGCGCCTGGTGTTCCCTGGTGTTCCCTAACCTTCAACGAGTACCCTTACTTTTTTTCCTGCGAGTCGCTGCCACCTCCACCACCACCAGTCCAGTCACCACCCAGTCTAGTGCTACAGCTAAGCCCGACCGCATACGCTACGCTGCACACTACAAAATAGAACGCAGAGCCCCTTATAACAACCCGTGTCCCCGCCTCTCGCACAAATTATCCTCCCACCCCCCACCCCAGTCGACCGGCCGATTTGATTGGACGCGCTCGCAAGCCATTCAGTCAAGTGGTAAGTTCCATCGGGACTTAACTTCTATTTAAGCTACTACAACCTATCTGCTGCTGCTGCTCTGCGCGCTACAATTTACCACACCACGGCTGCGGCGAAGTATACATTTACTGCTGCCACACCGCCTTAGGTCTGCCTGCCTGTCACGTCATCAACATAGCGTTCGTTCTTGAGCTGGAAAACGGATCCCCCGTTCAAGCTTCGTATTTCCTGAAGGTCGACTCCGCCAAGGAGGACCTTTTGTGTATCCTGAACATCTTTTTCTTTGGGTTCAATAATTATGGGCGTTGCATAGAAAATGTCGAGGTGAGCAAGCATTCCTTAGCGAGCACGTGACTTCGAGATGGGAAAAAAAAAAAGAGGGAATGGGGGATTTCAACTCACTGCTAGCCTGTCTCTCAATGGCGCGGCATCCCCATAATCATCACCACTCATGCCTCTGTATCTTTCTTTCACCATTGACTTCCATCGATGTGATTGATTGATTGAGTGTCTGTCGGGTTGATATTGGTTTGTCGATAACAATCATGATATATATGGTGATCGCCGTCACTATACATGTTGATTGATTGACGCTCGCTGCTGGTTTCACGGCAGTGCTTGTTGTCAGATCCCATCGTCTTCGTCGCCCGCCGTCGTCACTGTCCACAATTTTTCTGTTTGTTGTCCTCTGGCGATGAGATATCTCCTGCTGACTGCTGTTCGTGTTGTGACCTAGACTTGACCGACTTGTAACGTAAGTCTCCCATTGGTGCTCTGATTTGGATTCCGACTGGCCAAGCGCTAGCTAGCCATATGGCATCGTCATTGTACTAACGTGTCATCTCACTTTCACGCAGTCTACTTGATTCCGGATCGACCGCGCTTGTTCGGAACACAGCTGCGACCCAGCTTGCCGATATTCAAAAGTCCCATCCAGATGAACTATTTAACCTCCTTAACCGGGTTGTCCCACACCTACGCTCGAAAACATGGGAAACCCGCGTGGCTGCAACAAAGGCGATTGCGGGAATAGTAGACAATGCCGAAAAATGGGATCCCAATGCCGAAGAACGCGATATTGTGGACAAGATGAAGGTTGAGCCGGATTTGGATATCAAGCAAGAGTTCGGAACAGAGAACGGGAACGCCCTCCCCATAGATGATGGTCAATTAAGCTTCGAGACTTTGGATCTGACTTCGGTGCTAAAGTTTGGCAAGACGTTGCTGGGAAGTTCTGGAAAGGAATATGACTACTCTCTGGCGGATTTGGATCCTGCGGAACGGCTTGCAGCACAAAAGCGCAATGTCACTGCTCGGTTAGGACTGGGTGGTGAATATATGGAAGAAGAGATTGTCACCGAAAAAGACTTTGCAGCGCTTGGATCCCATACCGTGCAGACACCCCGGATAGATACTTCTGTAGGAAATTTTGCTGGACGGCCGCCTCCGCAATCTCCGGCCGTCAAGATTGCGATGTCACCGATGGAACCGCCCCCGTTCAGTGCGCAGACACCAACTGAAGAAGGCATGTCAAATCTTAGTAAGAGACAGATCAACGCCTTAAAAAGAAAAGCCAAGGCAAACGCCAAAAATCATGCGAACAAGGTGCGTGTAGTGGATTTGGGCGGCTCGCGACGCATGAGTACGGACGTCGGCGCCAGCACAATGGACCGAGAGGCGACAACGCCACACCCGGTGAAAAACGCCGAGAATGGTACCAATGCACAGCAAGATTACTTCTCTTTGGATACCAGCGCGCCACCGGATGAGACGAAGATTTCGGTGGAATATAAGGGACCGGCGCAGCCTCCTTCGCCGCTGATTCAGACGTCAGGAGAAGAAATGGATTGGCCATTTGAACGATTATGTGAAATTTTGATGGTTGATTTGTTTGATCCGAATTGGGAAATCCGACATGGAGCTGCAATGGGGCTAAGAGAGGTCGTGCGAGTGCATGGAGCAGGTGCAGGACGAGTACGCAATAGATGCCGTCAGGAAAACAATGTGCTGAACGAGAGATGGTTGGATGATCTCGCCTGCCGTCTATCCTGCATCTTCATGTTAGACCGTTTCGGTGACTATGTGTCTGATAATGTGAGTTCCCGTTGGCTGAGCGTTGTGTGTTGGTGTGTGCTAATTGGAACAGGTTGTTGCGCCCATCCGAGAAACAACTTCCCAGACTATGGGTGCACTATTGATTCATTTGGCACCCAAATCCGTTCATAAAGTCTATCGCAATCTGTACAGATTGGTTATGCAGGAGGACCTTGATATAGTAAAGCCTATCTGGCAAGTTTGCCATGGTGGGATGCTTGGTCTTAAGTATCTCAGCGCCGTGCGAACAGACCTTCTAACCCAAAATTCTGAGCTATTGGATGGCGTGGTTCGCGCAGTGATGCGTGGGCTGGCTGACCATGATGACGATGTAAGAGCTGTTAGCGCCGCCACTTTGATACCTATTGCAGCGGAATTCATCACTCTACGTCCTCAAGCAGTTGACGGATTGATCAATGTCGTATGGGAATGTCTGTCACATCTGAAGGATGATCTCAGTGCAAGCACAGGTTCAGTTATGGACCTGCTTGCCAAGCTTTGTTCATTTCCCCAAGTGTTGGAAGCCATGAAACATAAGGCATCAACCGACCCATTGTAAGTTCATCCCGTTTCACCTCGGTTTATCCAGTCTTTCGCCAACCGGCTAATTGAAATTATAGGCAATCATTTTCCCTATTGGTTCCTCGATTGTATCCTTTTCTACGTCACACTATCACCAGTGTTCGGTCTGCCGTATTACGCGCTCTTCTGACATTCTTGAATGTCCAAGGCGACGGCACTAAGGGCTGGGTGGATGGAAAAGTACTTCGCCTCGTTTTCCAGAACCTTCTTGTTGAAAGAAACGAAGCGGTGTTATCGTTATCTCTGCAAGTATGGACGGCCTTGATCACGGAACTTGCAAAGGACAGCCCGGCACGTTTTTCTCATGAGTTTGGACCTCATTTGGATCCACTCTTAACGCTCTTGACCACCCCGATTGGTGTTTCGCGTCATCCATGTCCCATGGATCCGTCACTGTTCATTCGACCGTCCGGTCAGACACTTGTACTGCCTGGAATAGTGGTGCCACCGAGAGGCCCTTCCCCGTCTCAAGTGCCGACACAAGAGCCAGAGCGAAAGAGGAGACGAAAGAGTGAAAAGAAGGAAGAACCGGTCTCGACTGGGCACAATGTAGATGGTCACATGATTCAAGGAGATATCGATCTGGTTGGGCTAGAGACGATTATCAAGACAAAGATCGCCGGCGCTGTTGCCATGGGTTTGGCTATGAGCTTGTGGCCGAAGGAAGGCGTGTTGGCCGTATTCCAACCAAGAATAATTCCTCATTTAAGGTCACCATATGCATCTACTCAACTAGTTGTTGCCATGACTATCGAGGAGTATTCGAAGGCAAATAAGGAACCTAGTCCACTTAAAACTGTCTTCCTGGAAGCCCTGCTGGACGTCCTCAACTCAGACCGTCCGGCTTTCTATCGGGACCTCGTGTCTTATATGCAAATCGTCCGCTCACAGTGCCAAGCGTTACTAAATGCCTTCAAGTATGACGGTAAGGTGGCGGCTTCGAAGATACCTACCATTGCCGTGGTTGTACAAGGGGATGTTGATGCTGGCTCCGAGGCTTTCGGTATTGCCAATGCAGAAAGAATCGTAAACGAGGATTTCACAAGACTGAAGAAGGGAATGATGTCTGCGCAGAAGCTACTCTCGTCGCAGGCACTAACAGACGCACGCTCATCTGCTGTACACGCCATCGAGGAAGCCAAAACAGCTAAGGCACATAGAGATGCTCGAATCTTAGCAGCTGCCGCTAGCGCCTACATCGCTTCCGGAGAGTTACCCAAAAAACTGAACAATATCATACGGGGTGTCATTGAGAGCGTCAAAACGGAGGAAAACTTTGATCTTCAGAAGCGATCTGCTCTGTCCGTGGCGTCTTTGGTTGGACTCTGCTCTAGAACAAACCGGACGGTCGTTTCAGACAAGGTTACAAAGAATCTTATCTCCTTCCTTTGCGTGGACACCTCAGAGGTTCCAATATTCCATGTCAACTCAGGTCTAAGGGACAGCATCCTCTCACTTCGGAAGGAGGAGGATCGGAGGGAACACGCAGATCAAGCGACATTCGAGAGAGAAGCAAAAGAAGCGGCGGTGAAACGGCGAGGAGCTAAAGAGGCACTAGAGCAACTGGCAAAGACGTTTGGAGCTGATTTATTTACCAGTGTACCCAAGATCCGGGACTGTATAGAAGCGCCACTGCATGCTGCCTTCAGCGGCAACCTACCTGCCAACATTACCCAGGCCAATGTTAATCTAGGGCAAGAGGTTGTGGACGGACTTTCGACCCTTCGGGCACTGTTGCCAAAGTTTCATCAGGACTTGCATCCAGCTATAATCCGGCTTGTCCCATTGATAATAAAAGCTCTTCAGTCTACATTCTCAGTTCTTCGATACGCTGCTGCTAAGTGCTTTGCGACCATCTGCAGTGTTATCACAGTGGAAGGAATGACTGCCCTGGTGGAAAGTGTGTTGCCAATGATTGGAAACGCTCTCGATTTGCAGTGCCGTCAGGGTGCAGTTGAATGCGTATATCATTTGATCCATGTCATGGAAGAGGATATCTTACCTTACGTCGTATTCCTGATTGTGCCAATATTGGGTCGCATGAGTGATTCGGACAACGACATTAGGCTAATCGCCACTACAACGTTTGCAACCCTAGTTAAGCTTGTTCCATTAGAGGCTGGTATTCCAGATCCACCCGGGCTTTCTGAGGAACTCTTGAAGGGTAGGGACCGCGAGCGTAAGTTCATTGCACAGATGCTTGATGTCCACAAGGTCGAACCATTCGAACTACCGGTTACTATAAAGGCGGACCTGCGTTCCTATCAACAGGAGGGCGTCAATTGGCTTGCTTTCCTCAACAAATACCATCTCCATGGTATTCTTTGCGACGGTAAGTTTTCTTTGTGGATTCGAGATGTATGTGGCTTACAATATATCAGATATGGGTCTCGGAAAGACACTCCAGACTATATGTATTATCGCGAGTGACCACCATATGCGGGCCGAGGAATTCAAGAAGTCGGGGTCACCTGAGCACCGTCGCCTTCCCTCACTCATCATCTGCCCGCCTACACTCTCGGGACATTGGCAACAGGAGATCAACCAATACGCCCCGTTTTTGACAGCTACTTGCTACGTTGGAAATCCGGCCGAGCGTGCCAGAGTAAAGAGTCAACTTGGCGTAACTGACATTGTTATCACGTCCTACGACATCTGCAGGAATGATATCGAACAGATGTCGAAACTAAGTTGGAATTATTGTGTGCTCGACGAAGGCCACATCATCAAGAACTCTAAAGCGAAACTTACACAGGCCGTCAAACGGATTGTCGCCAATCACCGTCTGATTCTGTCTGGAACCCCAATCCAGAACAATGTGCTTGAACTCTGGTCGTTATTTGATTTCCTCATGCCTGGCTTTTTGGGTACGGAGAAAGTGTTTCTCGACAGATTTGCAAAGCCCATCGCAGCGAGTCGCAACAGCAAAAGTAACTCCAAGGAACAGGAAGCAGGTGCCCTGGCAATCGAAGCCCTACACAAACAGGTGCTGCCATTTTTGCTCCGACGGCTCAAGGAGGAAGTATTGGATGACCTACCTCCCAAGATTATCCAGAATTACTACTGCGATCTCAGTGAACTTCAGAAAAAGCTTTATGACGATTTTGCCAAGAAACAGTCGAAAGTCATTGCCCAAGAAGTTGGTGCTACCGGTGGCAAGGAAGCGAAGCAGCACATTTTCCAGGCTTTACAGTACATGCGGAAGCTTTGCAATTCCCCATCTTTGGTCCTCAACGAGAAGCACCCTCAATATGAAGCGGTTACTCGACAGCTGGCCAAGGAGAAGTCGTCACTGCGAGATCCCGTTCATGCGCCGAAATTGGGTGCCCTCCGCGACCTGTTACTAGATTGCGGCATTGGGGTGGATAGTAATACGTCACCTGGCGAGCTATCTACGGGAGGCAATGCCATCAGTCAGCACCGAGCCTTGATTTTCTGTCAGCTCAAAGAAATGTGTGATATCGTCGAAAATGATGTTTTCAAGAAGTTACTGCCATCAGTGACATTTATGCGGATGGATGGTGGTACGGATTTTCGGAAACGACAAGAGCTTGTGACCAAGTTTAACGGGGATCCGTCGATTGACTGCTTGCTCTTGACCACGCATGTTGGTGGTTTGGGTCTCAACTTGACAGGTGCAGACACTGTAATCTTTGTGGAACACGACTGGAATCCTCAGAAGGATATGCAAGCCATGGACCGCGCGCATCGTATCGGCCAGAAGAAGGTCGTCAACGTTTATCGCCTCATCACTCGCGGAACACTAGAAGAGAAAATCATGAGGTAAAACAGACTTAATCAAACCCCCCTCATCCACTATGTGCTAACTCTGGTAATAGTCTACAACGATTCAAGCTGGATGTAGCATCCACCGTTGTTAACCAACAAAACGCGGGATTGGCAACGATGGAGACGGACCAGATCCTAGACCTGTTCAACATCGGCGAGACAGTTGCAGCACCAAAACCAGATGGTGACGATGAAATTGTCGATGCCACCACCGGAGAGGTCAGACAAAAGGGTACCAAGGGAGTGCTGGATGATATCGGCGAACTTTGGGATGAGAGTCAATATACGGATGAATACGACTTGGGTAATTTCATTGCCAGTCTTAGGGAATAGTTTTTTTTCCTTTTTTTTTCGGATGGTTTACGGGAAGTGTGGTGGTGGTGGTGGTTGTGGGGGAGTTTTTCTGTCGTTCCATTTCTACAACTTGTATAGGTTTTTTTTTCCTCTTTCAACACATCACTTTTTTACCCCCCTTACTTACTACCCCCCGTTGTGTTTTTTCCTGTCGATGGGAGTTTGATACGGCTTTGTTTTTTTTCGCCCGGGCTTGAACTGTATATTAGCGACTTACTT
>MU122103.1:804391-895849 GCA_014904905.1 Wilcoxina mikolae CBS 423.85 | reverse complement strand
GTTATTGGGCTTTCTGTTCTGTCTCTTGCAGCTTCTTTTTTTTTATCTAGGCTAGCAATCTGATCTGGGAATAGAGAATATGGAGGGTAGGAGGAAGGAGGGACTGTATATAAGGGGGGGGTACGTTTGGTCTGTTTGGAAACGAAAGGGCTTTTTGCAAAGGAATAACGTTTGTGAGTTGAGTGATGTTCGATGTTGCCTATCCACAGTGCACTCCAAACTAGAAGGAAAGAAAACACCCGTCTCTCCACAAGGTGGAGATTTTCAAACCTGCTGTTATTTGACAGAACGTAAGGTCCTACCCCCGGTTAGCTTTTGCTTCTCGGATCATCCATCTTGCATGCACTTAGTAGAACCATGTTTTGCACTTGTACCTGTACCTGTACCTGTACCTGGAAGTATATGTATATGTATGAACAGTCACTCGAATTGACGAGAACAAAAAAAAACGAAAAAGAAAAAACACCTAACCCTACAAACCCCGTTTCCCAAAGCCATCATACAGGTACATCCATCGATCCATCCACCCCCCTAGTTGAGCGAGAAGAGCAAAAGACGCATCTAAAACACAAACATCGTATGAAAGGAAAGGAAAAGTTAAAAAAGTAAAAAAGTTAAAGTTAAAAAAAAAACACTACAAGTAAACACAAACTGAGTTTGATAAACACTCTCTTAATCTTTCTTCCCGTGACCGCACAAATTCATTTAACAGGTACCCATCCCCCTCGAACATTAACCATACACCGTGGATAATTATCCCATATCATCCTACTACTCCATTGGGTTTCTGTATCCATGCAAATGCAACCTTTAAAGGTTGAACAGATGCCACAACAAACAATAAACATGGGTTTCAAACACTATACAGTGTTGAACTCCAACCACTACCGGGACAATCAACGTAGATCGTCGTCACTGCCGTCTTCTTCCGCCATCGCAGTAAGTCCGATACCACCGTCGTCAACGTCCCACAAATCGTCACCCATTTCATTTGCACTTTGTTCTCTGGTCGGTCGCTGGATTAGTTTCTGTTGGTTCAGATAATGTCTTAATTGTTTGACGCCGGAACCTGAAAAGACACAGAAGACGGCTCGTTGGTTTTCATTGAATTCTAAAGTCGAACTCGTTAGCATTGAGGATATGAATGAAGAAATAGCTGATGGAACCTTTTGGAGGAGACCGGCAAAACTGCGTATACTCGGTTTTCCGATAGAATGCCTCGACACCGGTCAGGGAAAGATGAGTCAAACGTTGACAGTGGTTGATAAGGTCATGGATTCCCTACAGATAGTAATGGTTAATATAATATCGTGTGAAGGATCAAGTTAGCAGTGGCGTACCTCAACAGACAGATGCATGCAGTAACTCAGATGAACCCTCTCCAATGGACAGGGTGAGTTATTCCCACGCCTAACTAAACTTTGTATTGCAAAATCCGTGATATTGTTGCACTTTACAAGCCCAATTCTTCTCAGTTTGGGCAATAATGCAAGTTGACACACACTCGCATCCGTGAGTCGTAAGCAACATGCCAGATCGATGTATCGAATCCTTGTGCAAGTTGACACCAACTCACGAACAGCACGATCCGTGATATGACTACAGTGACCTAGGTGCAGATTGTGGAGATTCTTTCCCAGTCTCGTGATGGAGTTCACAGCTCTATCTGTAATATTACGGCACTTTGCAAGAATGAGGTTTCGAAGTCGAGGCGCCATCTTGACAATCTTGTCAACTGCATCATCCGTGATGAGACCACAGTCGGTGAGATCAAGGATGCGGAGAGATTCAAAAGACTTATTGCCTGGAAGATGTAAAAACGCCTCGTCACTCAGAAGATCGCAATATGCCAGCCGAAGTTCTCGGAGATGTTTGAGGTTCGAGAGCAAGTGGGTTACAGAGTCGTCGGTAATCTGATGGCATCGGTGGAAATCAATTTCAAGCAGTTGCGGGCAGTTTTGTGCGAGTGCAAGGACGGTGGCATCGGTTATTTGGTTGCAGTCATTGAGTTTCAACTATATCGCTGATATTAACTTCAGTAACCTAAAAATGTTATGCACGGAAACTCACTCTGCGTAGCATCCGTCGATTTTTCGATAGTGGTATCAACGAGCTGTCTGTAACACCCTTGCAACCGGCAAGATTCAACCCCTGCAGCCTCGGGCAGTTATCTGCCACAACCAACATCGATTCATCCGTAATATTTTCCAACTGCGACAAATCCAACGCCTGAATCCGGGGATTAGCCTCCAAAATTTCCTTGAGAGGAGAATCTGTCAATCCCGAGCAGTTTGTCAAGGTGAGTCTCTCCAGTCGCGTGCAACGAGTCAAGGGTGTCAGAGATCCGTCGTTAACTTTGTCGGCGATAAAGTTCAAGTTGAGCCGGCGAATGAGCTGGGGGTAGGCAAAGAAGGCGTTGTCGGATAGTAATGCTGAAACCATCGCTTGATACTTTTTAAATTCCGCAAAATAGGGCCGCTGCCAGAGAAGCTCAACACTGAAATGCGCCCATTGTTTCGTAACTAGCATGCAGGCCCGGAGGTCCACAGGTGAAGCCAGTTTACTAAATATAGCAATCAAAAGTTCTGGTGGTAGTCGATGGATGGGACTCAGTGGTTGTGATGACTTCTTGAGCGACTGACTTGGAGAGACAGTCATGTTGCGGAAACCAGTTAGTTCCCCGATGGAAGTCTGCGAGTCGTCATATATCATCATCATGTCCTGATCTTCATCCAGTATTCGTTCTGGACTGCTGCTCGAAGAACTCTCAGAGGCAGGGCGGCCTGGAAAGTCAGACGTCGAACGTTGACGCGACCTCATGTTGACAGGTGCGGATTTGACGGTGCAGTGATGCCGAGAGTCCAAACCGAATAGGAGCGGAGCTGGGCTGGCTGTAGCCACAAGATCGCGGATTTAAAAGGGTCGAATCCAAATTTATGCGGGGGTGGAGGGGGGAGGGGGGAGGGGGGTTGAAGACGGATCGTTGCGCACACGAGCGACGAGGATGGCGCAGCCGGAGTCGGGAGGGGTTGACTGGGGGTCCGAGAGCCAGGGAGGAGCGACTAACGGAGAAGAGCAGAAGGGGAGGGAAGAAGGGGGTCAAGAAAGAGATGGTGGCGGGTGTATCGTCGTTGGACCAGATTTTGGGACCTTTCCTATGTCGTTTGTAATCAACTAATTAATTAATTAATTGGTTGTCGGCTGTCTGGTTGAGATGTTGCGCAGGTTGACTGAGGTTGCGTGAGGGTTGAGGGTTGAGGGTTGAGGGGAATCGTTTGTGCCAAGCCACCCAGCAGACGCCACCAACCACGAACTGAGGACTGCGAGAAGATGGCAGCAGTAGGGGCAGATATCCGGGTCCAACGAGCGCAGAACAATAGCTGCTGGTGCTGGCTGCGCCTGTCGACCTGGAAATCCAAATAAACCGAGGAAAAGACAGGAACTGCATCTTGTAGCACCGCCCACCTGTTGCACCTACGTATGCTGTCTTGTCTAGTATCTACCCGCTCCACTGGCAGCAACCTGGTGTCACCTCCCCTCTATCTATCTCCTCCTCCACCTCCACCTCCACCTCCGCTATGATTCCCTCTGCCGTGTTCTTTGCCCTGTGCCTGGTCTTTATAGCCGTTGTCACTTTGCTTCTACAGCGGCGCTACCTGCCCCTGCGCTCGACTCCAGAATATCTACTTGTGTCAACCTTCTTGGGGCTCTTCCTTTCATCATCAATCATCGTCCTCGTGCCCATCGACCTTGCCTCAGCCTCTTCCACAGACGACGGTTCTAGGGGTATGCTATGGACTCCCCTGCAGATGCAGCCCTAGTCACAGGTAGGTACTAACAAGCTTTGCAGGTATCGTCCTTCCAGAGAGGGTTCTTCTCGTTGCGTGGCGCATTTCGTACTGGCTTTGCTTCGTCCTCACTTGGGCCATCCTTCCAATATTACTTTCCTACTCCGACTCCGGCCACTGTTCCCCGCAAAAACGACTGCTTCAGTCCCTTCGCGAAAATGCGCGCTATCACCTGATAGTTCTTTCCATCGGTGCTGTGGGGCTCATCTACTTCTTCCTATCCTCGGGGTTCCGCTTCTACTCCATTAAGGGATTGCTGGTTGCTCTGTCATATTGCTATGCGCTCTTTCTGGCCATCTCCCTCATGGGTCACGGACTTGTTGCAATCCCTCGAGGGCTGTTTCACGCCTCGAGCATCTCTGGGACACTCCTAAAGTTGCAAAGACAAGCTCCCAGGGCCTACGACAAGCTCTTGGAAGCGACCAGCAACTTGGAGGCGGTGGAATCAGAGGTAATGCTGGTCCGGCAGCGCAAGACTGGAACGGCGTTGGAGTTTCAAGAGTGGATAGAAGAGTTGGCAGAAATGGCGCAAGTACCCGAGTCTGGCAGCCGCTCTGGAGGTCTCTTGGGTTCTTCTCGCCCAAGCGTCCCCTCTGTCATAACGGAGGAATACCTTGCAGCTCTCACACAACGTTTGAAACTTTGTATTCATCGCCGTGCGCGCTTCCTTTCAGAGTGGGAAAATTTAGTTCAATCCGCCGCCGATGCGCAATCTATTCTCGACTCCAAGTCCTCTCAACGGTTGACGTTTACCAAACACTTTGCCTCGCCCACACTCCTTGAGAATATATCCATTCTAAACCCATATACTCGCCATCTCTTCTACTTCCATTTGCTCCCCTACATGCGGATTGCGGTGGCCAGCTTGTTATCCATGGCCTCGATCATGATTGTTTGGACGGAAGTGGTTCACTCCTACTTTCCTAAGGCCGCTGTAATCCGTTATACCGTGGTGCACCATCCATCGTCGTCGTCAGGCAAGATTGGTTTTGCAGGTCAATGTATCTCCAGCCTCTGGATCTCGTATATGTGTTTCGCAGCATACTACTCGTTGAGCGCAGTTAAGGTCTGGGGCTCTTACGCTCTGGTCCGTCGTGGGACATCAGCTTCGTCTGCTTGTTTCTATGCTTCGTATGCCGCACGCCTCACGGTTCCTCTGGCATACAACTTTGTCTCGTTTTTACCCGAAGAAGACATCGTCAACAAGAGCGTCTTTTACACCTTTTTGGGAAAACTCATCAACCTTACTGCTATCTCGGAAGGATTCAACGACTTCTTCCCGGTTCTTGTTCTCATCCCTGTTTGTGCGTCCTTGTTCAACTGGTACCGCCGCATCAAGGAGATTTTTGGATTTGGAGACGTGGTAGATGAACAAGAAGAGGAGAATGCGTTTGAGACTGGAGGATGGCGGGAGGGTCGGGATCTTATCGAGCGGGAGCTCCAGGGGACGACTACAGGTGCATTTTCATCCCGGGCCAGTGGTGGAGGAGTGGCACGGAGTATGAACTATGGATCTGCGTCTGCTGCTGGTCCAGCAAGATCGACAGCGCCGAGGAGTCGGTATACAGATGAACCTGCTGAGGAAGAGCATGAGCAAGATGAGGGGGTATTGCGCGGGTTTGTGCATAGAGTCCAGAATACGCTGGATACGGTAGAGGCCCCACGGTGGTTCAAGGACGTTACGAAACAGCAGAATCGACCACGGTGGATGGCGGGGAATTAAGCTTGCAGTGTGATGATTGTATGTATGATAGAGGGCGTTCTTTTGGAGTGGGGGGTGTTTTTCTGTTGCTTTTTGGGAGGGTGGGCTATAGATCTTTAATTGCAGTTGGGCTGGGTCGGTCACATGGCTATTGGTTGTTATGAATACGTTTATATATCCATCACGATGTTTTGGAGTGCGAAGGTTCCTGAGAATAATATGCTTCTCAATCCATTCCATTTTCTGCTGCAGGATCTCGCGGACCAAAGATTGATAACGACGGCCCAACTAGAACCCCACAGACCTCCCACTCTATGCCAATATTGCAGCCGTGGCAGAATATGTCCATCCCATTTCACGAATGTAAAAGGCGACAGATAGTTCGGTAGTCATGCAATCATATTTCCGTGCTCAACATCCCGTATAGTAGTAGTATCAAACCGAACCCCCGACCCGTTGCTGCCTGATGTTGGAAGAAAAAGAAAAAGAAACCAGAAAACAACCCGTAGAAGAGATCCCAAACGAAACAGATAGCAATGGTGTATAGTTGGCGGCGAAGAAAAAGCTTTTTTTAATTTTTATCAAGAGTATAGAACCCCCATTTAATGACCAGCCCTTCTCGACTCGGCAATGACGTTAGTCAACTCGTCGACCTTTCTCTTCGCACGGACGTAGGTTCCGAGCTATATAGATTTATGGTGATCAGTATATCGGCGGGTGATGGTGGCGGGGATATTGAATGTACCCTCTTCTTGGCAAGTTTGCGGGCACGCTTGTCCTTGGAGTTACGGAGCAATTCGATAACGCGGCGCTCGTATGGGGAGAGACTAAGATGTTCCGTTAGTACTTGGATAGGCGGAAATGTATTGGTGGTTGGTGGTGGTATTTACCCAGCGACCTCCTTGACGATCTCGCGAACGAAAGCAGTGCGCTTGGAGAGGTGACCCTTGCGGCGGGAGATTTTGGCCTTGGGGTCCCGAGCGGTGAGCTTGTTGTAGCCCTTGTTGAGCCCGTAGGCAAGACCTATCCATCGCGACAACCCAACATCAGCACCTTGTTACCTTCCCGTCCATCCATCCATCCATCCAGTCTCCCTCCAACCCATCCGTAGCCGATTCGTTGCGTATCGCGCGGGAAAAAAAAAAGAACGTACCGGACTTCTCGACTGCCATTGCTGTTTGGTTGTTAGTACGATTGAGAAATTGTCGTCGTCGTCGTCGTCGTCGTCGTCGTGATACTTCGGCGTCGGGGGGAGGATTGGTGCGAAAAGCTAAGCCTGCTGTGCGATGCTCCCCCAATTTGTGACGGCTAATACTGAAACTAGGCACTGAGGGGTCACCAAGCCCTATTCCCGCAACGCACAATCAACACAAACGCAACAACCACCCACCCAAATTTTTGTTCCCCCCCTCCATCTCAAGTTCAACTTCCTCGAGGACAGCCAAAGACATCACCCGCTACCCGCACTCCCCCCCAAATCGAAATCCATAATCATGGTACGCTTTCTACCCCGCAAAATGGCCCAAAAAAAAATGCGGGAATCTTTGAAGCTGACAGATTGAAATGTTATAGTCTGACGCAGGAGAGGATGTACGCTTTACCACTACCATCTATTCATCAATTTCATCTACAAACTTTTTCTGTTCAAATTGCGAAAGCGACATAGCATATATGCCCTAACACCTCGAAATTATAGATTCCCCAGGTTGAGGCCGCCGAGGAGATCGAGGTTGCCGCCGATGCTGCCCCCAAGGGTCAGATGTCGGTTGAGGACGCCCTGAAGGGTGTTCTCCGTCACGCTCTCGTTCACGACGGTCTTGCTCGTGGTCTCCGTGAGGCATCCAAGGCTCTCGACCGTCGTCAGGCCCACATGTGTGTTCTCAACGAGAACTGCGATGAGGACGCCTACAAGAAGCTTGTCGAGGCTCTTTGCTCTGAGCACAAGATCCCTCTCATCAAGGTTGCCGATGGCAAGAAGCTTGGTGAATGGGCTGGTCTTTGTATACCTCCCACCCTCACTCACATATGTTCGTACTAACAACGGTTTGAAACAGGTGTTCTCGACCGTGAGGGTAACGCCCGCAAGGTCGTCAACTGCTCTTGCTGCGTTGTCCGTGACTGGGGTGAGGAGTCCCAGGAGCGCAACGTCCTCCTCCAGTACTTCGACACCCGGTAAATGCGTTTTTTTTCTTTCATCTGAAGGAAAAACCTCACAGAATTTGGGCGGGACCAAGGAATGGATCTAGATTTCCTTTTTCTTATGAGGCATGAGTTTTGATGAGAGAACTTTGAGAACCGGGATTTCTTTTCGGTAAAAACAAAAAGGGGTTATTTTTCTTTGGGTTTTTCACTTTTGTTTGGCAAGGTTTTCTGGCGCTCATCGATCATATCATCATGTCTATGGGAATGGGAAAAAAATATGGATCCTCTGGTTGGGACAATCCCACAAGCAAGTACCTCTATTTGGGCGTGAAATGCCGCTCGCCATCATTCGCAGTAACCCGTCCAGAATGCGTGCAATGAAGAATCGTCTTTTCATAGTCCATGTCGCCTTAGCATACAGCGTCAACTCCTCGGTTTCAGTCTCAGGACTAAACTAACCGCACACCACACAATCATGATATAGTATACAGTGGGGTGTAACTCGACTCCAATTGATACCTTGTTTCCGCAATAATCCCATAACGCAAGAAAACAAAAGACCCATCCCACAAAGTATACCACACTACACAATCGTCACAAAAATCCGAACAAACCACTGAATGAGATGAGGGAAAAGACAAACAAAGGCATATAGGCCGCGCCAAAGACACCTGACCGTGTAAAATGTTAGGAAAACAAAAAAAAACTAATAAAAACTGGTTCAGACCAAACAAGTAGCACGCACGACGCCTGCAAACCAATGGGGATACGCCAAAATGAAGTAAAGAAAATGTCCTTCCTTCCCTTGTTTGTATCCTACAAGCTGGTCTCCCACCGGAGCTTGAGGGTATCAAGACATACACACATCAACTGAGGTCACACACACATACACACACACGCACACACATAACTCCAAGAAACGATAGACAGAGAAATAAAAGCCAAAATGGGGAATAAAGAGTTTACATTCGAAGCAATCGCCGCCGTCGTAAGAAACCCAAGACCCGTATGATATAGAAAAAAACACCAGAAACAGACAGAAAACCTCACGCCGAAAACGCCGATGAACCAGAAGAGCTATTTATGCCAAACGTCGGGGGTGGCATGGATTTGGAAGAGTGAGAATTGGAAGAGACGTTGTCTGGGCCCTTCAACCTTGGAGGAGACTTCAGAGATTGCGTGCTGAACCGTCTCTTAATGCGGGTTGCCATCTCCTCTTTACTGAGATTTAATACACCGCCGGGACTGCCTTTACCGGGGGTGGGAAGGTCCATTGTAACATCGACTGTGCTGATAGGATGGTTGAGAAGGCGCTGATGTCGTGGATCGGATGAAATGATGGAGAGGATGTCGTCAAACTGTTCAGATGCCGTTAGTTAGGAATTCAATACTAGAAGCGAGAACAAACTGGAGATATACCTTTATCCAGAAGACATGTTGAATATTCAGGTACTTCTCCTTTTCAACCATTCGAGAAGCCGCTCGTTCTTCCATACTCTTCGTGCTCCGATCCGAATCCACATTCAAATCTTCGCAAAGGATTGGTGAGAGGACACTCCACATGCGCAAACGCTCGTGTTCGGTTGCCGGCCGGCGCTCAGTCAGTTGATATCCGTTGAACGTAAGATCGTTCGTCCCAAGCGCGAGGGCAACCTGAATGTTCAGCACCCACTTTTCCCAAGTATGCGTGATACCGTTTGGTGTTAGATTACCCAGGGTCGGATGGGATGCTGCGGGAAACGTGGCTGCGAATAGTGGGATAAAATGCCGGTAGTCTTCTGGTGTACGTCCTCGAGCCTCATTCTCTGCTGCATTTCGAAGGGTATACGGAAGGGATTGAATGCGAGCAGCCTCCCTTGCCTCCTCTTCAATACGACGAGCCTCCTGTTCCTGGGCGAGTTGTTGCTGAAGTTCCTCGGCAATTTTTCTGTCCCTGGCTTCCTTTTCAGCCTTTTCCCTTTGTCGTTTCGCCTCTTCCTCGGCCGCTTTGCGTTTCCGTTCAGCTTCTTCAATGCGACGATTCTCTTCCAAGCGTTCCTGCTCAAGTCGTTGTTTCTCAGCTTCCTCCTTGCGACGACGTTCTTCAGCCTCTGCAGCGAGCCGTTCTTGTTCTTTTCGGCGACGTTCTTCTTCCAGTTGGCGCTCGACTTCCCGTTGTCGTTCCTCCTCGAGGCGAATTTCCCGCTCTTTAGCCTCCCGCTCTTCAAGTTCTCTGGCTTCCCTTTCTTTTCTCTTCTGCTCGGCTTTCTCCATTGCTATTCGTTCCCTCTCTTCTCTCTCACGAGCTTCACGAGCTTCGCGCTCCCGGGCTTCCCTTTCCAGCCTTTCCTGCTCTTCCCTGGCTTTCGCGGCACGTTCGAATTCTTCCTTTTCTTTGGCTTCCCTCTCACGTTCTTCCCTTTCGGCCTTCTCGCGGGCTTCCCTTTCCTCTTGCTCCCTTTCCTCCTGTTCACGAATCGCTCGTTGCCTTTGTTCCTCCTTCTCTCGCACCCGTCGCAACTCCAATTCTCTGGTAATAACCTCATCGGCCTTTCGGTCCTTGGAATCCTTGGCAGCTTTTTTCTGAATTAAGGCCAACTCCTTGGTAAGGTATTTCATCCTCAAGATTTCCCTGGCTTCTTGATCCAGTTGTTCTTGAGTTATCCCTTCCATTCGTTCTGTTTCCTTTATTCTTTTCTCCGTGTTCGGCCTTTCATCCTTGGATTTTCTTTCCCTCCGATCTCGATCTTCTTCCTTATCTTTCTCCCGTATCCGTCGCCGGCGCTCCTCCTCAGTTTGACGGGGCTTCTCTGGTTCGTCTCGATTGGGCCGTCGCGAATCATCTCGGCGTCGTGACGGCTCAGATGACACCGATGTAGGTCTTGGATGCTGTTCCGAATGCCTTCCTTCCCTTAATCGCCTGGGTTCTTCAACAAGAGAATCTCGCCGCCGAGGATAGCGATCGCGATCATCTGGATAATCCTCCCTTTTGCGCCTCCTCAACTTCTCCTCTGCCTGCCGTCTCTCGATATCCGAACGGGGTGCTTTGGGTGGCGAGCGAGTCCTAGATACATGCCTCTTTGTTTCTCGTGTTGTGCTGTCCGACCTTGTAGTTGACGGTCGTCGTTCCCGTGTAGGCTTCACCTTGGGTCGATTAAGTGGCGGTGCATCTTCCATTTTAATATCCTCAGACGGTTCAATCTTAGGTTTCGTTATTCCAGATTCAACCCTGATGGTGTCCTCCATGTCGGACTTGACTCCAGTAGACTTGGTGTATTTTCCGGATTGACGATCTGGTTTACTACCGCTGTCTGAATCGCGTTCTGAAAGCGGCATCAAGGGATCTCCGATTCGAGCGGCCTCTTCCTCGTCCCGAACTTTCCCAGACACAAGACGTCGTCGTTTCTTAGCTATACCTGGTGTCAGAGCGTCTGAATCGCTACGCTTAGGTCTGCCAAGTCTTGCTTTAGGCGGGCCCAGAGGCTCGGTGGTGGACTCGCGATCAGAGACAGCTGGAAGATCGCCCAAACGGTGGGATGGATTCACAGATACAGAACGCTTGGTGGCTTTGTCGTCGGTAAGTCTCTTCGTTGGGGGCCGACTCTGGGTCCTCGAAGATGAAGACGCAGATGAGTTGCGTCTCAGCTGTTTTGCTGATGACCTGGACTTTGGTGAAGATTTGTGGCGAGAAGGAGACTTAGTCTCGCTTGGGCTGTTGCTACTTCCTGCCTTTTGCCAAGCCTCCTTCAGCAATTGAACCTCTTCCTGCCAGAACTCCCCCTCTCTCTCCCGTGCAATCTCGGAATACGATCTGCCCCTGCTATCCCTTCGGCGGGGGTCCACACCATTCTCAAGAAGGTATCGAAGAATCTCAACGTTTCCTCGCCCAATTGCTGCAAGCATAGGCGTCTCCTCTCCAACGGGCATTGACACCTCCCTCTTTCTCCGACTGCCCTCTCTGTCCGCCTGGCCAGGCACTGGATCCGCTTCCGCTGCATATGCGAGCAACAGACTGACAAGTTCAGTATGACCTCCCTTGATAGCACCGACTAAAGCCTCCGTATCTGGTTTCAGTCCAGTTTCCAACAGAGCATGAACCATTTGGAGATCCCCTTCCCGAGCCTTCTCCCGTAGCTTTATGACAGAACCCTTTCCAGAATCCAACCACAACAGGTCCTTCCGACTCTGTTCAGCTCTGGCGTTTCGACGACGGCCTTTTTGAGGAGCAGGTGGCGATTGATGTGCAGGGCTGGCCACGGAAGCATCCCTCGAAGAAGGGCTATCACGGTCAACGGGAACACTCGCTCGATTGGTCTCATCGTCAGAGGTGCGTTGGGCAGGTCGCTGCTTGATGGCGGCCTTGAGGAGTGACTGAATTTCTTCACGGACTTCGGTAGGTTCATCATCCTCCTTGTTGGCGTCCAAACAGCTCCTCCCTTGCCGGTCTCGTTTTCGAGGATCCGCACCTAGCTCGAGCAAATACTGAACGACAGGCACATGGCCATTCTCGACGGCATCTAGAAGGGGGGATTCCAGATCAATTCTCGATTGTACATCATAGAGTGCACCATGAGCAACCAGGGCCTTGACGACTTCCAAATGGCCGTTGAGGGACGCTTCGTGAATGGGCATGTAACCTGCGTTATCCTCTGCATTGATCAGCTCTACACTTTGCTCCAGTATTGTTTCAACATCCTGAACGGCCCCCCGCCCACATGCTCGATGCAGATGTGTTCGACCAGCAGTGTCTCGCTTTGGCTTATGCGACATGCTTATCGGGGAGCCGGGCGTCCGGGCAGCAGCAGAATGGAGCCGGCGATGGCGAGTCGGTGAGCCTTGACGTGATAACGAGGATGACGAGTCGTTGTCCGAAGGGTCGTCTCTGGAAGTGTTTAGAGGTGCGGGTATTTTTCGCTGCTTTTTGAGACCGGGTTGTGCCCGAGGTTTTGAAACAATAGTTGGACTAAATCTTGAATTGGGGGGAAGTGGTGAGGATGAACGGACGGAATGTTTTCGTGCTTGAGGTGATGATTCAAGGGTTGAATTCCTCCGTCGCCGTGGTCGAGGTTCAGGTTCGGGTTCAGGTGGTTCATCGTCTGAAGTCGTGGTGCCATCGGTTGGTGCCTTTCGTTTTCTGGAATTGTTATGGTGCTGCGAGGCATGGTGCAGATAGGAGCGAGACCTCTCTGGGCGGGGTCCATCCTGTTCGACGTATAGAGAATCGCGCTCGCGAGTCATTCGCCGCATAGGCGATGATGAACGAGCCGAACTCAAATCTGAAGAATACTCTGCATCTCCATCGTCAACATCTCCCCTCGATCGCCGTTCATCATTTGCATTCCTTCCCCTCGCAGCACTCCTTGACAAACTTCTCCTCCTTCTCTTACGTGGACTATTATCATCGTTGTTGTTGTCGTTATCAATATTCCCCCTTCTCCGCCTTTCCTTCCCGCTATTCTCACCGCCCCTCTTCCAGTCGCGCTTGCCACCCCCATTCTTCGGGGATAATGATGATTCCTTATTCCTACGTGCATCATACACCCCGCGCAAGACAACGGTTTCCGCCTCGGAAGCATTACCATCGTCCTCAGCGGCGCGTGTTGAAATACTGGCGATGGGTTTCGCAGGTGGCAGTGATCGTACTGACTCTTCTGTGGGCGGTCGGAGTTCTTGGTAGTGGTTATGATATTGTTGCTGTTGCGATGGTGCTGGTGGTGGTGGTGCTGCTATCGCTGCTGCTGCTGTTACTGGTGATGGATTGCACACTGGTGGGAAGTTCGTGTGATTGTTACTACTCGCGCTCGTCGTCGCTATTGTGGTTGTAGTCGTCGATGGTTCAAATCGAAGACCTCGGGGAGACGACATGTTATTGCTATGATGATCCACGGAGATGGGAGAGCTTCATTGCTGAGGCGCTGCCCTGTTTCTGTATTGGTAACTTCGGCTTCGGCTTCGGCTTCGGACAAAGCGGGCGGGCGGGCAGGCAGGCAAGAATATGAATAAGTGGAAGTTGTTTTCCTCGCGAAACGTGAAAAATCGTGAGAAAAAAAACAACTAAAGGGCGGGAACTTGGAACTTGGAACTTGGAAGTGCGGTGAATTAAGACGCGAGGCTCCGCTGAAAGGGGTCGACGGCGGGACGGGTGTGAGCGTGGGATGTGGGTGGTGGTGGTGGTGGTGTGGGTATGTCGCCGCTTCTTGAAGCGGAAGCCAAAAGTGAGGTGAGTTGAGTTGAGGGGGGACGACGGGGCAGGCAGCAGTGTTGC
The DNA here is from genome assembly GCA_014904905.1 of Wilcoxina mikolae CBS 423.85. Classification (NCBI taxonomy): domain Eukaryota; kingdom Fungi; phylum Ascomycota; class Pezizomycetes; order Pezizales; family Pyronemataceae; genus Wilcoxina; species Wilcoxina mikolae. The sequence continues at coordinate 881,913 of MU122103.1, read as the reverse complement.
TTGTTGACTGACTAACTTCCTACCGACTCGTCGACGATCGAGCGAACAACGAGCAGAACGAATGGGTGCGGTGCGCGTCTGTGAGTGTCTGGGTGTGGAAGGGGCAGCAGCGAATGCGAATCAAGAAGGTAATGCACCGCTCACTGCAGCAGGCAATATCGCGCAGCAAGCAAATTACTCTAGACCTAGACGGAACAGTTATTTAATCCATTTGAATGATTCTTCGAGAAATAAGAGAAGCACATTTTTGGTTGGACTCCCTCTCGCCCTCAATCGGTCTTGTCGGTTTCGCTTTTCGACAAATGCCGCAAGTAAGGCAAGGAAGTGGGTGACTAGAGTCATGCATGATAGATACGGTACGGCTGAGGCTTCTGGGTCTGAGCTGCAGGCAGGAGATTCCATCGAGGCCTGGAGGAGGAGGGGGGCTGGTGCAAGCCGCTGCGACCACCCGTTTTCCCATCCTTTACAGTAGACTATAAAAGATCGCGATATTTTTGAGAAGTTCACGAAAGCTCAAGCTCCAATGCGTTTCTCACGATTGTCTCACAGGCTGTAGGCGTTGACAGGCCAAACCAATAAAGAAAAAGAAATAATACCAAGAAGTAATCCCGCTTGCAGCCGTTAGATACAAAGGGCGAAATGCCACAGTGGATGGACTTTCCGGTAACCTAAATTTGGGACGTCCTAACCGCACGTTTTTACTTCGCCATGCAACAACCACGAAACTGAGAGTTCCCAGTGCCAGTGCCACAATGCGACGTCTCTTCCTACCATTTGCATTTTTCGCTCTCAAAAATCTGTCGTGGTTGTTGAGTTAGGAACGCTCAAAATCTAGGACGTCCAAATTTGGAATTTATTGCCAAGCCCAATCATACAAATTCCGGCAAAACAGATTGGCTGGGATGGCTTGAAAGGTCAGACCTCAACGGAAAGTTGTCCAATTCGTGTGATGATAACTTCCTGTCATGGTTAATCCACTTCCTTTTTGGGGTGTGGAAGGGAAAGGTTCCACGTCCTACCTCATAGAATGGATGTACTGTATTCTACCGACAGATAAGATATATACGGCCTCCCGAAATGACAGATTTTGATCGTAGTACGAGGGCCTTACCAAGGTAAATGACATCAACCTGCAACAGAGCCGAATAGATCCTATGGTGGCCGACTGTACTTGCTTATAATTCACCGTTCCGCTCAAATGATGACTAGATCTGACCTAAGTGGCGCCCTTACATGTCACTCTCCAAGTGAAGTACCAGCCGAGTCAATGGCGAGTGATGTAGACCCATCTACCGGTACAGCGGTTGAGTTTGGGACTACATCTTCCCCTCTCGCAGACTGAGATCACCTCAGGTCACTCGCACGTTGTGCAACGTGCGATCATGCCACATCTACTTACGCCCCGCTAAATCCTCTTCGCAGGAAGTTAAGATAAAGTAGAAGACACTCTGAGCAGGGAATTCTGCTACTGATTGTCTTGAGTTTCCTGACGTTGGGGAAGTCGGGGTTTGACTCTCCTAGCACGTCAACATTCCCTCTCCACTTAGACAAATACCGCTCAATTATATCACAACATTAGCGCGAGGAGGCGGTGGACGAGTAGCTGCGGTATGTCAATGTCACAAAGCAGGCGGTAAGCAGCAAATTAAGAGATGAAGCTCGAGCTGCTGGCTTTTTTGGCGGTGGGTAGTACTTACCTAAGTATATTGACAGACAGACGAAAAGAACAGAGAACTAGCAACAAGTATCACGTTTCTTCCACCTATACAAAGACACACACTGCCCACCATATCAGCTAGAATATTGCTAACTACTCAAGACTGTATTTCAAACATACCCCATTAACAACTGTAGTTGGTGCAGCACCATCCCATAGTATAGTCGCAGAATTCGGGCAAAGCATCAGGCCATCAAGATGGTTAAATAAGTCCATTTTCTGCTTGGAAAGAGATGTTCATACCCGCCATTGCAGCCTAACATAAAACCTTCACTAGATCATCAGCAGCCTCCTTATGTAATAAAGTTACGAGAAGTCTAGCGGAGAAGTCTTGTTCCGTTTCGAGTGCCGAGATGTCTTCCCAAAATCGAGTGTCATAAGGACCCTTAATGATACATATGGGTTTTCGTGGCTGGTTGAGATTGTAGTTCCGGTAGTGATGCCCACGATCCCGTTCGGATGGGTTCGCCAATGTCGAGTGCGGCTGCATGAAACAGACCGGATTTAGTCTGCTGCCGAGACTCTAAGGTACGATAGCGCCTAGGAGAAAATTTGCTGCACAAGTCCAGTTCTACATATCACATATCGTTGGATAGTAGAGTACACCTTCATTTTTGTGGTGCAGAAGGAGAACGATATCAAGTGCTGCCAAATGAGAGAGATAGCTACTCTGGGGAACCAACTATTCGAGCCCGCTAACAGATGCTTAAGCGAAAGCTTGAGGCAAAAGGTTTGGCATGATGGAATAAATGAAGATATCGAGTCCTTGTACCTGCAGCATACGTGCTTAAGCGAAAGAGCTTGAGCTCCTTGGGTGTCAAAAGTGGGGCCAAAATCTGCCCCGCACTTCTTCAATGCGCCCAGAGTCCAAACTCCAGAGTAACACTGTTTTGCCCACATAGAATCTAAGTGCCATTTCCATCCACCAGTTCAATGACAATGACCTCCTCATTTCTGCTCCTGAGCGCTGTAACTGATCTGGATTTGATTATCTGGTCTAATGTATGGTCGAATATTGACCCAGTCTCTGGGCTGACTCTGATTCTCTCTTCTCAATAATATCTTGTATTTCTGTGCTTGGTGTTTGTGAGTGATTGATGCTGATGCGGACGTTTAGCGGATGCTGGAAGTCGTATCGAACGGTTAACTTAACTCTTAAACCTGGTGAAAACCTCATGATATGGCAATATATGGGTGTGCAATGATGGGTGAGAGGCGAAAAAGCGAGTCACATCAAAGCAAAAGTGAAGGCAGTCAAAGCAAAAGTGAAGGAGTGAAGGCAGTCAAAATTTCTCACAAGGAGCGAGTGATCACCTATGAATTTTTTGTTCATGATGAAGATAGGGTAATACAATAAAAATGAAGGTAGGGTAACACATGTTGCGCAAAAAATTTCCCCCTAGGGCCTGTCGGCCTAATACCCTGAAGTTTCACTTCAGAGCAAGCCAGGAACCAAAAACTGTTCTCACTTCTCAGTGTCGTGGTGTGGTGTTGATCCAATCATTACCTCACTAACGATGCTGGATTTACCTGTGCTTCTCCAAAGCTTCTACGCCCTCGCTGCTTCTTCCATCCTGCTGGCAAATTCTATTCCCGCGCTGCAGAGCCGTTTCGTTAGCTACGGAAAGACATCAACCTCCCCCTCATCTGCCCTGTCCACCAAAGACGTGTCTGCATTTGGAAAGCTGCTGGATTTTGGTGCAACACTTACTGTGCCCCACCACTACTTTTCCCACTTCTATGCTGTCGCCATAGGGAATGCCTTTTTCTGGGGATGGCAGATATCAACGCATGGCCCAGTGTACAAACTAGTGGCCTCGCACAGCGGGCGGCAACAGACAATGGGGATAGAGCAGGTTGTGATTACGTGGCTTTGCTTCCTGGCACAAGCAGGACGGAGGTTGTATGAATGCCTCTATGTCCAGAAGGCCGGAGGAAATAGCCGGATGTGGATTGGACACTATATCGTGGGGATTCTCTTCTACAGTACAATGTCTGTTTCTGTCTGGGTTGAGGGAATAAGTGGGACCTCTCCTCTTCTTTTTCCGTCTCCCGCTGACTCAAAATAGACGCAATTGAAAACTTTACCTTCACTCCCATCACTTTGCAAAGTCTCATAAAATCCTTCATCGGGCTCTTAATCTTCTTCTTCGCCAGCGGAATGCAATACGACTGCCATACTTATCTCGCCAGTCTCAAAAAATACTCGCTGCCAGAGCACCGGTTTTTCCAATATATAGTGTGTCCACATTACTCAGCCGAGTGTTTGATCTACACAGCAATAGCGGTGGTTGCGGCGCCAAAGGGAAGCATGGTCAATCTCACCGTTTGGTCCGGCCTCATGTTTGTATCTGTTATATTAGGCGTCAGTGCTAGAGTTAATCGTGAGTGGTATCGAGGGAAGTTTGGAGAACAAGCAGTGAAGAAGAAGTGGAATATGGTGCCCGGGCTTTTCTAAGAAGCCTTTTACAGGAGAGGGATATAACAACACTATTTAGAAGCAGACTGGATGGCACTTTTGACCAACTAGATATCATTCTCTTCACCTCCGTTGCAATACCTGCACCTGGGACCGCCCAACTCACTCTCACTCAGCCCCCTTAAATCACAACGCTGGCCACAGTGCCGCACGATCGCATATAAAGCGGAGCACAATTCGTCATCTACAAAGCACACTACTAACACGGTCTCCAGCCAGAAAAATGACTCGTTTTTGATGGTGGCGTATTTGCAATGGCTACTCTTCCTGTAATGCATACTGGTTCAAGTCCTCTAGCGTGGGTGCGGTTCGTAGGGTTGGTAGACGTGATTAAGGTGATGGCAGAATTCAAGTGTTGGTAGGTTTGGTGACGGGGAGAAGACTTGTTGTACAGGTTAAGGATCAGAGAGTGGTTGGGGGTGGGGATATAATTGGTCTGTTTTGTATTTATTTTGTGTTTGATGTATGGTGATGATTCAGGCTTTTCGCAGAACACATTGCATGTAACGTGGTTTGAAGTAGTTTCCAGGTTTAGAAGCCATTTGTATTTGTGGTTTAGTGAGACGACGGCTTCATTTACGACCAAACAGTCTGCTTCCCACATTGGAAATTCTAAGGACATCTCTGTATGTGAGGCTGGTCCTGACCTCACGATCATATCGGCCCTCGGAAAACGCCTCCTTGTCTCCTAGTAATTCCCAGTTCGCAATGGTAATGCTGTTGATCTCCTCATCGGATGTTCTAGCCTGGATGCCGTGTAGGTGGGAGTTGTACATGCTGTCCTTTGTGACCAGTAGACTAGAAACTTTTAAGGACCCGAGAAACGTGTTCAACCAGGGGAACCGAGCGAGGCTACTAACCTTCTAGGTTCCTGCAAAATTCTCCACTTAGGCAACCTTGTCCCACCTTCAACTTTCTCGTAGATATCCAATACGATTGGTGCTCCCAGACTGACAGTTGCAACGCAACCGTAATAAGCACCTCCGTCTTCGTGTGGCATTATTCCTTCACCTGGATTGTATTCATTAATCAGGACGTGGTTAGGGGCTTTGTGAGGGGATGAGTCCCATATTCCAAGTGCTCGCATGCGAGGCACCAGTGAGGAAAGCCAGGCCGGAAGTGGAGCCGCAAGGAGGACGTTGGAAGCGGTCAGGGCAGAGGGATGCGTTTGCAGACGACGGTGCTTGAGAACTGTCCACTTTGGCTTTGGTTGGGAATTGATCTCGTGCAGAAGCTGTGATTCTTCAACAGTAGAGATAAAGTTCGGGACATAATGCACCGTTTCTGGCAGCGGCTTGACCACATATCCATCTGGAGATGTTGTCGTGGCATTTGGTTTGCTGGCATCGCTGTCAGGCATGGTACGGAGATAGTGCTAAGTAGTGTGATTCCCAGACTTTCCCGTCCGTCACAGGCGAATGCGGGGGGATGATGAGATGGTGAGACGTTCCCGTTGACCTACACCCAGATTGGCTAGCGTGGTGATAAGATCCGGGTCAAGCCCTAATCAATCTGTAATCTCGCAGTCATTGTGGGCATCACGGAGACAGCAACCATCACGCAACGGCATCACGAATCTTGGTCTGAGTCCAACCATCACCAACCGACAGCCCACGACCGACTTACCCGCCGACCTCCCCCCGGATTCAGCAACCTCTCGTTATCACCATCTCAACGCCTGCAAGGATGTCGACATTCGAGCCTGTGGTGAGTTCTACTCCTCCCCCGCGAGACGCGATGTTCGGTATTTCGCGCGAAAAGAGCTTGGATATGGAGCTTCGGAGAGCATGGAACAGAATGCTGATAGCTCTGGGTCTACGCTACAGGTCGTTATTGATGGCAAGGGACATCTCCTTGGTCGCTTGGCCTCTACTGTGGCCAAGCAGCTCCTCAACGGCCAGAAGATCGTCGTTGTGAGATGCGAGGCCCTCAACATCTCCGGCGAGTTCTTCCGCGCTAAGCGTACGTTACAACACTTCTACCGTCACTGAGTCGCAGCTTCAAAGCTGACAGCAATGTTCAGTGAAGTACCACGCCTACCTCAACAAGGCCACCCGTTTCAACAAGACCCACGGACCTTTCCACTTCCGTGCTCCGTCTCGCATCTTCTACAAGGCTGTCCGCGGCATGATCGCCCACAAGACCGCCCGTGGTAAGGCTGCGATGGATCGCCTGAAGGTCTTCGAGGGTATCCCACCTCCTTACGACACCAAGAAGAGGATGGTCGTTCCCCAGGCTCTGCGTGTTCTGAGGTTGAAGCCCGGCCGCAAGTACTGCACTGTTGGTCGGCTGTCATCTGAGTTCGGATGGAACTACGGAGAGGTTGTCAGCAGGTGGGTTTTCTTTCCAGTTTGGAATTCGGAGGATCAACAGAAGGATACTAATATCCTGGTACAGACTCGAGGAGAAGCGCAAGACCCGCTCTGAGGCTTACTACCAAAGGAAGAAGGCCTTGATCAGGAAGTTGAACGCTGCCAAGAGGGAGGTCAGTACCAACGCTGAGGAGTTGGCCAAGTTCGGATATTAGACATTTGCTTCGATGAATGCTACTCCCGATGTTTGACTGCTCTCTTCCGTCGTATCGCCTGTGTTTCAAAACCCAACTTTGTCAACTTTCGGGCCGTCGCCAGTATTCGCCATTGTAACGAACCTCCTTTACTACGATCTTTCTTCTTTACTTTTTGTTTTCACGCGCGTTTTGGGGCTGGGCTTCGGATTGGGCGAAGGTGGGTATAGGGAGAAAAACTGGGGATACCTATCATTCAAAAGCATGTGTATGTCTGGAGGTGGGGGAATCAAAAAAAATAATAGACCTGCTGGGTAACCTGATGAATTAAGGATTGTCCTGACAGTTCTAGGGTTCTCGGCTGCTTTTTTTTTCTTTTCATATGGGACTGTTTTGTTTTCCTTTTCTGAGTAAGAGTCGTGGGATGGCGAATTTTTTGTCTTCTTGCGGATGGTTTGAGAAAGTTTGTCGGCGCGGGAATTAAGGGATTACGGCGTTTCTTTGTGGGATTATTCTGCAAATTGTCGGCATCACTGCTATTTGGTTGTGATGGGCCCCTTGGCTCCGCTTTGTAACTTTTTCTTCACTTCCGGATGCTTGAGGACTTGTTCCGTTCCCAAACAAATGAAAGGAAAGGGGAGCTGATTGTTCCTCGATTGAGTATCGGACGAGATTGGGTGAATCGGACAAACAAAGTGATTTACGACCGTGAAATTGTTGGAGGATGAAGTGGTGGTAAGTGTATGCCCCTCCAAAGCATATTGTGCGGCGTCGGACAAAATCAGATGTGAGGTTGCGGCAGCCAATAAACTGTGCAGTTCGGTACAATGTGGAAGATGAGAGAAGAATGTGGTTCCCGACCACCATTAATATGCTTACCAGTAAGGGCTTTGCTATCGCAGTCTAGAAAAAGTAAACGCCTTTATTGAATGCCAATCAATCAATCAATCATACAATGCGCCAAAGCTGAAATTCGCCAGCGAAAAATAAGCCCAAGCTATAGCTGAACATACAGTAGATATCATAGCCGTGAGTGAGTGAGTGGTGCGCGCATAGGCAGGATATCGAAATGCCGCACCACAGCAATCCCCTTCATCAATCACCCATCCTCAACCTTCTCTCCACTTATGTCCACAAGTAACACACTGTCATCACCTCAATCAGCCTACTATCTCTCTCCACCACTGCACCCTTCTAGCAGCCTACCTTATAGAACGTCGTCATTGGCTCATCCGCGCTTCGGATCTGGACCATATAAAAGTATGCTCTCTGACCCTCGCAATCATCGACCGGACACATCATCTCGGTCCGGTCGACATTATCCCAAGCGCCCTCACCACCCATCACATCATCGACTTCCTTCCGTTTCATTGGTTTGCGCTCATAGTATTTCCGCGTCAAAATGAATTCGTACGGACAGGTGCGGCATTCGAGACGGTTTGTGCCCGTTGTTGGAGAGCGAGAGACGGTGAGGGAGTTACTGCATTGAGGGCAGAAGAGGAGCATTGTTGCGGTTGATGCGGTGATGTGGCGGAGTGGAGATGATGATGAGTAAAAAAGGTCGGTGTTACTAAATTTGGCGCCGCCGACGCGCAAGGTCCGTGAAATGATCCTAGACATTTGAGCAAGCACCACACACGCACTCGCCCGTCCTAGTTCACCCCCCCGCCGCCGCCAGCATCAAACCTTCACCTCCACTTCCCCCTTAACACCGCAGCTATGGCCAATACCACTTATTCTGCCGATGACGAAGTATGTATCTATCCCTAACCTTCTCTCCTCTCCTTACAATACTAACAAAACCGGAAAAACCCAGGGCGCATCTCCTAAAGAACTCCTCCTCGAAGCCGCCCGGCGCGACAACACCGAGCTTCTTGAAGAAGTCCTCGCAAAACACCACAGCCCCGAGTTCCTCAACACCTCCACCGACGCCCTCGGAAACACTGCGCTCCATGTCGCTGCACAATATGGCTCTTGTTTGCCCTTTCCCTCCCCCCCCTTACCTTCCCGGGGACTAATTTGGGGAAACCATAGACGACGTAATGGACGAGCTCCTGGACCAAGAAGGACTCGAAGTCGACCCGGTCAATAAACTAGAAGTCGACACGCCTCTTCACAAAGCCGTTTACTTTGCAAAGTCGGAGAAGAAACTGGGACTGGAGGTGGTAAAGTTGTTGGTGGATGCTGGGGCGGATCCTAGGTATGTTTATGTTTTTTTACTATTCGGGTTTGTCTACAAAATCACTGATAAGGCGGGTTGAAGGGTACGGAATAAGCAGAAGCAGAAGCCAATCGATATCAGCGACCCCCGCGATACGGAGCTAAGACAGGTACTACAGAATGCGGAGTACTTGATTACTGCTGGAAATGATTTGGTGGTGGATGATGATGATGGGCCGGGCGGGAGTGGGAGTGATAGTGATTGATTGATAGACTACGGATACGGGGGGAGAGGGGGACACAATAGAACTCTGGAAAACCGGCCCCATTTAGGGGGGATGGGCGGTTGGGGCGCAAATGTTGGCAGGAATTGTTGTTGTTTGTCATGCATATATCATTGGCTTTTTCTTTTCTTTTTTAGAACGGTGGTGGTGGCTTTGGAGTAAGGAGGCGTTTTTCCATGGTTTCTAGAGTCGATGCGTCTCGACGTAACAAATGATACCCTCCTTACGCTCTGTCGAGTACCGTATTATACATCTTGAGCTGGAATCTGGGTGCGAGGGGAGCTTCGACTAGACTCGTTCTACTAACTTCAATTGTTAGTTCTCATTAACATCCATCGACAGTGAAATACTAATCGGTTCTGGGCCGCAATACACGATAGCTGACGAATAAGAGACACCCGAGCTGAGACGTGTTTCACGGAGTACAATATCCTCAACAGCCAATCAATACTTGGGTCCAGAGTGGAAGCAGTTTTGGTTTTTGTGACACTGTAGTGGAATGGGACCACACTTAGACAGAAAGATACATGAGCAAGCCATTCATTACATTATTTTACGTTTCTAAGCCTTTTGCGTACATAAGAACATTAGATATCGTATCAACATTAACACATCTTCTTTTCATCGTTAGTTGTTCCATTTGTCACCACCTTTTCCGCTCCGATTCTTTTTCCAGGCCTTGTCCTCACTCCCTGGGTCGACCTTCTTCTTGGTGCCATCTTTGGTCCACTTCCCGCTTCCGCCATTGTCTCCGTTCCCGTTGTCTGTTTTCCCGTTGTCCCCATTGTCTCCGTTCCCGCTCCCGTTGTCTGTCTTCCATCCGTTGTCTGGCTTCCCGTTGTCTCCGTTCCCGCTCCTGTTGTCTGTCTTCCATCCGTTGTCTGGCTTCCCGTTGTCTCCATTGTTTGTGTTCTTGCTGCTGCTTCCTCCATTGTCCGCCTTCTCACTCCCCCCATTGTCTCCATTGTCTGGCTTCCCACTCCCGTTATTTTTCCACTTCCTATCCCCATTCTTACTCACCTTCTTGATCCACTTTCCACTCCCGCTGTCATTGTTCCCCACACTCTCTCCGTTGTGACCCTTCGATCCATCTCCGCCATTTCTGTTGGAACTGTCCCCATTGGAATCATTGGAACCATCCCCACCATTTCCGTTGAAACTGTCCCTGTTGTTTCCCTTCTGACCGTCCCCGCCATTTCTATTGGAACTGTCTCCATTGGAACCATTGGAACCATTGGAACCATTGGAACCATCCCCGCCATTTCCATTGGAACTGTCTCCATTCTTTCTCCACCTCCCATTACCGTTCTTACTCACCTTCTTCTTAATCCAACCCCCTCCATCTCCCCCGTTCCGGTTGCTGCCATCTCCGCTGCTCCCGTGGCCGCCATTCCCATTGTCTCCGTTGCCGCTATCCCCGCTACTACCATCCCCATTGCTGCCATCCCCGTTGCCAGTCTTATCTCCTCCCCAATTATCCTTCTTGCCTCCCGGTGAATTTACCTTCCTCACATCCTTCCTCGGGAAAACATTCTGGCTGAACTCGCCCCTAACATTTCCGGGGTCCCAATACCTGCAAACCAAGAACCTATCCTTCATCAGCCATGTTTCCCACCCTCTCGCCCCCAATGAAAGAACTCACCATTGCGCTCCATATCCCAAAATCCCATCACAAGACGCCGCCCCACATCCCAAACTCCACGTATCCTTCCACACCATCTGCGTGAAATGTCCAGTCGCTTCTGAATACCCCCCACCGTAGAAGGAATATAGATCTCTCTCATCCCCCCATGCCTCGACTGCTGCCGCAGATGTTCGAAACCCCGCGGCTATGTTTTCGCCGTAGGTTGTGTTCTGTTTATTCTTCGTTAGCGCGCGGGATAGAAGGGAAGGGGGTGGGAGTACAGAATGCTCGTAGATACACCTATCGGCGTGTCTTTGGGATGCTGCAGCGGCGTACTTGTCCCATACTAAGGGTGATACTTGGTGCTCGGATCGGTATCGGTTATGAACGTCTAGCATTGTCTTGCGGAATCTGGCGGGGTCGTTATAGGAGCCGTCGTCTGCTGCAGAGACGAGGACGGCGGGAAGGAGGAGGAGGAGGGAGGAGGTCTTCATTATTGGTTCTTTTTTTTTTCGTGAATTCGTGAAGATGGTAGGAAAAGAGGTTGAGAGGAGGTGAGGTCTAGGTATCGAACAAACCGTGGGCCTATGAGAAGGAATGTTTGCAGTACTTATATATACCTGGGTAAGTACGTCAATGGACTGAAATCCCTAGATCCTGAGATACGCGTACCTTTGAGACTTTTTCCTGCGTAGGTATACGAGGATGGGGAATGCAGGTACGGACGGGTCGGATATGTGTACTCGTTCGTGATGTCTCGCCGAGCTCCAGGAAAAAAATCGGGGAGGATCTTCAATATCTGCAGCAAAGCCATAACAATGGATGCATCTGTTGTCCCAGCCACAGAGAATATGGGTCGTTGTTATTGGCAGGGTGTATCCTGTGTCTCCGATACTAAGTACCCAAAGATGTTGATGTTGTTGTTCCACCCCCGAGTGAGACACGGTACGGCTCTGACATCCTTCATACAATGCAACCTCCGTCCGAAGTATTGTAAAATACCCCAACTATTATTTTTATCGCCCTAATGTTGGGGATATCATTCAACTATTTCGTTACTTAGTATGATACTCATACAACAAATCCCCAACCCCCAACCACCTCCCCCAGCGGCGGTGAGAATTCCTCCGGATCTGGCCCCACAAGCACCAAAAATCCCTACCCTCGGCAGCGATCCCAACTACCCTCCATACACCTTCACCAAGAACCCATCCTGCTCCTTCGTAACCCACTCCCCGCCCGCCCCATCAGTACACCCATTCAAAACATCATCCACAACCGTAGCCACATCCTCACACAACATACTCGTATACACATCCCCACACACCGAAATCTTTGCGTCCTCGTAGCTGGCGAGGATGGTGCACCCCTGGTGTCCTCCGGCTTTCTCTTCTTTCTGCCAGCACCGACGGCGGGTGCGGAGGCCACTCGTGCCAAGGAAGGGGGAGGTTGACGGGTTGGTGAGGAGGGCGGAGAGTGCCTGACGGTAGTTATTGCTGGATGATGGTGGGGAGGAGGGGGAGGTGCAGCGCAGGGTACCGTTGTCGGGGGAGATGGGTGTGTGTTGACCTATCCCGAGGGCGGAGGATATGGGGATTATTACAGCGAGGAGGAGGAGGAGGAGGAGTTGGGGATGCTTCATGGTGGTTGTATAGTAGATAGCTAGCTGGCAGCGGTGTCCAGCTCGTAACTTAGTATATTTGGAGGAGGGGGATCGGTTGGGATAGCAAAAGGCCGACCGAGGTATAATACCGGATTCGACAAAGCCATTGATGACGACAGTGAGGTGAGTGCCTTATGATTGCATTGGGCCACGGACAACTTGTGGAATGTTGCACCGTAACCCAAAACGGTGCCAAGATGAACAACGAACGAACAACTGGATGGCTGCTGTTTATGTTTCGTCAAATAGCCACACCCACAGCACCAAGGAGTGGAACGGTGGCGAATATACATTTTATCTTCTTCCTTCGAGTGTAATATATAAGACAAATTGCCGGTTTTGCTATGTGCTTGAGCACTCTCTGAATAAAGTCGATCGATTCGGTAGGTATGAAGTAAACGTGAGAAAAAAACCTAACCTCACTTTCGTACATCTGACTTCCATTCGCACCGATCACAAGCCCAATACCTTTATCATTCTTAATGAACCCCCTCCTCATCAGTATCTTTGACACCCAAATAACCTAGCAAAATAAAAACTTACCTTCTCAATCCCACTTCGATATCCAGCATAGAAAACACAATCCTAAACCATCCAGGCTGCTCTCCCTGAAAGGCCCCACTCGGTGCCAAATAAACCCCACCGTCGATAAACCGTTGCGTCAGTTGTCTCTCTCCTTTCAAGGCATCTACCCTGGGCGGGAGGTATTCCGTCAAGTCAACCCACAAGAAGAGGGCGGCGTTTCTAACCACCACACCTCAGTAACTAAATACATACAGATCATGATCACTCACCCCTTATTATGGTACTTGATTCCATATTGTTTTAGAATAGCGGCCACACGTCTATACTGCTCTCCCAAGCGCCGTTTATTAGTCCTCATCCACTTCTCCAAAAACTGATTATCACTCAAAATCGCTGTCCAGGCCATATCAGCCGGTCCGCTTGGCCAGGTAAAGTTCGCGATCGAACCCATAGCTCTCAGAACCAGCGGATTATTCTGCGAGATCATAGCCCCGAGACGGAATCCGTTGGCGCTGAAGTCTTTGCTCATTCCGTACAAAACATGGACTAGGCTTGGATCGATAATTCCGTTGAGGTCGATGCTTAAAACACTCTGGAATGTTGCCGCATCTGGAGCGTCAGGGTTCGAGTATATGGATAAGGCGTATATTTCATCGCTGATGAAGTGGATTTGGTGTCTTTGACAGCTGGGTGGAGACTGGAATGTCAATGACTGACAAATTGCTGTCGATACGACACAGCGCACCAGCGGGATAAAAAACCTACAGCTTCATGATTCCTATCAGGGTGTCTCGGTTGTAGCATTGCCCTTTTTTGCACCCTCAGTTTCCTCCCTTCTTTTTTCGTTCTCTTCCACTCTCCGTCCCGCGCTAGAGAGCCAATGAATGTGCAAACATACCGAGTGGGTTATGAGGATTCACAACAACCAATGCTCTAACCCTTCCACATTTTCCAGGCCGACTATTCCACTCCTCAATGGCACGTTCATAGAACGTCACACAGCTCGTATCAAACGGATCTGTGCCTTCAAAAGCAACCGGCACAGTATGCACCTTCGCCCTCGCCCAAAAATCATTCGGGAAAGCATTATAGAGGGGTCTTCCAAACATTACTCCGTCTTCGGCATCTGCGAGCGTCCATGCTAGCATATCGAGGACTGCCGTCACCCCGGAGGAGACAACGATGTGTTCTGGCTGCACTGGCTGCACGGCGCAGAAGTATCGGTTTAGGAAGTTTGATAGTGCGATACGAAGGGATGGGCTGCCGATGGGTCCGTTGCCGTATGTGCAGGCGAAGGCATCGATGGAGAGCTACCATTGTCATTGAATGACTGAACTGGCTAGAATATCTGGTGGGTGTGGACCTACCGTTTTATTTACAAACTCGGTGAGTTCTTTATACATAAGAGCCTGGTGGGGGGGTATTTTTTATAAGCCGTAGTGACTTTTTTGATATTGAAATTATACCTAAGGTAAAAAAAAAAAAAAGTATACTCGCATTTTCTGCCACCCCGAGGTTTACAATGCCATTCGGGTTTGTTTCGGGATTATAAGGGTTTGCCAAAATTGCGAAAAGACGTTCCATCACCTCGCCATCTTTGAGGTTCTGGAGAACTCGTGAAGAAACTCCGTGTCTTCCTATTTCTTTGGAGACCATGGTTTTTTGTTGGAGGTGTGTGATGGTAGAAGTGGGGGAGGAATATGCCGAGCTGAGAGATATTAGCAAAAACTTAGACTATCTTACAAGCTTATATAGGGTGGATTTTTTTTTATCCTAGTGTCCATAACTAACTCATAGTCGGAAGGGCAACTGCTATTACCCGTCGCGGTAGCGAATATAATTCGGCCACCCGCGTGCGAGCAACTTGGGGAAACGAGAGAATTATGCAGGAACCCCGTTTGGCTGGCTGCACATACGAGTTACTACTTTAAATCTCCCCCGCAATTTTCATGTATCCTTGTTTATCAAACAGTGTAGCATTTTATAGTACACTGACTGAGTTCCGAGGTTGTGTTTGGGGGCAGATTGATTGATCGTGATTGTATGGAGCATGAGAGAACCCATCAAAAGGACTGCTTGATGTGATCCTTAAAAAACCCCTTTACTGGGTTACGTTCGTGATGGGGTTAGAATGGGTGAGAATTTATATGGGTCCTTACTATACATCCACGAGGGTGGGAATGTTTGTGGGAGACTTGAGAAGCAAAGATCGCTGAACATCACAACCCAAAATGCTAAAAAGACCGAGGAAAGTAGACCATTTTACTATAGGAGATACTCCAACACCTTTTAACCATAAAGTAAACTTTATGGCATTTCTGAGTTCTGCGCTTGCCCCTTCGCCAAAACCCATATAGAGTACGGAGTTTCCACTGCTGATGGTCGTTTTTGTCACTAAAAGTACATTTGACCAGAACCTGGAGGTATGAAGTACCGACCATATCGTTCAGTCTCCTCCGAAAAAGGACGTAAAGAATCGCTATTTCTAACGCTCACTGTGATGCTCGTACACTAGTATCCCCACCAAAGCTTTTTTTAATCCCAATTATCGGAAACATTTTCAACATCTCCAATATCCCTCTACCTCCTTGGAGGAGCAAAGCCTGCTGGAGGTGGAGGTGGAGCACCCGGATATCCCTGGCCGGGCATTCCCTGTGGCGGATAGCCTGGGGCGCCCATCTGCTGGAATCCCTGAGGCATCGGCGGTCTTCCAAAACCAGGTGGTGGTGCCATTCCTGGCATCTGCTGCGGATACCCCTGCGGCATAGGTTGGAAGCCTGAGGGTGGAGGGGGTCTCGGAGGTAGCCCTTGTGGAGGCGGCGCAAGTTGACTTTGCTGAAACCCTTGTGGCGGACCTCGAGGCGGCGGGGCTTGCTCGTGGTGGTATTGCTGGTGCTGCTCATGACCGCCCATGCCCATGTTCATGCCCATGCCGTTTGGTTGCCGGGGAGCTTGCGGTGGTGGCGCTCGGTATCCTCCTGGTCCGGATGGTATCACTGGGGTTGGGGGAGGGACACCGGCAGGTCCCTGGGGCGCGAATAGAGCTGGTGGGAGTTGTGCAGCCGGCATGGAGACGTTGTGTTTCCGTGCTTGAGCGGCGAGGAGACGCTCTGCCTGGTCTCCGTGTCGCTCTCCCTTGCCGTCCTTCTTGTATGCGTATTGCACATTTATCTCCTTATTCATAAGGAACTGCTTGTCCATGCTTTCTATCGCTTTATCGGAGGCTTCGAAGGAGTCGTAGGAAATGAATCCGAATCCTTTGGAAATACCGGCGTCATCTCTCGCAATCTGTTACCGTCGGTATCAGTACCGTTTCGGAGGCGCAAGTTCGCTGCAAGAGGAAAGAGATACACGTACCTTGGGAGCAGAAACCAGGTTTCCGAACGTGCTAAAGGTATCATAAAGCGTTTTCTCGTCGACCATGCTATCTAAGTTTCCCACAAACAATTCTGCCCCGACCTCGACGGTCTTCTGCTTGTCTGCCGATGCCTGCCGAGCATTAACATCATACCCTCTGCCCTAGAAAGATTTACGGGTCACTTCTAACAGCGGGGCACACATACCTTATTGACACGAATCGGCTTTCCATACAACCTGACCTGGTTCATGATTCTGGCGGCATACTCGGCGTCTTCCTCCGAAATAAATTCGACAAATCCGAACCCCTGATGCGTCTGCGTGACTCGGTCTTTTGGCAGATGTACGTTCACCTATTCTCTTACCATTAGCTTCTGTTTCTGATCATGATCTTGTCTAGACAACATCGTGCGCCTGGTCTCGGACATCTCGTCTCGTGGGCAACACTATTCAAAAAGACTTCGAGAGACGTTCCCCATATCTAAGGGTAACGCGTGGGACAAACAGGAGAAACGTACTATTCGACCGGCCTGCAGCATGAGCTCCCATACCAGCGCATCCGACACCCGTTCATCGAGGTTGCCAATGTACACCGTCGCCTCCTTGTCCTGCTCCCAATGCCGTGCGCCTGACATTGTGAATATGGTGAAGAGCTGAAGGAAACAAAATGTCGAGCGATACGAGGGGTGACACGTTTGAGGTAGTTGGTTTAGTGGTGATGGTAAGCTGTGAGCATGTCGCGACCGACTCGCGACGGGGACAGGAAGAGTTGAAGTTCTAGCGGCTTTCAGGCATGCCAAGACAACAGCAGCAATAAATATTCACAGCACTGATCACTCGGAGTGATACCAGGAAATAAAGTTCATGTTTCATCTAAGGATGCAATAAAGAACAGGTGGGAAAGCCCCCATACATGTTTTTTCAAAAATTTGCAATTGCAAAATGACAAACCAAGCAAAACAGCAAAAGTCGTTAATCGTGATATACAAAATTGCCGTAGTGCCTCCACAAGACCCCAACTCCATCCCTAAGTGCATAATGAAGAGCGAGAGTAAGAAAACAACGAATTTCGCCTCCAAGAGATCATGGCATAAAAAATGTGGTATCGAATCGAATGCTATATTGCGAAACTCATGCAATGCCAATGGTTTACTTCCATACTGGCTTTCGAGTGCTCCTCCTCACAGTACTCTTGGTTCCCCGAATCCTTTCGATCCTCTTCGGTGTTGCCAGGAATTCCAGCCGGGCTTTGTCGAGAAGGGCCCTACCCTTCTCCATAACATTGTCCTTCATATCTTTCATTCCTTCGGCATTCATGCCATTGAACCGCAGTCTCTTTCTAGCCGGGCTCTGTGTGCTCTCTCCCTTGACTTGAACGTCCTTTTCGGCTTGGTTGGTTGCGGAGTCAACTCCTTTGCGCTTCTTAGAGCCTGATGCAACTGGAGGCAGAGATGGGAGCGGAGCATTCCTGCCAGTTATTGGACGCGGCGAACCCCGTTCTTCGGGTTCATGGGAGGGAACTTGGGGAAATTCCGGCATGGTGGGGCAATCAGAAGGAGGTTCGAACGTCCAACCCTTGGTCGATTGTGGGACCCGGTCGGAGCGAAATGGGTCCTCAAGATCGACAGTTTCTGTGAGCTTAATGGGAGATAAAACACCCATGCGCGGGCCCGACATCCTGTCTGAAGCCTTACTAGCCATATCGCCCAACTTCTTAAGTTGCTTGATAACTCGAGGTTTGGCTTCAGACATAGTGCGAGTGATAGATTTATGAGGTGAAGCGCCAGGCGTGTTAGGCATGGGGCTTCCTGGTTGCGGGATCAAAGAAAGCGCAAACTTCGGCGCAGCTGCAACTGTTGCTGGAGCAACGTTGATTGCTCCCTTAGAAGAAGGGGTGACTGGAATTTTTGATCGTGTACCATTGACTGAACTGGGGACAAGCCTAATGCTAGGTTCGACGGCTGATCGCGGGAGGGGGGGTAGGGGCTTCTTCTGATTGCTGACACGCCTAGCGACTGCAGTCCGAGCGGCTGATGGTGGAGGTTTCGAGGTTCTTTTTGGCGTCCCAGTGATTCTACCAATTTTGGACGCGAAACTGGAGACCGGCTCAATCTTCGTCCTCTTTGACCGCTTCGACTCCAGGTCTTGTTCTGGCTGCTTCTTAACTGGCGAAGGGGTAGGTGGCAAGCTCTTCTCCTCCAAAGCTGCTTGTGACTGCGTCCTCTTGATTCCCTTTTGGGGATTCTGTGGTGTTGTGACCTTAGTTCTCTTTGCGGCATAGTGATTTGCGATGCTCTCCATCTTCGCAAACTGCCGCCTGTGGATATCTGAAAATCTCTTGCGACGACCAGTAGTAGCGGCCCGGCCGGTCGGTGTCTGGGGTTGCTGAGCTGGTGTGGAAGGAGTGGGTTCCATCTTGGCGCGAATTTCGCGAGCACGGTCCTTGATGTCGTCAAGCATTTTCCGTCCGTACTCGCCGATGCCAGAGCTGAAGTCGAACGTAAAATCAGATGAACTCGGGATTCCGAACTTCGGGGCGTCGAATGCACCAGGCATTGGAACACTGGAGTTATCGGTAGAAGCAGAAGGCTTTGCTTTCTTTGCAGTCGTCACAGAGGCTGGGATCGGGATACCAGACGTAGGTGTTCTCGGCCCAACGCTACTGAGCGAAGGGTATAGTTCTTGCGCTTTCTTTGTAGGTGAATCCATATTCAGAGAAGGATAGGAAATGGTCTGTGACGGCGTTGACGGGATCGGCATCTTAGACTTTGGCGTTTTCTTGATCCCCGTAGGTGTTTTACGTGTCGGCGATGCCGTAGCTGCGGATTGATTGAGCTTGGAAGAAGTGATGTCTGAGAGAGATGGAGTCTAGAGACAGGTTCAGCGGGGTAATCAAAGAAAGGGAGGTATACATACATGAAGCTCAGCATCGTCCGCTGCAGCTGCTTTAGCAGCCGAACGAAGACGCACCATGGTGCCAATGCTAATGGCTTAAGATTTGAAAGAGACGAAGTGATGTACACAGCTGAGTTGGCGGGGTTGAGAGGATATTCGCGATAAAGGAGAGTACGGGTACAGGTGGATGAACAGGGGCTCACGACGTGTTGCTTGTTGTTTTGTTTTGATTCATCCGTTTTGGGAGATGCGGCTAAGTATCTGATCTTATCTTATCAGCCGGCAATGATGTGGCTGTACTTTCTACATTAGGGGGTACCTGTGACACCATAGACTTGGCGTTTCAATTATCTTAGCTGTCCTCTCCTCACGTCTAACATCCAACATCTCTACGTTTGCCAACCACATCCCCAGAATATGATATCCAGCGCTACTTCAAAGATTGACCCCGAGAATCTCTCGCAACCTCGATATAATATGTCGTTCTAATGATCCATGGTCATTGATGACACGGAGATAAGCTCATCATTTCGCTTTCGGCTGCATATCGGTTCGCCCGAACGGCTCATGGTCGCTACAACTGCTGACTCCCGTTTCCGACCTGTACTTACGACATCCCATGGATTGTAAAAAGTCATCAAGTGCCTCAGACTAGACGGTCCCTTCTCACCGAAGTCATCGAGATGATTCACACTTCCTGCCAAGCTACGGCGGACGGCGCATTCTTGAAGCTCATGGACGATGTCCGTACCAGCTTCAAGGCCTTCAGTCTAAATTAAAAGGATCTTCAGCAAGATCCCACAACAGGATCTCGCCCGTTTTCGGCGTTTCTACGGCTGGAATGTCAGCGGAACACGTTCCAGGCCCATGAGACCGAGGGCCCACATGCTGCGCTTCACTGAGATCTCGTCTCATCTCGTTCCGCGCACATAACTAGTGACAGGTCGGGAGAACACTGTCAGCGATTCGTGGGTAACGGGTGTTATAAGTCGTGGATCCAGAGTGGCTGGCTCATAGATTGCCCCAACAAGCATGTTCACCTACCCAACCAAACGCTCGTGATAATATTGCATTGCAGTATAGAGAACAATGGGCCGTGAACGGGAAGTTGAGACGAATGACCTCACGGCATTGCTCAGGTACTTAAGTACATGTATGTATAATATCAAGATAATTGTGCCGTAAACAGCCCATTTCTCAATTCGAACAGTGCAAGAGCTGGGTGGTCTAGGCCGATAGCCCGGCGGTCGACCTGGGTGGGAAGGGTCAGGGTGAAGTAATGCGCTGAAGGTAGAGCCAACTGTGGCTGATATATGTTGTGAGAAGAGTCGACAGTGTGTTATAGTTACGAAATGCATAGATTAGGTCTCACTCTACTAACCGTCGAATAGGTAATACTGTTTTGGTCAGAAGACTAGAGTGACAAGTGCCAAGCGAGGCCGATGGGGAAGCCTCAGGCGATGCTGTCTAAATAGGAATCAAGATAGAAGGTCTAGATAACCCGGGAGGCTGGTATTAACGGAGTGATGTACATCTGGTCTGTCATGCACCGAGTGCAACGAAAAGTTGAGTGAAGAAAGCGGCGGATAACGAGACACTCACAGAATAGCGGCGGGTTAATGAGCGGGGTATCCGTTGGCGGGCGAAATCTATGATTTGTCCCCGCTCAAACACTGGGGCCTAGCAATGGTACGGGAGCGGGTCTAGCTCAAATTTTCTATCAACATCAATTAACCTGTTTTATAGAAGGAAAAATCGCATCCCTATTGGCGGGCATAGCAGCCACCCCAAAAGGATGACGGAAAATCCTTCAAACTGTCCTATTGATTCCTTCTAGCTTGATTCCTCGGGAATTCTTCGAATATAACTAAAGTAGTAAATCCGGAGAAGGGCCGAGGTAGAGTAGATAGATATATACTCATCCGTATTTCTCAGAACTGAGAGGTTGCAGCCAGTATGTAATCTTGACAACGTGCATGAAGCGATCTACTCCCTGCAGGTTTTTCTTTTTCTTTTTGGTTGCGATCCGCGCGGCTCTTAGTTATCATAGAAACCTCTCTCCCAGATGCACGGGAAACGCCTTATTTCGCCACCTTATGCATTCGGACAAGTGGTCGAGGTACACTTGTGTTGATGTGGAACCGGAGGCTGGTAAAATGTGCGCCAACGCACACAAAGTTCTCAGATATGTACGCAGCAAAGTTCGTTTCTTTTGTTCTGTGTGCCCTATCTGTGCAGATTTGCAAATTTGGCGAATAGTGATGGGATTACAGCGGAATCGGAAGGAGGAGGAGTAAGTGGAGGAGGATGAGTGTGATGGTGGGCTCACTAGGCTGGATGCCTTGAGGTTGCCTCGTTGTCACAAACCAGTCATTTGTGAGCTCTGCTGTGGAGATGATTGATGGACTCTTCCCAAGCCCATAGTGAAAAATACCGTTATAATAATTGTGGCCCGGCGGGCGCGTAGGTGCAAGGATAGGAGAAATTCAGACCACCCAGACCTCGATCGAATCAAGGGTCCATGGCTTCTCTAAAATATTCATGCACGACACTACTTCGCTCCACATTTTCTCTTCCCCACTGTTGTTCCCCGTTTTTTTGACACTGCGTGCCTGCCTTGAGTATCCTTCTCCACTTTCTTCTTGAAACTCTCGCTCTTCTCTCCGTTCGTTTACATCTCTTTCGACACATCCCCTCCTCGAGGCCCTAAGAGCTACCGGTAGTTATCTCGGATCAAAGGCAAGCCGCGAACTAAACAGCATCTAATTTTCAACTGCTGCCAGCACCATTAAACGACTACCAGTGCTATCAGACAGACACAACTCAGGGGCATAACAAAAACTGCTCGAAAGTCAACCTCCTCTTCCCATTTCCTTCCTGCACCTCCGAGTTTCTTTCCTGTCGTTTTTTCGGAATACGTGGGATTTGTGGCACACGCGACACAACGAGCTAAAAGGTTGCCGAGTTATCTATCGATCGACCAAGACGTCTTGGTTCCAGGAATATCCGATTGTTTCAGTCAGCGACGACAACGACAACGCACACATTCGACCCGACCTAGCAACAACTACAACTTGAACCTTTTTGAAATCGTGCTGAGAAGACGTATTTCAAATTATGGCTACAGCTCCCTCGCATACTACGCGCCCGTGGCAGAGTCTCGTTCGTTCGTTACCGTTCCGAAGCCGCAGACACTCGGTCTCTCAACCAACTACAACAACGACGCTGAATCACGATTCAGTCGTGGTCGGTGATGGGTTTGATGCGACCCAGACGAAAGAGAATCGTGGCGGACCGGTGAAGAGGACGGTGCGGAAGCTGATGCGGCGGGCATCTCACTCGTTCCGACCTGGTGAGAAAGGACCGTTTATTGTTGCTGGGAGAAGGGACAGGGGAGGAGCGCTTATGGGTGATGGAGAGAGTGGAATTGTGCTGGATGACAAAGATGTCGGGGATAGCTACTATGCCGAAGCTATGGCAAAGAGAGTTGGTACGGTCCACTTACATGCGAGCCTCGAGAAGCCGAATTGAGCACTGACAATAACGTTTAGATCCCGTCAGTGTGCTTCCCGCCGAGATCACCGCCCAAATTCTGTCGTATCTAGACCATCAGAGTCTTGTCAACTGCGAGGCGGTATCCCGGCGCTGGCGAGAAGCAGCTTCTAATCGACATGTCTGGCGGAATGTATTCCGGACCGAGCATGGACCGTGGGAATCAAAGCCTGGAAAGAACTGGAAGCGGATGTTCCAGGTTAATCATGCATTGCATTCACGATGGAATAAGACCGAAATGACCTATAAGTACCTCAAGGGACATTCGGATTCGGTTTATTGCGTTCAGTTTGACGAGTGAGTGGAAGAAACTCATCTTTGAGAAGCTACAAGAAAGTTAACCTTTGTTGTAGTACGAAAGTTATTACAGGATCAAGAGATCGAACCATCCGGATTTGGGACATCAAGACTGGGGATTGCACTAAGATTCTTCAGGCTCCAGCTGACAATGGCACTGCGGATCCGGGCAATCAGCCTGCCACCACTGAATACCACACTGCTTCTGTGCTTTGCCTTCAGTTTGACGCAAAGATACTAGTGACGGGTTCTTCGGATAACACCTGCATCGTGTGGTCACTCCCATCCTACGACCCTATTGGTAGACTTGTGGGTCACAGGGCGGGGGTTTTGGATGTATGCTTTGATGACAAGCATATCGTTTCATGCTCCAAGGACACCACTATCTGCATCTGGGACCGCAACACTCGCAAACTTATCCGGCAGCTGAAAGGACACCGGGGACCAGTCAACGCTGTTGCAATCCGCGGTAAGCAGATTGTCAGTGCATCCGGTGATGCCCTGGTGAAGCTATGGGACCTCGACACCGGAGAATGTATCCGAGAGTTCAAAGGCCACCTTCGGGGACTTGCGTGTGTACAATTTAGCGAAGATGCAAAAACTATCGTGAGTGGAGGGAACGATCAGGATATCCGTGTGTGGGATGCACGGACAGGTGAATGTCTCAAGACACTGGCTGGGCATAAGGATCTTGTCCGCACGCTCCACCTGGACTCGCTGAACAGGAGGATTATCTCTGGGTCCTATGATGCGGTTCGTTCTCCAGTTCAACAGTTAACCTATTAAAAAGCCAATAGCTGACAACGTGCGCAGACCGTGAAGGTGTGGAATCTGGATACGGGCAAGAAGATTCTGGATATCACTCAGTATCATTCGACGTGGATCCTGGCAGCAAAGGCGGATTATAAGAGGATTGTTAGCACCAGTCAGGACAGCCGTACGCTGGTGCTGGATTTTAGTGTGGGAGTGAAGGGGCTGGAGATTCTGGCTCAGTAAATATGGCTAATCGGTTGGCTGGTTGAGTTCCGGTAGCTGCTGCTGTGTATTGTCTTTTTATCTTATTTTTTTCGCGAGCATAGATGCATTGGGGATACTGCGTGCGTGGTCTGCTGTTTATTTTTTACTTTCAACCTTTTTTAATGTGTTCGGTTTCTGGTTTGTCTGGCCCTCCTCCTCCCCCTCCTCCGTTTACACAATACCCACCCTCTCTCGCCCTCTTTTGCTATGCTACTACTTACATCCCAGGCGTAATCTTTTATCCGTGTGTTTTTTTTGTTTTCTTCTGACGATACTTTAACCATTGAACCAAATACCAATTTTGATACCTTTGTCTTTTTATTTCTATTCTCGTCTTTCTTTAATTCCAATTGTCTTTTCCTTGAGTAATTTGCGGCGGCGGCGGGGGTTTGCTTTTTTGTATGTATGGATAGGGGATGGGCGATGGGTGATAGATTGGATGAAATGAAATGTGAAATTGGATTCCGTTCTTTTGGCGGGTCGAGTGATATCATGTGCTCAGGGCTAGCGGGCCAAATTTAAAGTTTTTGATGATGAAACTAGTGATGGTGCGGATGGCTGGCCGCGCTTTGGAGCGGGTGGAGGGGAGATTAGAATACTTAATGGTTTGGATAGCTGATAATTTGCTAGAGTGGTTCCGGAATAATTTATCTCCAGATCTCTATTGTAGAGTGCTATATCGACTTTTTCGATGGCTGCTATATGGATAGAGGGAAGGAAAGATCTTAAGGAAGGCAGGTGCCTGGTGATATCTAATGATTAATATTATATCCCCCGCGCTGGTGGATAGGTCTCCAAATAGACTAACGATTCTGAAGAGTATATCGATTGGCTGATATTAATTAATTAGATATTATGAACAATATTAATCACCAACCAACCGACTACTAGTATAATTCATATATTGTGATTAGCAGATAGCTTAAGCTTGCAGACCTTTCCAGCATGCCATCCGCCAAATTAAAGTTCCCTCGGCAAAGGTACTTTGGACGGCTGCGACGATGATATAGAGTACTAGTATACTGCGGTGCTGGGGGATATCAAAAGTAAGGACTGTATATTAAGAGAATATCATTCACTTCGTCTCCATCTCAATGCCCACATCCAAGGGTTTTTTCCCACTGATAGCTGGTACGCTGGTAAAAGAAAGACCACTAGTCCAAATTAACGAGAGTTGTAACCTTGCCCCCCAGTAGTTGTGATG
Organism: Wilcoxina mikolae CBS 423.85; assembly: GCA_014904905.1. Lineage (NCBI taxonomy): Eukaryota > Fungi > Ascomycota > Pezizomycetes > Pezizales > Pyronemataceae > Wilcoxina > Wilcoxina mikolae. The sequence continues at coordinate 856,633 of MU122103.1, read as the reverse complement.
GATGATTGAGACTGCTGCTATCAATATTCTACTAGAACTTCTGTTTAGTGTGTTAACTTGGTTCATTGGAGACCATAAGCCCCAAGCAAATCCAAAATTCACGTTCGAGAATTCGTCTATTTAACCAATTAACTGTAGATCTACCATAACTAGTAGTTGTACAGTCGAGAGTGAGAATTCTCACTTAAATTTGCCCGAGGGCCCGCGGGCTCTATTGTTATAGTAGATTAAACAGATAATTACCACGCTTAGTCTGCGGCAAAAAGTCTTGGATGGATAGATAGTAGTCTAGAAGGATGAGATGTCAAATGGTAAGCACCGAGACAATTCAAATTACTGGATGCGTATTAGAGCGTCCTACAGAACATTTAACTTATCAGGACGTCCAGGCGAAAAAAATTATCCCCCACTCGAGGTTGAATCCCTATTATACTCTTCTCTCATCATTCGCCATCTGTAGAACTTATGCTATGAAGAATGCTTGGTCTACTCTTCTACCTGGGCCATTTTCTCGTTCCCCTCCTTGTATCTAGCGAGAATATAAGACATAATCCGCAATATTTTCGTGTCGAGTATCACCTCTAACATTCGTATGTACGAGACTTCGTCCAACGCCGGTGTACCCATTCGTGTGCATCGCAATCCTTTTCATCCTTACCATATCGGTCTTGGAAGATGACGATAGTGTAACTGTTGTTCTTACTCTTATTTCCGCTCGCTTTCACTTCATTGATTATTGATATTCGTTCCACCGTGGAATCCCATTCCGCGGCTGCATCGCCATCGGTGTGATATACTAGCAGGAATAATTCGGTCCGGTAAATACACTCAACACAGAGGGCATTGTGATTACTTTGACTGCTGGTATCGATGATGCGAATTACCAAGGCTGAACCGTCTCCGGTGGAATAAGTCACATAATTGGCCCCGCTGTCATAGTTCAAAAGCCGAAGATAGCTCCTCCATGAACCCCATGGTCCCGCCATATAAAGAAATATCTCTCCTTTTGCCCTCGACTTGTTCAAGGTAGTACGGCCACAACTGCCATAGACTGTCCGCGGGATAATTCCAGTGCCTCTATCGTCCTCAGCGTTACCATCGTAAGGGTCTCGAAATCGCTTAGTATCCATTGAAGAGACCGCAAAACACCGAACGGCACCCCGAGGAAGCTCGGATAGATGGATTGGAAGCAAAATCACCGAGATATCAGAGATTTGTGCGAGTGAGAGACCAGAGAGTTGTGACCAGCGTGTTTCGGATGTGTGAAGACTGAGAAACGAACTTGTCTCCATACATCTGGCTGCGCGTAAATAAACCCGTGTCTGCGTGAGCACTTCCTCAAAATCTGGTTGGAAGGAAGCCGGGTTTGAGGCCAATATGGAGATCGGGGTTGTCGATGCGCATGCAAATCCTTCTGGCAACAGAGATGGTGTAGCCACACCTTCATCATCGGATTTTGCTCCTTCAATCAGTGCCAATAATCGTGCATTCATCAAAACCAGCTTCTGGACTTCAGTATGCAATTCTTTCATTGTAATTTCTGCGTGCGAACTCGACTGACTGATTCCCTTCGTCAGCTCCCGTGATGCGACTGGTCACAAAAATTCACTCACCACAACAGCACCGTCAACATCAAATTCAAACTCATCTTGTGCACCGCGAGCCTCTCCATAATGCTACGCAAAGAATCCTGCTTCTGTGCCCACTTGACTCGATCCCACCAACCTGCCTTCTTATCAACAGTTTCGAGACAGTCCATCTCTGCCTCTAGCTCCGAAAATACCACCACCACGCACCCCGTCAACATGATCACCAGCTGATCCGCCGATACCATGGCCGTACGGCCTGCTTCCGGTTGTATGTGCTGCAAGAGCAGGGTTTGAAGTTGGCCGAAAATTGCGGCGAGGCTTTCAGTTTCGCGAAGGACGTCATGCATGATTTCCGGCGTATTTGCAACAGTGGAGGCAAACGTTTTCAGTGTGCAGATGACTTTTCTGGTACTGTAATGAGTGTATGAAGAAATGTCATATGCGTACTAATGCGTTTAAAGGTGCATAACACATTTACTGCGGCTGCCACAACAGCTCTACCGCAGCCTGTGTTCCAATGCAACCGGTCAACTCGATCGCCACCGCAAACACAGCCGCCCTCAGTATGGGACGTCCAGATCAACGACCGAAAAAGTCTGAATATCCATAGATAACCATAGATATCTATCTTGGTATAGATACTTAAGAACCCATAGAAATCTTGTACAAACGGCACCCATTTGATATTCTCAGTCCGTCTCTGCTTTGGCATGTCTTTTTGTAGTGTCTCCCCGAAAATTCTTTGCTTGCTTTCGGCGTTTCACGCTTTGAATACGGGTGGGTGTGAATGGTGGTGGTTGCCCCAGAAGGTTCTTGGTTTTCTTCGGTGGGCTTTGAGATTCATCGTCAAATCCTAACCTGTGCCATCTGTAATTATCCATTGGTCGGTAATAGAGATCTATAGATCTGAAGACCGGTCAGATTAAGATTCATCAAAGCATAGATCGAACTGGTTGAGGGTCATATCTGACCCATCCGACCTGACCACAGCCAAGCTTGGTGGGTAATGGCAATGGCAGGTCTTCACAGAACACTTTCGGATGGATACTTAAATAAAAAATCACCGAACAACCCGCTCCCATCTGGCTCCTCGAAGTTGATCTGAGACGAAGTTTGTGCCTCGCTTGTTGGTCTTCAGCCACTGCAGCTGGCAAGGGCAGTTAAGTCTGCCACATGATGTGGCAGAGTCACTTCAGGTGAATGGCCCAATCCCATTTGCGGAGTTTGTGGAGTGCTTCAGGCGCATTACAGTTCGTGCCGCTTGTCTAGTGGAACTGCAGAGTATAATGATACGGATAGCAATGATTGGTAGACGTTTCTGAAGGAAAATGGTGCTTCTAAGTGAAAGCCGGTGCGAAACTGTGAGGGCGTAAGTATGTAGCTGATTTGCGTCTGTCTGTGTTTGATATTCTATGGGCCTCTGGTGGGTGTTTATCAAATGCAATTAATGCATACGCCCATAGTCAGACATTCCCAATATACGTGCTAGATTGCCTAGGCAGCAGCTCTAGTTGTCGTACTGGATGCCCTGATGGCGACTTCGGAGCGATCTGTCATAGAATGGGTGCAACTTGAGATGATGAAGTTAGAAGCGAATATAATTTAGAAAGCCCTGAAATCAATTCCTCTCTTCACCGGATGATGGGAATGGGAATTCGTATAGAGATTCTTGCAAGCCCTGCATGGCAGCACTCCATCAGATCTAGGGCTCCAGGTAGTATACGTACACGGTATATCTTCACCAGAACTGCCAGAATGTCATGCATAGACTCAGGTCCGTATATGTTTACGTATACTAAGGAATTACCTGTCTAGATATAATATTCCAATGATAATTCTGCACTCAGTTTTACTCCTGAAACGCATAGCCTTTGAAATCGAGGCTTATCTTTGCTTCATATTACGTACGAGACATCCAAACACGATAACCAGTTGGACATCGTGTGCACGTCTGTTCGCCTATGCACTCAAACTCGAAAACTTACAAGATTCCTCCGCAGTCGACAGTAAGCTCGAACCCAACACTTTTGCCTAGAGGGTTTTGTGTTACACTGCAGCTATGAAGCTCACCGTTTCAGATTCCACACAGATATATTATGTCCTCTTGCTTTTTGTGGTTGAAAAACAGTTATGTACTCAGGATTCAAGCTGTAAATCAATTCTGAGCACCCAGCCTGTCTGTCTCCCACAGCCACATATCCTCCACTTTTCTTGACTCCATTCACAAGCACAACGATTCAGCATGGTTGACCCGATTTCAGTCTCAGCTCTTGCTGTCGCTGTCGTCACTGCTATATTCCAAGGCATCCCTCTTTTCAAGGGCCTGTGGGACCGCCTGAAAGCGCGATTTGGTAGTGCCTGCACCTCTGCACGTAAGTTCATCTCTCGTGTCTGAACAATGAAGCCCAAGCCCTAACTATGGTCTTGCTCCAGGATACTTGCAGAATATGAATCAAAACACGTTGACGGACGCGGTTCAATTGATCTTGAGGCAGAGCACTCAGCTACAGGCCGAAGCCAAACAGCGGTATATTGAGAATGCAAATTATGATGTGGGATATAACAGCGATTTCAGTGACTTTTGATGGAACGTTGTAGATGTCGGTGTAATCACTTTTTCACTCACGATTTGTATCTACTACTGAGTTCGCGTTTGATTAGAACGAAAAATCCCATTGCCACTATGTATGAGCTGTAGAAGTCCTCGGGCATCTGTGAAAGTCGCTAGACAGATATTACAGTGCCAACCTATAACGTTGGGAGCTGTACGTACCAACAGACCCGTAAACTGAATCATTCCGTAATGCCGCGAAAAGACGCTTTCCAAGTCGGCTTCCCAGCGTCCTGTATGAAATTGACTGAATACGGCCAATGGATACGCCTGTAAGCCTTACATTTCAAGGCATCACAGGACCACTGTAATCATACAACACGGTGTCCGCTAAGTTGATCGAATAACGCCATCCAAGTGGTCCTCAGTCGTTGTCTCGATTAAGGCTGTTGCATGCAGAAATAACCCGTCGACATTGGAACTTGGAAGTTGACCAATCGAAAAAAGCTGTTTCACCTCACTTCGGAACGATTTGTTCACTTAGTATCCATCCACAATAGCAGTCAATTCTGGGCATTACAAAGAGTGCACAAAAGTAGTCTTAAAGCGTGGTACACCTAAAAAGACCTTAAGGTCTTTACACAATCAGGTTCGCATCTGTACGACTACATATAGAAGTTACAGCTCACTGCTACATACTACTCTGATTCAATCCTTCATCACCCGTACCTAACCTCGTTCTTCGTCTTCTGTTTCGCCGTTTCCTGTCCATTTATAAATTCACTGTCCACTATGGGCCGATTCAGAAGGTGGCTCCACCGCTTCTACGTTAGAGTCCGCGAGATCCTCGACCTACCTAAGTACACATCTGGAGAATATGACGATTTCCAGGCTATTGGTTATTTCTCCGACGGGGCTACGTACACATGGAGAGGGCGCCCTTGGGGTCTTGCATGGGAGGATTTCAAAGAGGCTTTGGAGAATGGGGCAGAATATGTTACAATGAATATGCGAGGAAGCTTTTGGAGATTTCAAGAATGATAATGGTGGTAGGGGATTCATGTCTTGCAGGTGAGTTCATGGCTCTTAGTAGGTCTGAGAGCTAGTGCTGAACTGAATTGCGATAGTTCCTGGGACAATTTTAAGAGATAAAGAAAACTAGTGATGTGGTGGCTAGGAGAGACGTGTTCATGTGCTCTTAGTTATGGCTTTTCATTCTCTAGATATCTATCACAAGAATTTCCTTGTCAATGGAAGGAAAAGGCACCCATTTCAAAACTTGAGATTGCGATAGTCAATAAAAGGGGTAATCTGTATCTCAGCCTTTCACATTTTAGAGTGCAACAATTCTCCCATTCCCATATTGAACCGCTGGTTTTCGATAGTGAATGCAGTGGAATAGCCCTGATTGATTGAATCTTAACCCGATAATTGACCGGCCCACGGCTGGAAAGTCGCCATGCAGCTCCATGAAACCGGCAAAAGCACCAGCATTCGCAATGAGAACCCTTAGCTGGTTCACTGTCTCACTGGAATACCCGGTTTCTTGTTAGAAATGAGGCTTCATCAGAACATAATTGGTGGGTTGGTTAGAGGCTTGCAGTCATCGCATGATTTGAAATATGCAGTCCGCCTTGTTTATAGAATCGATAAGCACGCCTTACTTGAAGAATGTAAGTTGTATTCTGGGGTTAGCTTACTCGAAGGTGGCGTGCATGAAGGTGTACCTTTAGAGGCAGTGCCGAAGAGCGGTAGTCTGTACACTATAAAGCTGGTATCGCAGAAAATTTGCAGCTCGCTTGATCCTGAACTCATCAAACTTTCCCGGAATTATCTCTACGATTATCCCTCACAATTCGAAAATACATATACTCCCCAATGGACAAGAACAATGGTGCTTTAATCCACCTTGCGAGAGGTGGAAACCAACTGGCGCGAATCAACGTTCCACGAATCCATTTCAGAGCCATGAATCAACACGCATTTTTCGAATACAAAGGACCAGACGATAGCGAACACACCAAGAAAGCTCTCGACATCTCCTCCCGTATTGTCACAAAGAAGTGAATTTCACCAACCCATAGTTCTACATGTAAGCATTCACCGTCAAGATAGCCATATAGCTATTTGGGGCTAGAGAAGGCACAACATCTGATCTGGCTGTGACATTAGATGGGGACGGGTCCACCATCTTGACGATTTGGTGGAGTGGAATTGACTATGTCTAAAGATGATATGATTGATGATAGGGAGGCTGGGTCTTTTTGCTGCAAGACGTGTATTTCGTGTTCGTGCCTTAGATAGGAAGAACATAAAGTTAACTTGGTGCTGCAATCTTTCACATCGTTAACAAAAGCTGAATTAGACCAGAAAGTACACATGATTATGTACCTACCAGTGAAGTCTAAAAATTGTAATAGGATGCGTAGTTAATGTGCTCAATGCGCAGCTGCACAAGGCTCCAAAAAAGAAAAGTCGTTGTCGCCACCACCACCACCACCACCATTCGTAACCCTGAGCCCTAGTTCGCCGTGTGTTGCGCGATATAATTCTGCACTTCCATTGCTCTATGGTCTATCGATCATGAGAAATGGGGCATTTGAATTTCGTTGATGACATCCTCTTCCTTTGCGGCTTTCGTATCTTTTCAATTGAATCGACTGAGATCGAGGCAAGAAAAAAGAAAACAATTCTCAACTCAAACCAGCGGATGTTTCGCATTCTGTGTGCAACCGGCCGTACCTCACAACGCCACCCATTTCTCGCGAATGATGTCCAATCGCTCTCAACACTTATGCGGTGAGGCCGTTTTCATAGGCCCTGTTCTTGCCGTGTTGTTGGTAAGAATGTATTCATGCACAATTATCCAAAGGGATACTGGATGACGTTCACCGCTTATCAGGAAAAGTATTCCGTTTGTGACGGTTTGACGAGGCTGGAATATCTTCGAACTTCGCTTATCTGTGACTATCTATGGCGTAAATTGAAGGTGGTGTGAGGTGTTTTCTTCTCTGGTGTGCCGGAACGAGATTATTATTGCCTAACTCTCTTCCACTCGGGAATTGTCACAATCGACTTCTCAACGCACAATACTCTTTTGCAAACTCTTCAGCTTCGAAATGGCCGACAGACGTAACAAGATACAGGTTGTCTTGAACAACGACACGAGGGTATATTCAGATACGGAACAACCAGGCAGCGCATACGGCGGCATAGGAGAAGCGACATACTTCAGCTCCAATAAACAAAGCCACAGCGGGTTTTACGGCTCCGTTCCAGCTGGAAGTAAGCATGCGAAGAGAATCCAGCAACTCTGCGTGAAAATGCAGACCCAGCGGCCAGAACAGCCAGTCCTTATGCATCCGCACGCTCAACTCATCAAGAGAGCCCCACAGCAACCGTTAGCCTCCGTCCCAAGGCCTCAGAATGTGTACAGATATGAAGATGATAGCAAAGTTTCGTATCATTGCAAGTCTGATCGCGGGGAACTTTATGTTTCGGCTCCTCAAGGAAGTGGCGAAGCACGCACGATTGATAAGTTGGCGAGACAGATGCTTGCTCCAAAAGTATGCCCGATATTTAAGTTAGTGATATGTTCGTGCTAATGAAGGATCAGGTGAGAAGAGCCGAGCATGCCCAAAGCAATACACAGGAGGTTACGAGCCGCCAAGTTACGGGTTGGTTTTGGAGACGTTAAATTAAGAGAGTGATTGACAAGTTGTTCAGCAACGGGAATCGGGTGGGGAATTTGAAAGTTGTTTATTTTGCTTTCGGTACGGAGATTCCAGGTCTCAGCTTGCCGTTTGTTGGGTTCCAGGTTTGGGGCTCGGGGATGGTTGCAGAATGCTTTGTTTGACAAAATATACTGTTACTCTTGAACTCGCGTGACTAAAATGTCCGAACTCCGGATCGTAAGTTGCTCTCCGCCAAGTTGGCTATGTTGAAGTTCCCGTGAGTTTTCCTAGAACCAACCGATATCGTCTGGAGTGGCCGTTTCCTAGGGATAAAAAGTTACGGATGTTGGAGCACAGAATTTTGTCCTTACCATAGTTGTATTTCTGTGAAGTGTATTGTATAGGCCGTCAAAATGGGACAAAGTCAAAAGTGGATGCACTTACTTAAGTAGTTGTGGCTTGAATGTAACACATACTGTGGAGAATACCGATTTAAGTCGGAAGTTTTATTCAACTTGGTAGCAATACTGCAGTTCTACTGAAGCAATCCGAGAAAGATACCAGTTTAATACTGTAGCACTACTGCGCGAAAAATATTCCGACTTAACTCGGTATTCTCCAGATTATAAGCAGTAGGGGTATTCAAACTAAGGGAATATGGATGCATATATGTAACGAGGAATAGAGGTCCACCGATTCTCCAAATATGGATGCCGCACCACTATATGTACATATACGTATGTATAATTTTAAAACGCATCCCCCATGTTTATTCTGTGAAACTGTACATAAACATGAAGCCGAATATCTATCATTGATTCTTGTAATAACACTGCTACCACTAACCACCACCACTGCATAGCCACTACAGTTGATACAACTGCTACCACTACTGACCACCACTTCTACAAACACCATACTGCTACCACAATTGCTATCATAGTACGACTCAAACTCATTCTCTGCTACACACCAGTGTAAGTAATTGGTAGGCAGACTGCATATGTAAAGAGTTAGAGCTTCACTGGCCACTGGCTGCTGGAAATGGATATTAAATCTAGAAAGACGTATGTATTCATATGCCTAGAATATGTATAGAATATGGGGGGTATTCAATCATGTAATTTTTTGGAGGAGAAAACGATCACTTTAATTTTTCCTAATTTGGATCCATATTTCCTTAGATTGAATACCCCTAGTACTACAGTATCAATTTTCCGGGGTTTTTTGGCATAGTAATTACAACGTGAAACTACTTAATATTCAACACCATTTACCACTTGGAGGATCGAATAACCTCAGAGTTTCAGAACAAGTCCACCGACACTACTCGCAATCTGGGCGTAATTCCAACCACTTTCGGTGCGCCGTTTTCACGTACATTTTGCGATGGATGTCTGTCTCCTTAAGTTTGCTGCCGAGTTTTTAATCTCATCACGAGTACGTCTTACTGTACATACGAGAGAGATTATGTATTTTTTGATATCATTCGGCTGTTAACGCCTATATACTAGCATTTAGCTTTGTTACACACAAATGGCGGCTAGATCTAAGACTGGACACGATTGACGCCATGCACCAATGACTCTCATGATCAACACCTCTGCCTGTCTGTCCAACTTCGTCCTCAGCGCAGCTTAAAATTCAAACCCAAGCTTAACAGTAGTGACGCGGTTTTCACGCGTATTACTGTACTTGGAACTGAGCACTCTGAACTTTTAACTACTTTCTCCATTGGATCGAAGCAATATCACCTCGGCCATAGCGTCGGGTGGCGACGATGGAGGCCGTATTAAAACAACCATCAAGGATAAGTTGTAGATTATCAAGTTGTGGGGCAGCAACACTGGGTTCGGATGCTGAGGCTTGGGATTCTATGCGTTTTCCCCGGCGGTTCTTCCAAGTCTGGCGATAAAACTGTCGACACCCTACTATTTCTGGCCGCTCTCTACGGAGTTATTTGCTCTCTACGACATCGTCCAAGAGAAGCTGCCGTCACTCACATCTTTACAGCATCAATAGGACATAGGTATCCCGAAAGGATGCAGTTACGTACTTAGTATGAAAATGTGGATTAAGTATCCGTAAGTTGGACACGATATTAAATGATTTGACTTGTTGAGCTTAATATATTAGGGGTACTGGTGCTGTAAGAAGGCGCACGTTCGTATTGGACATTCGTGGCATGCCCCATCGCTGTTGACACCGCCAGGGAACCACCTGACCTGTGATCACTCGGTATCACTCACCATTCCAGTTTTGACTGCCTCCCTCGCTCAATTGCTATTCTCCCCTCACTCTACAAACCTTCGATACAGTAGGAAACCAATACTAAAAATGGACCTGTGCCTATTGAGCAACCTCGAAAGTATGTACGGTATCTTCACCAGAACGACCAGTATGACATGCAAAGAGTCCACATACCAGTTCACCAGTCAGAACGCCTATACCTGAGGGACCCTTTTCTAGCTCTGACTCCGGCTCCAATTCCAGCTTCGTGCATGCAATATTTTCTCTGTTTATCGGTTCCACCAAGGGGAAATGGTGGTGAAGCCCCATTGAAGGAACTTGTTGGGAAAATATTCTTAGAAGAGGCGATCCAGGCAGTATTGCTCTTAAGAACCAGCAACGTCACCCTGTGGTTTCTAAGTTTGGGCCTCCAAAAATTCTCTGTAACACCCAGAAGTGCTATATAATTCCAAGGTTCCTTCTTGTGGATGATTTTCAGCTACTCGGATCCAAGCTACAACTCACTTCTATCCACTGAAGAACTGGGCACGAGAGCAATACATATGGTTCGTGTGGTACATAAATTATTGATATAATGCGCAAATAAGGTGTGGTATTGCCGTTCGATGTCCATGTGTGGCTGCGCATGGGATTGCGCGAACAGGCTTTTTTGTCTCCACAAGTCTTGCATAACTATGGCAGCTGAACGTCGTCCATGCACACCCCTCCCTCATGCCCTGTCCAATTGAATTCATGAATCGGCTTAAGCTGAGAGAAGAAAAAACAGAGAAACAGCCTCATTGTACCAATTATAAAGCCAAGAGTGATTGGATATTAGTCTCGAGGTATGGACGATGATTACACACGTAGGATGCGGTGCATCACCCGGTTTGAATTGGGAATTGTTTTTTTCGGAACACATTGGATCTCTAATAGCGGATTCATGCAAGATTATCCAAATAAGACTCTGGTGGACTGTGAACGAGATTATTACTGCCCCGGCGCCGGCCTCAAGGAATTGTTGTACGCATAACCCTCTTCTTGATGTACGAAACTCTGTTTCCTACTCCACGCTCTCATTTGCTGTGCTTGAGCTGAAGGGCTGTGAGGTTGACATGGCGTTCATAGATCTGTAAGTTGCAATATGCAATTGCGCAGCATTGTTGATTTCATACACCACGAACTATTTACACTGCAAATCCTGTCACACAATTAAGGCAGTGAATCTTTTGTTGAACTTACAGCACAGCCTACTTTGTCCAACGGGTATCCCGATCTGAACATCAGGTGAAACGTTTACATCCTGCGGGATAACTGCAAGGCACGAGAGAGGTTGTGTGCTTTTGATATCACTCGGCTCTTAGCGGCTAGTGTTACACGTGAACTCGCGGTTATATTTAGGCCTATTCACGTTGGCGGCGTGGAGCAATGGCGCTCAAGCATTACCGGAGCGGGACGTTTGTGAGGCTACACCAGCAACCGCGCGTGGAAGAGCAACCGACTTCACTATTCCTCAAACCTCAAAAAATCAAACCTCAGCAGCCCAAACTTCACCAACCCAAATTCGCACTCCCAGAATACGAAAAGTCAGAACATACTGTACCGAGCAAGTCTGTACGAACTGAGCGACCAAAATACCCTTTTTATGTGCGAACAGAGCCAAATGCGACACTTTTGAAGTTCAAATGGGCGCTCTATTGACAATGAACATAAGGCTTCACAATCGGGCTCATTATGATTGGAGATGTAAATTTTTGGCTGACCAGCGTGAGAGGTTAGATCATAAGACATACTTCAAAGAACCACAACATTCTAAAGAAAGGCAGAATACCCTCTTCCACGTGAGCTGCTGCGCTGGGTTTGTATGTACACGGATCGTGGTAGGATCCGTTTTAGTCTTAGGACTGCCGTCGGGTTTAGTGGTTGGTTGGTTTGAACAAGGTTGATTTTCAGATGGGAGGTTTCAAGGAGAGCTGAGCTCCAACATCGCATACCAGGAGACTATTTATCGCCCATTTGCACTGCCCTTTATACGACGAAATGCTCTCTCACAGTCTACCAAGGAGGGAGAATGTCTTCGAAGTGTCAATTTTCATGTGGACCAGATTTGGGTACTACAGCTGTTATAAGTGGCCAATAAGAAAGCCGACAGCTCTGGATTCGTCGAGGAGCTTTGAGGACTGTGCAGACGGTGCAATTCGTTGCTGATTTTCCGCAATAGTAAGAGACTGACCAAGGATGACGCAGTAGGTTTCCAAGAAAGCCCAAGGTTAAGGTACCTGGGCTGAAAATTTCTATCACAAAATGTGTTCGTGATGCGTGGGAGAGGAAACTATTTTGGAGCCCCGTTTGTATATATAGATGATGGATGCACCCAGAAGGGGTTGCGGAGTGTGGAAACATGAGGGAGGAAGTTGTAAATCAACCCCTAGTGGTCACTAGGTCTAGGCGGGTGGTAAAGAATTCGAAGGGTCACCTGGGCAAATAACTTGGTAAAATACGTTAGCTATATTCCAGCAGAAATCAACTTATTCCAACATGCTATTGGCATCGACGTTTTCTTTATCTATACCTGTCGACTTAGGAAGTCGGCCTAGGGATGTTCTGACTGGCCACAGCCGAAATCCTGGTGCTCGCCCCCCATTCACCCATCGAATCATATCCTCGCAAAGACGGTCCCCACCTTCCATTCCACCACTTATGGTAATGCTCTCTCCCCGTTGCAGCTTCATCCCCTAATATCATGATGTCCAAACGATCTCCGCACACTGTAACTGTCGGGGTAAAGCTTTGATCAAAATTGCCACCTAATGGATCGAACCCTTTAGCCCGCAACCACCTTCCATTCTCCATCCTCTTGTGATGCAACTCGCCATCCTTCGCCACAATAAACAGATCAATTGATCCTGGGCCTCTTGACACCGCCACCGGATTTGCATCGTATAAACCATCGAGGTAGTTGAAATCTAATTCGGAGGGGTGCCAACTCTTCCCATCCCATGATTTGTGCCCAAGCTTACCGTCATTTTTCCGAATGAACAAATCAAGTCGGTCTGTACCCCAACTAACGACAGCTGGCTTTCCGGGACAATTTCCACCCAGCTGGAACCAATTCGGCGTCCACCTCATGTTCGAATAACTTTTCCAGTAGAGATTCTCTCCACTGATGACGAACAAGTCGATCAAGCCTGGTCCCTGTGAAACGGCTGTAGTCGAATGAGGACTCGTCAGAGTACCCATATTACGCCACGTCGGGCACCAGCGATTGTTGTCGACAGCAATGCCACAGTAGATATTGTTGGAATTAATGAAGAATACAAAGATCCTACTATCCCCAACAGGGGAAACACAGGCATAGTGTAGCCCCGTTTGACCACTTGACCGCAACGGGCCCCAGGAGCCGGTACTAAAGTTGTAAGTTCCGCGGTGGAGTACGTTATTTGGGCCGCAAACGAAGACCTCGAGCCGGCTGGGGTCCGAAGATGGCGCAATGACAACTGGATGATCGTAGCACAGAGAATTGTAGTTGAGATAGGCGGGCCATTCGGTTTTGTCGGGAGTCAGTTGCGAATATCTCACATTACGGCTGGTGTCGGAATAGAAGAGAGTGAGCGCTGAGTTTGCCCCTAGCTAGGGAAGAACATTCGAAAAATAATTAGTAAGATTTCAAAGGGCACTGAAGATAGCTATAAATATATGGAGATCACCCACTCAAAGCCTTGCTTGGGTTTGTTTGATTTACGGCTTGCCCAGATCTTGCCGCGTTGCCATTCGCCTGGGAAGAGCTGGCGACATACGGAGGCAATTCGGTACCTATCGTTCTTATTATCCGAGGTGGATGTCATTGAGGTTGGTTGCTTACCATCAGTAGTTCCAGCCTTATCACTATCAACCCCTTGCTTTGAAAAATCGCCATCCGCCGAAGTTACATCGATATCCCCCATGGTAGAATCTCCAACGGCATCACCACCTGTTCCGGATTGTCCGTTGTCATCTATCAGACCTAGTCCCATCACGGTCGTACACTGGAGATATGACAGAAGATAGGCACAGTCTCTGGGATTAATTCCTAGTTCATCCCCGATTTTCTTTAGCCCGTTATCATACATGGCTTTGATGGCTTTGAGCTTGTTAATATCGAGATCGCCCTTCAGTTTGTCGTAGGCCATGTCATAGGCGTTTTGGGCCTTCGACAAATCCTCCTGAGCAGTGTTTATGGGCGCGCCTGAAGCCATTGTGTATGGTGTGAATTCTGTTTGGAGAGGTCGAAGTGAAATTTGCGTGAAAAGCAGCACCGTATGAAGGAGGGTCGTGCCTTAAGATGGAACGTACAGTGTTTTGCAGACGGGTTATACTGAAATATATCAGTGATGGCATTTTCTGAGCTCGATATTCCGCGGCGGGGAAGGGGAAGAAAAAGTGATTGGATGGAATCACGCCACCCAACTGCAGTCCGTTTCGTAAATGCGATAAGGCAGAAATCGAATGAAGCATGTGATCAAACTGGAGTAAAGTTCCACCAATCTTTCTATCTCCTTCTCCCTTCGGTTTTTCTTGATGACGGCGCGGAAATCGATCGTATGGATTAACAGCCTCCCGAGTTACCAAAGAGACAAACATCTAGAGTACCAATAATGACATCGTTTGCAAAGCACGCATTTTGTATATTTCGAAATGAAAAGCATGAAATTGTGCACGGCCCGATACATCAGGTACATCCCCGATCAGGATTTACGTAGTGCCTCAAACGTGCAGCGATAGCAATTTCCCGCACGAACTCAAGCCTTGTATGTCTTCCAGATGGAAATGTCATTCGCCAAAAGATCATCACAGATCCTGCGAGGTTTCATATACTTGCATAAATTTAACAGAGACCTTCGGGTACTGTAACGAGCATTAAGGTACAAACGGCACCGTCACGGGCAATTTGGTTGTAATTTTGCAGGTCATTAGCAGTGTAGTTTGTACTCTACACTTAATTTTCGTCACCTATCCCCCGCACTGTGGTATGTCTGCAAACTTTAAACAACTACATGCATTCTATTGGCTATTCCAACCACACCGGTGGTTGAGAGACGTCGCCAGCTGTGCGGTCATAGCTATAGGTGTCCAATTCACCACACCTATGGTAGCTGTTGATATCACTCGAGTCTCTATTTCCGCATCGGGTGACACTAAGATTGGTAGCTTCGTTTGAATAATTTGTAGACCAATGCAGTACATATCACCAATTTCTCTCTAAGTGCTACAGAATCCATCCGACTTTCGCTCTCATCTGTTCCATCCTGTACATGTACCTTCCTCCAACTCTCTATTTTCCTCACATAATAAACATCTTCCCCCTTCTGACTCGCAGTCTCAGCGGTACAGAAGTTGTATACATGTACTTAATCTGGGTTTAGAAAATGTTTTCTACCGCTTAAGTTTTTTTGGTCTACCAAGTCAATTTTCGACATCAATCGTTTAGTCTTCAGAATCGTCATTTTTTAGCTTGGTTTGTGTAAAGAAAGCGTCACTTTGGCTATTGAAGGGCCAGACATACATACCAGACGTGGCAAGTAATCCTTCGCCATGGTCAAATGCCGCCCAATTGAAATCGCTAGAAAGTGCATATACCTTACGGTGGTGACCAATTATTAGATGAAAAAAACAACGCCTTCTGCTGGATGTGAATTTATCGGGGAATCAACGCTTATCTAAAAATGCAGCGCAATAGCGGTCAAATATATAGGTAATCGATCCAACCACAATTCGTGATATGGAACACGAGACTCCGCACGAATTCTTCCCTTCAATCTGCCAAAACCTTGCGGTGTAGGTGCAGCGATTGGAAAACAGTGGTGTGCAGCCCAAGAGAGACAGAGTTGGAACTGTTGGGCCCATTCGGGCATCCTGCTCCCAGAATGAAGTTGGTTTTTTGACCTCTAGTGATCGTCATAAAAACCCCGTAAAATTCAAGCCGCTACAGAAATAACAGCTCAAAATAACGAACCTAACCGAGTGAGCACTTTTGCACCTGTACTATATATATCTCGATTCTGTAGACATGACTACTTTAATCCGGTACCGGTACTCCTTGCCTCCAACACTATGGCCGAGGCGGATGCCTGTGCGTATTCCTCACGGGTCTGTCCACACCTCCATGAGGTGCACATTAATATTGTATCGTAACCTAACCACATCCACTCCCCCTCAAATGCAGTCCAAGAGAAGTTGCATACAGATTGCTTAGTATACATGTACATGAATAAGCTTATAAGTCGCTTCGACACTTTTACACAAACTATAACTTTTGGGGAACGACCAGGCCTCTATGTTCACCGGATATCACTCACCCCTAATTTGGCTGCCCTCACTTTTGCTCTCACGCCCACCCTGGAGGAGGCCCGGTATAAGTACGGTGTTGTTCCTAAAAGCGATTGGTGTACCCAGAACCCTTGGTGTTGTGGGTATATGGAAGGTTCTCTCATTGCTGTTCTCTCCTCACTCTGGATCTATTAATCTTTGATAGAGTAGGATGGCAATACCAAACATAATCTTGTGTTTGTTGACTAACTTCAAGAGGCACGGCAGTCAAAGTTGAACTAGCTCCAAAGTCTTATTTTCTTCGTGGCCGTCGATGAATGCGTGGCAATTGGCCGGTGGGATGAAAGGTTTCCAGCAAACATTGTCTACTGTACCGAGTGTAATGGTTCGTACGGGGCTCTTGGTGTGACAGCTTTTTGTTAGCGGACGACTGGTGTAAGAGCAGCAATTATGTGGAGTGTGACGGACAATTTTGGTGAACAGCTGAAAATTAACGGACGAGATGGCACTCTGTGACGCGTGACGTCCGAACCATTGCGCTCGCTACAGTATGCACTAAAAACATAGCAGGCAGCATGATCTCGCATCAGTGAGTGGGGGTTAGGTATGAATGATAGCGTGGAAGACAGTTAGTTGTATGTAAGAATCTCAGTTTCAGTCATCAAACAAAGCAAAACAAAAAAAATAAAAATAAATAAAAAACCAGTATACCCAGTTCTCAAAAATGATGAATACAAATGATTATAATCCCTATTTACGCCCCTTCGTTCGCTACGCAACAAAGAATGAAACCTCCCTTCTCCCCCTCCCCTCACCCGCGACACACCATATATAAAACCCTCCTCGGCCAGCATCCATTAATCAACTACCTCAACATCCTATACACGCCTAGAACACACCAAACTTCTTTTTCTTTTTCTTCTTATCCTCTTCGTAATAAGGTCGATTCGGCTGATGGTGCACCTTGAGCCCTCCCATTTCCTTTACTGGTGGTTTCGGAATTGGTGCAGCTTGGGCAGCAGCAGGAGGTGGTCTTGCCTGTGCTGGTGGAGGAGTGGGTTTCGGCACGGGATCTGGTTCCAAGAGGTGTCTAGGCACTTCCTTTCTCGGGGCATCTGCGGGCAACCCCAACTTCTCACGTCCATCCTTCAACGCCTTTAATTGCGTCAAGAAACGATCTGGGGTGAGGATGTGGCTAGTTCCCAGGAACACATCTCTCACGCTCGACTTCGAAATCTCATAGCACGCTCTCGCTTCTGAAAGGGTTGCACCTCCTGCCATGAACACAATGACTCTTTGCCTTGGCTCTACAACACTCAGTCTGCTCTTCGCCCAAGTTGGTTTCGCACTTCTCAACGAAGCTTGATATCCCGAGTCGAGTGAGTTTCCGATTCCCGTGGGAACTAGTTCGGGCTTGATATATGGAAAGGCTTGAGGGTCAAGAACGCCCTTCACGTGATCCTCCAGCATTTGTTTTAGCACAGTTGTATAGCGCGAGAAGTCGTTCCCCTCCTCGTCTTGTTGAGGAGACTTCGGCTTTCGGCTGCGGTTGCGGTTTGGCGTGGGGTCTTTCAGAGGTTTGGAGACGCGGGCCCCGAGCATATCAAGAGATCGGATGACCATCTCGTCCTGTCGGCGTAATCCGGAGTGACGGATGAGTTTTTGGATATCGCCATCTAGGAGGCCGTCTTTGTAGAGGAGGTAAATGGCGATTAAGCGAAGACGTTCGGCAGGACTTTTGAGATGTCAGTGTAACGTCTACATGGTGGATGAGTGAGTATCTACCCCAAGGCCGGGTCGTCAAGTAGCCGAACAAGATCCGAAGCTGCGTCACGCGGGGGACGGCCGTTTTCGTCCAGACCGGTTGAGAGTGACTTTTGATGAATATAAGTAACCACCTGTGGCTGGGACTGATGATCATACCTGCTCCAAAAGCGCAATCTCCGGCAATTTCTTCTTTTCAAACTGCCCCATACATTCCTGCGCCATCGTCAAGTGTAGAGAGTACATATCCTTTTGTCCCTGATACTGCGGTAAGCTTGCCATCATATCTCGAATGGCATACAGACTCGTCGAAGATTGACTATCAACAAAATTCTTGTTGTCACCCAAAAACTTTTGAAAGTCCGCCATCAACCGCTCAATCGTATCTTTCATGTGCTGATGTCTATTCGCAACCCATACTTGGTCGTCATCAGTGATGGCCATTTCCTTCTGTTCAGTCTCTCCTGTAGCTGTTGTGATATCGACTTTGTATGTTATCTTGTCGCCTTCCTTGATCGGGAGAAGATCGTGTGCCATTGCTTGGTACGTAAATTCGTGCAGAAATGGAGCATAAAGATCCATTGACCTATCGACGATAAAAAGCACACCTCTTGGCCGATTCGACTGCGGCGGAAAGTCGGGATGGTTTTTCGCGAAAGTGTCGAGCTCATCTTGAACATTTTTTGCCAAAATTTCTGAGAGTACGCGAGCTTCGTGTAGCATGTGCGAAGGTGGCCGGAAGTACCGAATCGTAGGATATTCTCCCAGCGCACCACATACACACACAACCTTGCGGGCTAGTTCCCGGAGGTGTGAAGATACAAGGGATCGGCATTCTGGGTGGTAAAGGTTAAAGAATGACGTAGGTTCACGGATCGTAAAGAGATGAGACTCGCGGGGGTAGAAATCGACGGAGAGCACCCTTTCGCCGCGTATAAACTGGCGTGTGGGGGAATCGATTATCATTTGTCGAAACCTATTATCAAGCTCTAAGTAACAACGAAATTAGCCTGGCGCGTCTCCACCAAAGGACCAGACACGATCGTACCGGAAGTCCATAGCAGGTGTGCACCACTGTACCGAGGTTTTGGTCGCTCAAAGTCGGATAACAGGCACCTCACGATGTGTTCCACCGGCGTAAGAATATAGATACACTCCATGGGCTGAGGAACGCGCTTCTCCTCAATCTTTCTAACCTCTTCATTGTATCACAGATCAGCCCTACTCCCCCTTTGAGTTTACCAAGAACCGCGTGCACACATACCTGACACCTTTTCGTCGAGAATATTGTGCTCCTCCATCACATTCATCGTCAGCTTGTAGCTCACCTCGTCCATGACAACACATCGCCACTACATCACCTCGTCAGCTTGCTGGGGCAATACGGCACAATTCAGATGCATAGCGGACCGTGTTCGGTGGATTGATGTTCCGGATCGCTTCAATGATAGCTAGAGGAGAGAGCTATCAGTCTGGTACAGAGATTTCGCGTGTAGCTAGAGATACGTACCTTGTCTCTGGACCTCTATCAAAGAGACCATGGCTGCGGTCTTCTTCTAGCCAGAAATCGGGCCTGCGTGGCGAAAAATATGAGCCTTTGAAGATTGGTTCAGTAGCAGCGGTAAGGTGAAGGAGGTGGTTGCGGCGCCAAAGGTCGACGAGGGGTTTCGGGGTAGGTAAGGATGTATTTATTGCATTGATGTCACGGAGGAGTTGTACAAGCTGCCCTACAAGGCTACACAGCGTATGCCAAGCACAAGGCATGAAACACATATGGAGCTGAATCGGATTCATACAATTTGTCTTAGGATGTTATGATATAACTTTGATAGGGTTCTCTGCCTTTAAAACCCTCTGCGTGTGTATATTTCCCAACTTCTCCCATAGCGCATTCACAGTCTATCACCCGCAATGCACACTCCGAGTTCACCTCATGCAAGCAGAGTCCAATCCCGATGCAATTAAAAGACAAATACAGTACAGAAACTGGGTATACTTGAAACAAACAGACAGCAGATAAGTATGTACGCCTGCATCCTAAACTGAAATCCAAAAACCTCAAAAACAACCAAGTATTTACACCTTACTCTCATCCGATCATGACGTTTACGGGTATATGTGAGCTTTTACTCTCTTCACGTTTTGCCTTTTCCTCCTCCTTTTTCTCCTCTTTCTTCTTGTCACCTTCAACCCGCTTGACCTTCCTCGTCTCCCACCAAACCTGTCCGCCTGCCATCATGGCAACAATGCAAGCCAAGGCAACAAAAAGCCCCGTACTCCAGCTTGGCCTCTGATATCGATTCATTCCCCACATAAACCCGCACAAGCAGCATTGGAAAAAAGTGTTCCAGACATAAAGCCAGATAACATAATCGAGCTTCCATGATTGTGTTGGTGGTGCTCTCTTTCCCGTAACTGTATCGATATCGTCTGTCGCTGCGGTGTCAGTTGACGAGCCTACAGCCTCTGGAGATCCAGAAGCTGCTGGCCCAGGTCTATACCAGTTCTGGTTGATTTCCTGTAGCTTGAGATATCCACTTTGCTTTCCATAGCATCTCCATTTGAGAAGATAGTACAAGTCTCTGAACCTCCACGGCGCGAGACCAAAGCCAGTCACGCAGAAGAGCCCATTGAGGATTTGTGAGTCGATTTCAATCCATATGCGGCGAGGAGAGTTAATGGCGTTGCATGTCGGTTTACACATTGCGGGTGCAGCATTGCATATAAGTAAAAACAGCATCCCTCCCCAGGCAACGACTTTGTAGTGGTCAGCAAAGATTCCCAAAAGGCAAAGAGGAAGGACTCCGTACTATTGAGCATATATATCGTAACGAAAAACCCAACTGGCTTCTTGAACCACTTCCAAAATCCCAGCAGCCCACTCTTAGTTGCCGCCCATGCGCCGGGCTTTTCTTCGTCCTTGCTTTCGCCCTCAACTCCCGCATCGCCACTATCCCGTGACCCCAGTTTCTCGCTCTCCTCGGCTGCGTCCACCAAACTATTGACAACTGCCGGCTGTCTCACGGCCTCTCTGATATCTTCACCTTTCCCCTCCTGTATTGGCATGTTCCTGTTGACCCCCGTAGGGCTCATACCACCACCGCCAGTACTTATCGAGCTCCCCCTTCTACCTGTGCCAATTCTTCCACCACTACTGACCGAATTCCTGCGCAGGTCTGCCCATGAAGGAGCTCTTCCGAATGCTTCGCCGGTAGCTGCCATTGCGCCCAGAGGTGGTCTTGAGTTAATGACTGACTCCGTAAAAGACGAGCCTCTTGAGCGCCGCCGCGTTGTCGAGGCGGGAGAAGCTGGAGGCGCGGTCTCTGAGCGAGATTCGCCGGCAGACGCTGCTAATGGAGAAGGAGCAGCGAAATCGTGAGGCGGCGATGAAGCCATTTCTTCGAAACGGGACGGCAAAAATGCCGAAATCCGAAGGAAAGGGAGAGCGGTGTGATGGCGTTCGGTTTGTGTTTGTTGTTTATGTCCTGTGATCTTACGACTTTCGAGTCCTCGCTTAAGCGGCGGGCGCTTGCAGGTTTAGGCTTAAGCTTGATTTAAGGTGGGTATCCGGATATCAGTGCGGTATTTATTATGTCCGACAATGAACGTTCGACCGATTGCTGGGAAGAAGGCGAATGTTTATATAAGAGAACAGCAGAAGATCGCAAGAATGAGAGAGAGTAGAATTGCTTTTTCCTTCCAAGAATTCGTTCTATCGAAACTGGCATAAACCCTGTTGTCGAGCAACGTCATGAGGGTTCATTTTCCTGAGGGAAGCGCTTCCGTCAATGGCTTTGCTTAACGCCGATCATCGATGCTGCTGCTCCGGTTATATAGAAAGGCAGACTGACCAATGAAACTCGCATACGCACCATACCCAAGTTTCAGTCACTCTTGAAACCAGTCACCGACAGTTTCTCTTGCAGTTTAACGCTTTTGTTTCGGTCCCTCGTGAGAAGTCTGCGGGCCCTCATCGGTGCTCTTCATCGGGCCTCATTAAGTACCTTACACGGACCCATCGAACATCTGCCGCTCTAACTACCACCTGGAAAGCAGGTCTTGTCTCGATGAGTACGGAGAGTGGATGGCGTCGAGCCATCATACTCTCTGTACGATCTCACGACGAGAGCAACAGAGTGTTTCGGAAGGAAGGGAGGAAAGAAAGTTCACTCTGACCGCCGCCATCTTAGCCCAAGAGAGCACAGCACCTAGTAGAGGTCTGGGTAAACGAAAATACCGATCACATTTGAATTACCATTAATATCTCGATATGCGCTGCTATCCCAAAAACCCGTCCAACCTTTAAGCCTTCTTCTTCCCCAACTGCTGTGCGGCCGCCTTAGCCCTCTTCTTCTGCCCACTCTTGATCATAACCATGCTCAAGAAGCTTCCCACAACCGCGACACCGAGCAACGCTATTGCGACAGGAATACGGATCGCCCAAACCCTCGGTGGGAAGAAGTTGTGGAGTTCAATGTTCTCGTCGACAAACGGCTGAAACCGGTCAGTAAGGGGAGAGAAGTAGAGAGAGAGGAAGGTTTGTCGTAGCGCACCATGAATAGCGCCCATATAGTGTAGTAGATAAAGACGACTGTAGCAACGATGATCATCGAAAGTCCGGCGAGTTGGGCAAGCTGTCATTCACCATGTGAGCGCTATGCAAGCAAGGGGGAAGAAAACGGGTAGAACCGTTAGCTCACCATGGTTGGTATCTTAAGGCGCGATGCCGTGCAGTGGAGTGATCGTGGAAAAGGAGTGTGTTGATCAAAGTTGAAAGTTATGAATGTTGGTTTGCGACGTTGACTATAGCTTTTGCTTCGGTGGTCTCTACGTGGTGTTACAGTAACGCTGGGCTTGTGTAGGCTTGGTATCAGGTATCAGCCTCCTCCTCGTGATGTGGGTTAGGTTTTTCTTCATTATCTTCAATTCTCTCCCATTGAGTACCAGAAGAGCGACCATACGTGGAAGGAAGAACATCTGAAGGTGCAGCTATGTACACTCCCGCTAGATCTATGTACATATTGTACAGAAGCCCCCCTCGAAGTCCCAATCCTATGTGCAGTCCATCCTGGTATCTTGTCCACTCACTCCCTCCTACTTCCTCTTCAAATTCTTCTCCACCACACTCCTCAACTGCGCAATCACTGCCTTGGGGTCCTTTGCACCAAACACGGCAGTTCCGGCAACAATAACATTTGCGCCGGCCTCGGCAGCAACATCAATCGTGCTCGGTCCCAATCCTCCATCAACCTCAATATCCAACTCTGGGTACTTCCTTCTCAACTCCTCAACCTTGGGCATACACCTATGCTGGAACTTCTGGCCACCGAAGCCGGGTTCCACCGTCATCACCAGTACCATCTGTCATCAATAACTTAGCACAAGTAGTACGCGTAAGTAGGGTAGAGAAGCATACATCCGGTTTCTCTCCCTTGCCGTCAAGAATAGGGTATAGCACATCGACGGGTGTGTCTGGCTTAATCGCGATACCAGCCTTGAGTCCCGCCGCGTGAATTTTCTTGATAAGCACCGAGCTGGGTGTGTGAGGAGCCTTACTGGCTTCCGCAGCCTCGTAGTGGAAACAGTAGAGATCGCAGCCAGCTTTCTTAAAGTCGTCGAGCCATTTTTGTGGCTATCGTTCCCATCAGCACCAGTTCAGTTTCGAAGCTAAAGGGGCTAGGCTACCTCAGCAACCATCATATGGCAGTCGAACACGCCCTTACTCCAATCTTCCGTTCGTTCCACAGAACCGCGAATACACGTTACTACCGGAGCGCCAATTGTGATGTTGGGTACAAAGTGGCCGTCCATGATGTCAATATGCAGCCAGTCCGCGCCAGCATCGTTGACGATGCGCGAACATTCGTGATGGAGATTGCCAAAGTCGGAGGCGAGGATTGAGGGTGCGATTATGGCTTTTGGAGACATTGTTACTGAGAAGATGTGGTGGTGTTAGATTTCCGCGGAGGAGGAGCGCTTTTGAATCTTGAAATTTGGAGACGCGCGGGGCAGCTCATGCAGGGGTGCATATGCCCCCCACATCACGGTACCTAAGCGGCGTATATTGAGGACGATACTTTAAGTCAATAGGCTAACAAATCGATATCATTTCTACTCCAATTGGGCTTCAATTCTCAATTATTCATGCATGGTCGGCGTAATGGATATAAAAAAAAAACCACAACGTCGAGTTTGGATATAAGACGAAACATAGTATGACGTGACAACCGTGATACATACGCACGCTCCGTTATCTACTGCTCCGTAATCCGTACCTATGCACATCTCCAGCTTATGATGTCTGCAATTGTCCTGCCCAGTGAATCACTCCCGCCAGCCTCCTCCTTGGAGCATCTCAAAACCCTCTCTGTTTTCGATCGTACAGGCGCAGCCATAGCCTTTCCAACCCTAATCACCACCGACTCTCTCGAAAAGATCGTCGTAGTCTTCATCCGCCACTTCTACTGCGGCAGTTGTCAAGAGTTATACTCTCCCCCACTCTCCGCTACCAGTGCGGCACTTACTGACAAACGTAGCTTTGTCCGTGCGCTCACCACCGCGCCTTCCCTCACACCCTCCGCGCTCTCCAGCCGCAATGCAAAACTAATAATCATCGGCTGTGGCGACAGTAGTCTCATCTCTGAGTATGCATCCCAGCTCTCGGCGCCCTGGGAGTTCTTCTCCGACCCGTCGGGCGCAATTTATGACACTCTAGGAATGCACAAATCATTGGCTAGTGGCAAAAAACCAGACTACATCAAGACGGGAATTTTGAGTGCTGTGTGGAGCGGTATTGTGAGTGGGTTAAAGAGTGGACCAACAAAGGGAGGAAATATCACCAGGGTTTGTGTTCGATCTAAATTGGGACAAGCTGGGCTGATGGTGAGCAGAACGGCGGCGAGTTTCTGTGGGTTGGTCAGAAGTTGGAATGGTGTCATAGAATGCAGAATACCCGAGATCATCTGGAGGTATCACAGATTGTCAAACTCTTGGAGGATTAGCCAAAGTTGCAGTGAACATCCCCAGTTTCATGTACATCACACTGGCTGGAAAAGGTGTGAATAGCAATAGCACAGCATCAACACTGAAATGATTGAAGAAATCTGTTATTTTTCTTCAGACTACACTATGTAGGATGCCAGTTGATGGCAAAAGATGGTTGAACATACGCCCCAGATCCGTCCCAACCGATGCCCCGAAATGTACAAAAAAAACTGCAAAACCAAACCCAAGGTGAACTTTTGTTGAATGCCCTACCTAACGCCGAGTTGAATCCGCGCAACGCTTCACCCCGTATACAAAGGAAATTCGTAAGTTGTCGAGAGAAGAAAATTATTTAGAGTGCTGCTCACGGAAGTACTTGGCCGCAGAGACCATGTTCTTGAGAGCAGCGCGGGTCTCGGCCCACTGGCGAGTCTTCAGACCACAGTCAGGGTCGATCCAGAGCTGATCAGGCTTGAGGTATGCCAACATCTCCTGGATGCGGTCCTTGATCTCCTGCTCAGAGGGAACACGAGGGGAGTGGATGTCGTAGACACCGGGTCCGATGTGGCGGGGGTAGGCCTCGTCCTCAAAGACCTTCAGGAGCTTAGCATCGGACTTGGAGTTCTCAATTGAGAGAACATCGGCGTCCAAGGCAGTGATGGCGTGGAAGAAGTCCTGGAACTCGGAATAACAGAAGTGAGAGTGGATCTGAGTGTTGTCGTTGACACCAGTGGTGGCAAGGCGGAAGGAGTTGACAGCCCACTTGAGGTATGCCTCACGCTCGGGTCCAGACCTCAAAGGAAGACCCTCACGAAGAGCAGGCTCATCAACCTGGATGACCTTGACACCGGCAGCCTCGAGATCAACAACCTCGTCACGGAGAGCAAGAGCGAGCTGCTCAGCCTGGACGGATTGGTGAACGTCGTCACGGGGGAACGACCAACGCAAGCAGGTGATAGGACCAGTAAGCATACCCTTCATGGGCTTGCTGGTGATGGAAGCGGCGTACTTGGACTCCTTGACGGTCATGGGTGCAGGGCGGGAGATATCACCGACAACAATCGGGGGGCGGACGCATCGGGATCCGTAGGACTGGACCCAGGCGTGGGTGGTGAAAACGTATCCGTTCAACCGCTCACCGAAGTACTGAACCATGTCGTTACGCTCAGGCTCTCCGTGAACCAAGACATCAAGGTCAAGGGCCTCCTGCTCCCTGATGACGTACTCAATCTCCTTCTCAATGAACTTCTCGTACTCCTCAGCAGTGATCTCCTTCTTGGTGAACTTCTGGCGGGCAAGACGGATCTCCTTGGTCTGGGGGAAAGAACCGATAGTGGTGGTGGGGAAGAGAGGAAGGTTGAGGTGAGATTGCTGGGCCGCGATACGAGCAGGGAAAGGAGACTTGCGGTTGTACATCTCGGGGGTGATCTTGGATTGCCGTTCCTTAACAGCGGGGTCGTTGGTTCGGCTGGATGTAGCACGGGCCTTGACGGAGGCAGCGTTGGCCTCGAGCTCGGACTTAACAGCATCAGGGCCGGATGTGACAGCCTTAGCAATGATGGTCACCTCCTTGGCCTTCTCAACGGCGAAGGAGAACCAGTCTGCTACCTCAGCAGGCAAATTCTTCTCGGATGCGAGAGTGTGAGGAGTGTGGAGAAGAGAAGATGAAGTAGCAACAACGACACGCTCGGCACCCAAAGTCTGGATAGCCTTCTGGACAATCTCAATTGCCTTCTGGAAGTTGGTCTTCCAGATGTTACGTCCATCGACCACACCAGCGGAGAGGGTCTGGCTGGGAGCAAGAGTCTTGATAACCTCCTCAAGCTGCTGAGGGGCACGGACAAGGTCAATGTGGATACCAGCAACAGTCTTAGGAAGAACGGCCAAGTTATGAACGATATCTCCGAAGTAGGTTGCAAGGGTAAGCTTGGGGATCTTGCTGCCCAAGGCGGCAAACTTCTCGTAGGCGGGTCCGAAAGCCTTCTTAGTCTTCTCGGGAAGGTCAAGAACAAGGATGGGCTCGTCGATCTGAACAGCCTCGGCACCAGCCTCGGCCAACTTGGTCAAGAGCTGTTCATAGACAGGCAGAAGGGCGTCAAGAAGGGTGATGGGGTCGACGGAGGCACGGCGGTCAGGCTTTCCGAGGTGGAGGAAAGAGACAGGACCGAGGACGACAGGGCGAGTGAGAATACCCTGGGCCTTGGCCTCAAGGAATTCACGGACGGGCTTAGGGTCGTCGGAGAGAGTGAAGGTCTGGTTGTCCTGGAGGGTTGGTCGGACGTAGTGGTAGTTGCTGTCGAACCATTTCACCATTTCCTGCACGATTAACGAATTAGCTCCTGCACCAACCAACGGTTTTCAAGCTTGCATATGCAATGTAAAACTGCCTGCATATGAAGTGCGAGGGTTCGCAAGCAATTTACCAATGCAGTAACATCAACAGCAGCGGCGGAGTCGGTAGCAGGCCTCTGCAATCCACGTCCCATAGCGAAAAACTCGTCAAGAGCATTAAGACCGTACTTGCGGTATCTTGAGGGTACGGCCTAATCATTCTATAGGTTAGCTGGTGGAACGAAATAAGTCGGGAGTTCCAAGGCTACATGCATTGAACATCTGAATGTGGTCCAAAACCTGGTCGTAGAAGGAAAAGTCGTTGCTAGCGATGATGTCGGCACCGGCATCCTTCTGCAGCTTCCAGTGAGCAGCACGGAGGGTCTTTCCAGTCTCGAGCAGAGACTCCTGCGAGATCTTTCCGCCCCAGTAAGCTTCGGTGGCTTTCTTGAGCTCACGGTTTGCTACACAAGAGGAATTGACATTAGTGAATGTAAATACAACGTTGACCTCCTCCTAAACGAACCTCCCATGCGGGGAAACCCAAGGACTGATCTGTTTACACAATTAGCAAACCTCTCAAACACAAGGCCTAGGGTTCTCGATGATTTACGTACGATTGAACCATGATTGCTTGTTTAGGACTCGACTCAGTGATAGATTAAGAGAGAGGTCGAGAGATTGAGGGGGAGGGTGATTGGCAGAAGGAGGGGAGGATGAAGAAAGTTGAGATAAATAGGGGGGAAGCGGCGGGGTAAGTCTTGCGGGGGTTTGTGGTGGTGGTCAGGGAAAATTCAAATCGATAGTCCAGCGTCTTGGCGTTACCGTTGGCGAATTGCGTGCCTGAAACTCTCAAGAGACTGCAGGAAAACGCAGGATCTTGAACTTTACTGCCACTAATTTGTAGCAATCTGGTCCAAAATATACTTAGTAAGGTGTCAGGGTATTGGAATAAGTTCCGGGCAGCTCACCGGATCGCAAAAGTCCACCAAATTCGGTGTGGTGAACGATAGATAGTTACGCGTGGCTCTCTTAATCTCAGTAATTCGGCAGGTTGCTTTGTGCTCGTCTACCCACCGCTTCTCTTCGCCGGACGGGAAAATCTGGAAACGAGAGCAGGGTTGCTCAGAACTTACGTCAAAATCCTATATTTTGGAGGTTGGTTTGAGACTTCCTATCTTCAGGCAATGAAATAGGATTCCTCGCTATATCATGTGATCACAGGGCTAGGTTTGCATATTTCGTTCGTTGGAGAAGAAG
The DNA here is from genome assembly GCA_014904905.1 of Wilcoxina mikolae CBS 423.85. Lineage (NCBI taxonomy): Eukaryota > Fungi > Ascomycota > Pezizomycetes > Pezizales > Pyronemataceae > Wilcoxina > Wilcoxina mikolae. The sequence goes on along the minus strand of MU122103.1, from coordinate 827,945 downwards.
ACGTGTTAAAGCCCGGAGCTTTTGTACTGGCGGATACCAGTACATTTGACTGGTGCTGCACACAGCAGGCTATAAATTGAAAGCCATTGGCACTTATCTCGAGCTCATGCAAGTGAAGTCCTAAGGCTTAACCCTAACCCTGTCACGTGACATAAAGGCCTGCCGTTCGTGATTTTTGGGTTGGTACATTTATGATCCTTGAATTTCTCCAAAAAAATGACGATCGCGAGCTCTGCAGGTTATATGAAGTAAAAACAATAGATTACCCATTCCATGCCAGCCAGTCTCCCTTCACGAAGTTTGTTTGAAATCGCGGCAGTTTTCGCTCCCCTAACCCCTAAGATCACGTGGGTGAGGTTGGAAGTCAAATAAGCCATCATCCATCACTCGATAAAGAAAAGACACCTCAAACAGCAACGTATAGGTTCGCAATATATAATAATCGATCGAGATACTAACGCCGTGTCCATGCTGAAAACAAAACAAACTGTGAACCAAGGATATCGTAACTTCCATCAAACGGACCACTCTGCAACATCATCGGAGGGGAGTACAAATGGCTCATCAATCCTCTTGATGGCAAATTCACTGCACAAAATGCTGCCAAAGTGCAAAGATTAGCTTAGACCCTCACCGGGATCGAGGGTAAAGTATTCTCACCATTCTGAGGCGATGAGATTGTCTAAATCCTCAACCGCCTTTTCTCTTTTCTTTCCTGCAACAAGCCCTTGCTGGATATGGTTCTGCAAGTCTTCAATCCTTCGACTTTTTCCAACACCAGAATGCTTGACAACTTCTGTCGTCAAACAATCGCTATGGAATGCATGTTGACAAGGGAATACAAAGAACTGCCGTGAAAGTAATGGGTATTGACAGATGTAACATCGCTCGCCGGGTTCGACTATCGCGTATCTTCGATCCAGGGATGCGATGTCTTTCCGAATATGCTCTGCCGTAACGGCAGATTCGTCCATTTCTTTCTTCAGTTGGTCGATGTTGTGACTGTAATCCTCCAGTGCCGTACAGATCTCTTCCTTGAAGTCATCGATGACAACGAAATCCGGGAAAAAGGGTATCAAATCCTCAATTTTCAAAAGTTCGCATCGTCGCAAGAATTCGATGGCACTGCGGCAGATATGGGTCAAAATTCACAGCAAAATGAAAGGCGCAAGGACGTATATACTTCTTGATGCTTTCGGCCTGAGAAATAACTTTTTTCGCAACCGACAACCACAGCTTTTTCCGGAGCGCGGGGTCATCTTCTGGTCTGTCGGCTACGATGCTTGCCAGCTCAACGTTTCCGTGCTTCAATGCCAACTCTACCGCGTCGGAGAACTGGCCCATGCTCGAATAGATGTGTACGCAACTCTGGACGTGTCCATGCTGAATACACAGTCGCAATGCGAAATCCGAGTCATACTGCGAATCACCTGTGTGTGCTTCCAGGTATTGCAGCAACTGTTGCTCGTCCTGGGAAGGGTGAGAGGCGTAGATGCTGATGAGTGTGTTATGCACGGCGGCATCTTCACTCCCCAACTGATGGATTACGTAGAGAAGGTAGCGCACTGCTTGATTCTGTTTGCTATCAGTACAAGCAGCAATGAAAGCCTTGACAGACATACCTGGTTTAAGGGTACGCGTGTGAACTTGTTGTAGTTCAAAAGCGCAGGTATAAGATTTCTCGGCTTCAAGTTGGACTGCCTCATCAATATATCTACCGTCTCCATTGGAACACTTGCCATCAAGACACTTGAGTACTTGTAAAACATTTCGGGATCGGTCTGCCGTTTGAGGACATTCAACGCCTCAAGCCATTTCTCCCTTTGGACCCAATATGCCAGGACGTAACTATAGTCGTTGATAGTATTTGCGTAACACAAAAGCTCGTATTGCCGTCCGTGCGATGATATTATCTCGTATGTCGTCTTGCGGTCCAGATCGCCTTTGTACTTGCTAACGAACTGCTGATATTCCTCCTTCACCTTTGATAGCCGCGCCTTGATTTGATCAGAAGATGTCTCGGATGCGTGTGCATGAGATGTAATCGTAGATAGCTCGTCCTCTAGTGAGTTAAGCCGTGACATGAAAACCTCTACTAGCCAACTTGCTACCATGACCCTCTGCATCAATGACTTGAATAACGTTAGCAATCTATTTTCAGATGACTTCCAGAAATATACTCACAGACGGTTTGAGAGTAACCAGCTTTGCCAATAGATAAGTTCTCAGGGCATCTGGTTCCCCATTTTCCAAAAACGTAAGTGCCACCTCCTCAAAGCTCTTGCTACTCTTTCCATACACCTCAGCCGCTTCCACGTACTTCCCATTAGCTACGAGATAATCACCATGGGCCACGGCAACTTGATCCTGCTGTGCTGGCGTTTTTGCAAACCGCGTCGCTGCGATGAAAGACTTGTCTGCCAACAGAATCTTCCACACATCTCTATCTTCATCCATAACCACCACCTCGAATATTTCCGTGGTCGTGAACACCCAAAACGTAGATTTCTTAACATCAGAACACAGGCCCAACACTGTGGTGTCAGGATCAACAATTGCTTCTTGAAAAACCACGGAATCGTCCAATCGATTGATGGCATAAATATCTGTCCCACAAAGAATGATAACATGATACTCCGTTAGGGCCACTGAGGTGATTGTGGATTTCATTGTGGGAATGGCAGCCTTTGAGAATAGCTTCGAAGTGGAAAACACATGAGCACCAAGTTCAGAGTTGGCAGGTTGTAGAAGAAGTTTGCCGTGGTAAACGCCGGGGCCAGTCAGCCAGGCAAATATCCGAGCAGGATCTTCTTCATCCGTAGAATCTGGCGATATCGAGAGCATACTGTACGGTGACGAATTGTCCCTGAAATCCTGAATATCTGCGCACCCTTTCAGTTATCTGGACAGACAGACAGTTCGTATAGACACTGGGGCTTACTGGGGCCTTCCGAATCAAAGAACTTTGCAAATATCGAAGCGATATCATGGCCATACCGCTGAATTCTCCCGACCCAATGCATAATAGCACTTGGTGTAGTAAGGATCACCCTGCGCAAATCCGGCTTTCCTGGCAGCATGTCCACCCACAACCCCGTCACTGGCTGTCCTTCTGGTGTTTTATACACCAACTTCGAGTATTTCTCCTCTCGTCTCATGAAGCTCTCTTCCAATCCCTCAATATAGGTTTCGTAAACACTTCCATCCTGTGCGCCGACTAGTATTTCGCGGGTAGATGTTGAAGGGAGTGCTGGCGACCATGCAACGCATTCAATGTGTACGGATTTTAACCGCGAGAGGTGACGAGGCTTCGTTGACCGTGAGTGAAGGTAAAAGTTCTCACCATGGGTCGTCGATATGATAAGGTGAGAAGCGGTAGGATCGAGGAAGACTTTTCGAATGGTCCCGACTTCACTTGACTTCTTGGGCAGGTCAATGTCTAATAACCAACTGTCAGCCGCCGCCATACATCCCAAAGCTCAAAGCTACTGCCCCGTTCTCACCATCGACATCCTGTGGGTTTGCCAGATCTATCCGCAAAATCCTCCCAGATACAAGCGCGAGAATTATGACATTATTTGCAACCTGGACAGCGGCGAAGTCGGCAGCTACCTGAAACTGTAGCTGGACTTGTTCGACGTGAAAGATCGGGGAAAGCTCAGCAAAGTCAGTGGAGAACCCCGCAGGGTTGAAGGCCACCGGATCAAAGGCCATTCCACTCTAGAAGCCTGCAGGAGTGATTGAAGCGGTAATTCTGGACTTCGGAACGCCTGTAACAACACTTGCCCGAGCTCGACGATATCGCGTTGGATAGGCTACGTGTGTTCTATACACACCCACATGTGACGTCGGAGGAGCCGCATAACGCTTGGCTTGGCTGTATTACTCTGCACCCGGACTCACGATTTCGGAACATCCTGCATAACGAATTTTTTATATTGGCTGTCTTCAACGGTCTATACACACCCGAATTCCTATTCTTCCTGCATATATGTACCAGCCCTGCTCCGCCGGCTCAATTCACTAGGCGATCTAGTCTCAGTGACAAAGGTGAATCGTGAACTGAACGGATAATTCCGGTTAAATTGAAGCTTATCCTTTCGTCACAACACCAACCAAAACCCAAGAGCTGCCCACTCTGTTTCGCAGTACATAAGGAGCAGAGATAACCACCATGTCGCTGCCATTGATCCATCGTGCAATAGCTACTCGCTCGTTTTATCTTCTCAGCTTGAACTGGCTTTACGATAGACTTTGATTGAGCCAAACCAAGAATGCCTGCAACATATATCGGCTTTGACCTCTCATCTTCAGGCTTAAAGTGTACCACATCCTTCAAAGCAGAGATTTTTCCGTTCAATTCTAATCAGACTTAATGCAGGTCTTGCTGTTACCGCCGACCTTAAGGCAATTCACGAAGAGGCCATCATCTTCGATAAAGACCTACCCCACTATGGCGTCGTTGGCGGGGTACACAAGAACGACCAGGAGAATGAGGTCTATGCACCAGTAGCCATGTGGATTGAGGCGTTAGACCTCATTCTCGCTCGGATGAAAGAAAGTGGATTCGACTTCTCCTCAGTCAAGGGTGTTTCCGGCGCAGGCCAGCAGCATGGCAGTGTGTGAGTTCCCACCCATGACCCCACTGTAATACTTGAGGGTTTACCGCTGATGCCTGTACACAGGTACTGGTCAAGCAAAGCCGAAAATATTCTTGCATCACTAGACTCTAAGGCGCCACTCGTTGAGCAGCTGGCCCCGGAGGCCTTCACACATCCCTGGAGTCCGAATTGGCAAGACCACAGCACGCAGGCAGAATGTGAGCAGTTCGAAGAAGCTGCGGGTAATGCTGAGACGCTGGCTAGAATCACTGGCTCGAGAGCGCACCATGTTAGCACGCCCATATCAACTCAGTCAATTGACATGCTCATACTTGGTTTTATAGCGTTTTACTGGACCTCAAATCAAGCGCTTCCACCGCCTACGCCCCGAAGTATATGAAAAAACTGCTCGGATATCTCTGGTATCTTCTTTCCTATGCTCTCTCTTCCTGGGGAGAATTGCGCCTCTGGATATCAGTGATGTCTGTGGGATGAATCTGTGGGATATCCAAGGAGATGATTGGGATCAGAAGCTGTTGGCACTTGCTGCAGAGAGCGAGAAAGGTGGTGTATCAGCACTGACAGCAAAACTGGGAGATGTGGAGCGCAACCAAGGGAAGAACCTTGGAAGTATCTCCCCATGGTTTGTTGACCGTTTCGGATTCAATTCTGGTAAGTCCCCATTCCGTACTGCAATAACCTCATTTAAACGTGTCACTACAGAGTGTGCAATTTGTCCCTTCACTGGGGATAATCCGGCAACCATCCTCGCACTCCCATTGAGGCCCATGGACGCAATTGTATCCCTGGGAACATCAACCACCCTACTCATGTCCACTCCCACCTACCACCCATCGGTCGAATACCACCTCTTCAACCATCCCACCACTCCGGGTCTCTACATGTTCATGCTCTGCTACTGTAACGGGGCTCTGGCGCGCGAGAGCATCCGTGACAACCTGAACAAGTCCCTCGGCAACGACCAAAGCTGGGAGGAATTTAACGAAGCCGCTCTCTCCACAGCCATCGCTGGCAAAGCCTTCCCCTCGGATCCCGCCAAAATCGGCGTTTACTTTCCACTTCCCGAAAACATTCCCAACGTTCACGAGGGCACATGGCGCTTCAACTACAAAGATGGGAAAGTCATTCAGACGGAAGAAGGCTGGAACATCCCACACGACGACGTCCGAGCTATCCTGGAATCGCAAGCGCTCTCAATGCGTCTTCGCTCTGAACCGCTGCTTTCTCCCGATCCCAAAACGAGCGGAAACATACCCCAGCCACGCCGTCTATACGTTGTCGGTGGAGGATCCAAGAATCCCGCGATTGCATCAGTTATGGCCGAAGTCCTGGGTGGTTTCGAGGGTGTTTATAAACTAGATATTGGCAGTAATGCGTGTGCCTTGGGCGCGGCATATTATGCAATCTGGGCACTTGAGAAGAGAGATGGAGAGGCGTTTGAAGACTATGTTGCCGAGCGCTGGGACGAAGATAAGCAGGTTAAGCGTATTGGAGATGCGTACAAGGAGGGTGTGTGGGAGGAGTATGGAGAGGTGCTGAAGGGGTTTAGGCTGGCGGAAGAAGAGATTGTGCGGAGTGCTCATAACTAAAGGTCTAGAGTTTGTACTTTTTGATAGAGCGAGTTGCGTATTGCTGTTGTCCACAGGTTCCCCTTCATATCATCTTCGTACACACTTCGGATATTGGCTTGAAAAGTTACTTTAATGCATGCTGGAAGTTTTGGAGTTTATGATGCGGACATGAAAGCAGGAATAATCAATGCATCGTCAACGATGAATGTACTAGAATATGATTATTGTCATTCCATTCTATCACTGACTTCGTTTCTGTGATTCTCATTAGCTACTGTGCTTTCCTTCTACATACATGACCATAACCATCATCACACATCCATATCCTTCCAGCCAAATTCATCTCCCTAACGTAATAACGCTTTTGTGATAGGTATCAAACACCGCAAAACCCCCAAAAACAACCCGCTCAAAGTACTCAAAATATGTAATCGAAGATCAACTCCTCAAAAGTCATGAATCGTAAGCCATGAATTACGAATCTCAAAAAAAAAAGAAGAAAAATCATCAACAAAAACTCCAGTTTGAAAAAAAAAAAAAAAAAAGCTTTATCATGCCCCAAGGAAAAAAATGTATAAAATGTAAAAAACCTGCAATCCCCCCAAAAAATGCAAATGCAAAAGACCACGCACACACAGACGTAAAATAATACAACAAGACGGGGTATATATCTATCATTTATCATGATGAGGGCGAGCGGCTACCTAGGTCCACTGTGACTCCGGACCCTGCGGCCCATAATACCCTCCATCCGCCGCACTACCTCCTCCTCCCTGGCTAGTGCCAGCTCTCTCCTCTCTCCTCTTCCTTCTCCTCTGCTCCTTTATAATCTCCTGTTCGATCTCCGAGTTCTCCGCTGTTCCGGTACCACTAGTGACACTTGCACGTTGGCTTGATGAAAGCGCACCTGGAGGGATGGGGGATCTGACTGGTTGCATCCCAATAAGTGGGCTCATAGCATTGAGGGGAGTGGGGTCGTTCGAGGGTGTCGGCGTTTGAACATCCCCGCCTCGTCCCAATAGACCACCAGATGCTCCGGCAATGGTCGTGCTCTGTCCACTGATGCTGGGCGTGTAGCTAGTAGTTGGGCTCCGCAGGTCTGCACGATCATCCCCACGCTCGTTCCGGTCTATCGAGTCCATTGTATCCTGCCGCGGCCGACGACTGCTCTGAGGGCGACGAGCTTGTCGTTCCCACTCAATTTCCATTTCCCGCTGAAGTGCACGCTCTTGTCTTGCGCGGGAGCGTTCGCGGCGTTCTCGCTCGGCCTCCTCCGCTGGCAGACGGCGAACGGTGACTGATTTTCCGTCGGGGTTGAGCTTGACTTGCACTGCAACATTGGCTTGTCCTCTTCGGCTGCCTTCGGCGCCACCGCCAACCATAATTGTTTGGCCTTCGCCAGCATATTGGTCTGGTGATTGAGTTATTGGTAAGCGGCTCCCGCTGTCGGTAGATCGATCTCTTCGATGTGGGGGAAGTGGCAAAGGCCGTCCCGGGGATCCTTCGGCTGGAGTAGGAACAAATCCATTCTCTGCTTCCACATACCCACCACTACCCATAGGACTGTTAGGCATTTGTTCGAACCGCCCAGTAGGTGGTTGCTGAAACGAACGGCTGGTATGATGGCTATGACCAGATGACCGAGGGGTGCCCCCGAAAGCTGGCGCAGGATACTGGTCGTACTGACCCAAAGGTGACTGAGGTATCTGTGGTTCTGGCATCCCAAGCGGAGTATGCCCAGCGCGAGGACCCAGCGTTGTACTGTCCCTCAGTACCGTATCCTTCAAACCGGTCGGGTTTCCGTATCTCTGCTGAAACTCTGCACTCGGAAGGCTGCTGGAACTATGTTGGTTCTCGTAGTGTACGGGTAAGGCTGGAATAGGCGGAATTTCCCCCTGTCTACCTGGTCCTGGCGCAAGACCTCCAATAGCGGGACTCTGAGCGCTTGGTGCTCGACTTGTGTCCATGCTCGTAGTTCCGTCGTAGGGGTAAGGTACTCCAATGGTTTCTCCGCCTCTCTGAGAATTGCGACGAGCGAACCACGAGCTGAACCGGGATGATTTCTTAGGTGTTTGTATTGGGGTTTCGTCCATACCAACACGACTATAGCCAGGTTCAACGTCTGATGGGTGTCGACGAACTTCACTGTGGTGCTCTGACATCTCAGGCACGGGAGTGGGTTGGCCACTAACACCACCAAATCTGGTATCAAACCATCCGCGGTTCCGAAGGTACTCCAAGATGAACCAGGAAAGAAGGAAGAGGAATGTGACGATTGCGTAGAGAACAAACAAGGCTTTTGGCGAGCCGTAGACGTACAGTCCAATGGGAATCTGCGCCAACCCCAGCAAGGCAACCGCGCGGCCGAGCCATTGATGGATCTGTCCAAACACTCAAATCAGCACACATGAATTGTACATGCAACGGATTGATAAGCACCATCTTATACAATGGAGGCGCAGTCCTGATCTTCAGGTGAACCCTCCATCGAACGAATGTGCCGAAAAAGAGCTGGAAAAGCATTGCGCCGTACAATGTCGCACCAATGATCTACAACCCTACTAGTTAGCCCTGCGCCCACCTAAACCCGAAACGTCATGGGACAATCTCACATGGTGCGGGTTCTTTCCCCAACTTCCTTTGTCTATAGCAAAATAGCCGGTGATAAACGTAATCGTCAAGCAACCAACGCTCGCAATCTGGAACCCGATGTGACCAAACATTGCGAGCCGAGGTCTTGGGCCATGAATCAGGAAGCGCGCACATATGATGGCGGCAGGCGTGAAAACGAGGAATGCGAATGCTCCGAACAATGCATGGAGGAGTATTAGGCGGTAATAATTGGGGTCATTAGCATGTCGGGCTCCTTCACCTGTGCAATGACAAGAAAACAATGGTCAGCATGGCGATCCCGAGTATCGAGAATTTTGAGGCCTACCATTGGCAACCATCTCATTGAAGGACAGGCCTTGTAATGGTGCGAGGAGGGTCCTCCCGGCCGAATCGACGGATGAGGCATATGGCGATAACGGAGTGGTTGCTGTTACGGCTGACGACGACATGGTGACAGTGTGGTCTTCGTCGAGACGAGACAGAGTCCAGTATTCCTATTCCTTCCTTCCACGACTTCCTCGCGGAGGAAGAAAGATCGATTCGAGTGACAGTCGGTGGTGACAGGATCTCCGAACGATGAAAACAGGGTTCTGATTCTGGGATGGAGCGCCAAATGACGGGACGAGAAATCCAATGGCGATTCTCGGAAAAGAAGATGCAAACAAAGAGGGAGGGGCGGGAGGGAGAGAGCAAGCAAAGGGAGTGGAGGCGAAAGCACGGTAAGGAAGAAGGTGAAGAAAGAGCTGAAGCTGACTGAGTTAGGTGTTGATGTTGAATGTGAAGAGGCTGGATGAACACCTCATTCGGTGTCTGAGTCTCACCAACCTCTGAATTCTTCTTTCTCTCGGCTCCAGCAGTTTTTCAAAAAACAGTTAAGGCGATGAGGAGTCGCAGCATACCACGCACCCAACCACCGACATGCGGTGCGACAGGGTTGACAGCTCACCAGACAATTGGACAGCGAAGTAATGCGACCAAAACAAAGGCGCCAACGTGGTTGGGGGGCCAACCCACCAACGCCAATCTACCCGCCACCTCGATAAATCTCGATACGTACTCTATTCTATTTGTTGGAAGTTTAAGGGGCTTCCTCTGGCACGCTTGGGTTTGATTCCCGATTGGCGGCGGCTACCTTACCAGAACAATTCAAGATCGATCTCGTTGCACTTCACCGGTTGGAAAATGATACTTACTCGGGTACACGATATGTCACTCGATCTTGGCAGTGAGGCTAGGGTTCGTGGGTTGTCTGCGGATCATATTCAGAAGAGAAACGTTCAGACAGAAATGAATGGACCGGGTGGTCTAATTTTTCTAGAGTAGAAGAAGCCGATTAAACAAAGACTCCAATTTCGAGCAAAGCAAACAAGCCAGAAATCCCTAGAAATCTCTCCCATTGCAAGACAGTAGTGTACAAGTTACAAACAGATACATAAAATCATTTTAAAACCAAGCAAGAAACTCCCAGCCAAAATATTACGCATCATGGTATCCCATCACTATTCATTTCTTCGTCTTGATCTTCTTCTTAGCCGGAGCCTCCTCGTCCACATCGGGAGCATCTTCCATCTCCTCGTCATCAGCCGCATCCGGCGCATCTTCGTCATCCGATCCACTGCTCTCGTGTGCGGAGTCGTATTCTTCCGCCACATCGGATTCGGAGTCAGCCTGGAAGTCCTCATCAACAGATTCTTCGTCTTCATCGGCGGATCCCCGATCCGCTCTCGCCGCCGCAACTTCTTCATCATCCATATCTTCGTCATCGTCGAGGGCAGCCGCAAGAAGAGTGCTAGAGTCGTCGACCAAATCATTCTTAATTTTAAGGCTCTTTGACTTGAAGAAATCTTCGAGCGATGATTGTTCCTCGCTTTTAAACTATTAGTTGACATCTCAAGCGGGTTGGGAAGGCACTACCGATTGATATTGTTGAACTGATGCTCTCCGTCACCGCCCTTCAGTGTCACAGTAACGTCAAATGTTCGGCTCGCGGAAACAGACCCCCCGACACTACCGAGGAATTAGCGAATGAGTGGAGATATTAGGAGAGAATCAAATTCTTACCGCGAGAGAGTAACATGCGAAACCCGCTCAAATGGCACATAAACAGCCGGTTTTGGTACAAACAGAAATGCTTTATCCAAGAAGAACAAGTGACCTTCGTTTGCTTTTAAGGAGCATTTGACACCTGACTGCTGATGGTGGCTCACAAAGTCGCGGGAAGGTGTGGTAACTTTCCTTCCAGTCAGGCCTTTGAAGATCTGCGAGACAACTTGGTAGGCGGGGTTTTCGTAGTGCATCTGAAGCTTTCCGTCGTACTTCTCTTTGAGAGTTTCCTCGGTGATGTTCAAATCAAAGTCCATATCTTCTTCTCTCTTGAATTGCATCACCAAGAAGGGATACTTGGTTTGACCTTGTCTCAACGGTGGTTCCAGGCCAATTACAATCATGTAATGGACTTCATCGGGTTTAGGAAGCAAGAAAAACTTCTTGACGTTCTCAAACTGAATCTTGTAGTCATAAGTCTTTCCACGAAGTCGGAAAGATGACTCGTACATGTCGATATCGTAACGACCTCTGACGCTATGTTAAACCGCATCCTCGGAGAAGGTTGAACCAAGATACGCACCTGGGTGTAAGGAAAAGAATGTCCAGAAACGTCGCAAAGGTATCTCCAGCAATCTCCCCAATATCCGCCTTTTCTTTCAGCGTGTCGTAGAAAAGAGTGGCAGCGCTCATCTCCTCTCCTTCGGCTCCGCTATCCCCGTCTTCGCCTTCTCCCTTCTTCACGGTACCAGGAACATAGAATCTCATCTCGACAAGCTGGTCTACAGCAGCAGAGTTCTTTTTCTTCTTCCTGCCCCCATCGCCATTCGCCGTAGAGCCTCCATCTTGGGTGGCAAACTCGACCGCGATCTCATTTTTTCCAGCAAGATTTGAGTTCGAAACCTCTGAGAACGGAATCTCGAATGCGGGTTTGTTGGCAACGTTGAAATGAAGTTCTGACTTAGAGAATTCGGCCTTGCCCCAGTTCCAGCCCTTTAGTGCGTGCTCTTTGTGTTCGAGGTTAACCTTGTAATAAGCTTTGAAAGCTTCTTTGATCCTGTCAAATTCCTATCGTTCATCACACCAAAGCAATCAGCAAAGGGATACGGGAGACAATGTTAGTTACAGCCAAACACACATCTTGCTCGAATCCATCCAGTTGCACGATCCCCATAGTGCGTGTGTTGATTTTAACTTCATAGCCCTTCGCTGCCCGCGACCACTGTGCAGATGCAATCTCGGTGTTCTGTAGGGTCCACGTCTCGCCTCCACTCGGTTTCCAACCCATTCCACTGGCAGCAAATCTGCATTTTCCAGGAAGTCGCGAAAGGTCCAGATGGATGCCCTCAAAGGTCTCGTAGTCTCCGGCCATTCCGGTTTGCGTGGTGGATGCGGTTCGGTCTAGGTCGTAAAAGATAATGGATGAGGAGAGTTGGGCAGTCGCGGCGCGTGTGAGGAAAGTAAACGCGGTCGGGTTACAGAGTAGTGTTCACGGCCTTTAGTACCGCCAAGCCATTCTGGTGCAAGGGTAAGTAACGGCTGGTAATTTTCGATACCCACCTTCTGCTGCCCGCACCGAAGAAGCATCAGCGGTATCGATACACAACCCCTCCTTCGCATAACACCACCACCACGACCATCTCGAAGGAATCTCTCTTTCGTCATGTCGCAACAAATGAACCTTGATATGAGCAATGCTCAGATGGTCCGGGATGAGAACGGACGACCTTTCATCATTGTCAAAGAGTAAGAAGTAGAACTGCTATATCCATCGGAATTTCCCATCTAACAACGGCATGGTATAGTCAAGGAAAGAAGAAACGCCAGCACGGAACTGATGCTATCAAATCACATATCCTAGCCGCCAAAACCGTTGCAAACATTGTCAAATCCTCATTGGTATGTACGAATGGGGTGTCAGCTTCGGGAGAACCTAAGTGCTGACATTCATCTGTAAAGGGCCCTCGAGGACTGGATAAGATTCTCATTTCCCCCGATGGCGACATTACTGTAACGAACGACGGAGCAACCATCTTGAGTCAGGTACGGCTGTCGATTCACCATCTCGCGAAGCTCTCAGATGTTGATTTAAGGATAGATGGAAATTCAGCACCACGTCGCCAAGTTGCTTGTCGAACTTTCAACCTCCCAGGACGACGAAATTGGAGATGGAACTACCGGTGTCGTTGTTTTGGCGGGTGCTCTGCTGGAGGCTGCAAGCGACCTCATTGACAAAGGAATCCATCCCATCAGAATTGCGGACGGCTTCGATCAAGCTTGTGAGGTTGCGGTAGAGAAGTTGGACGAGATTGCCGATACGGTAGAATTCACACGAGAAAACACGGAGAATTTGCTACGATGTGCGAAGACCTCGCTCGGAAGCAAGATGTGAGGGCGGTATTCCGGAAGAATTCCTTCCATTCACTAACGTCGTTCAGTGTCTCGAAAGCCCATGACAAGTTCACCCAGATCGCCGTCGATGCCGTGTTATCAGTTGCCGATTTGGAACGAAAAGACGTCGATTTCGAGCTCATCAAGGTTGATGGAAAGGTCGGAGGTGTCCTCGAAGACTCGTTGCTTGTCAAGGGTGTGATAGTCGACAAGGACATGTCACATCCCCAGATGCCCCGTATCGTCAAGGACGCAAAGATTGCGATCCTTACATGTGCTTTCGAGCCTCCCAAGCCTAAGACCAAACATAAGCTCGACATCACCTCCGTCGAGGAATTCAAGCGTCTTCAGACGTACGAGAAAAACAAATTTGAAGAGATGATCAAGCAGATCAAGGACACCGGCGCCAATCTTGTCGTTTGCCAGTGGGGTTTCGATGATGAGGCAAACCACCTGTTGTTGACAAACAAACTGCCCGCCGTGCGATGGGTGGGAGGTCCAGAAATTGAGCTCATTGCAATTGCAACGAACGGAAGGATTGTCCCTCGATTCGAGGACCTATCAGCTGAGAAGCTTGGACATGCTGGTCTCGTTAGGGAACAGTCATTCGGTACTACGAGAGATAGGATGTTGGTATTTGAGGAGTGTGGCAACACAAGAGCGGTGACGGCCTTTGTTCGGGGAAGCAACAAGATGGTAAACAATCTTTCCACCCTTCCCCGTATATTTCAATGGCTTACGCAAATATACTAGATTGTGGATGAGGCAAAGCGAGCTCTACATGATGCTCTCTGTGTCGTGCGAAACCTTGTCAAAGACAACCGCGTTGTGTACGGTGGAGGTGCTGCCGAGATTGCATGCTCTATTGCCGTTTCGGACGCTGCAGATAAGGCAAGTCACCCCATGCATCACCGAATCGCTCGATATACTAATATTCTTTCTCTCTTTCATCCAGACACCCGGCATCGAACAGTATGCCATGCGTGCCTTTGCTACTGCTCTCGACAACATCCCCATGGCTCTAGCTGAGAACTCTGGTCTCTCACCGATCGAGACTCTGGCAGCTGTCAAGTCCCGCCAAGTACGGGAAAACAACTCGCGGTTGGGAGTGGATTGTATGGGAACTGGACAGAATGACATGAGAGAGGCCTTTGTGATTGACCCGCTGATTGGAAAACGGCAACAACTCTTGCTTGCTACTCAGCTGTGTAGAATGGTTTTGAAGGTGAACAACGTAATCATTTCGGGAAGCGGCGAGGATGAGTTTTAGATTTAAGCCATTTGTAGTCATGACAAAAAGTTAAGACGAGATGAATAGATTGGACCGTCTCTCTCGAATAGCTTTCTGTGCCTGCCTGCTATGTCTATGATCTCTTCCTGTTTCTGGTTAATATGTTTATGAGAAGTACCCGTGATATTGGATGTCTTTCGTTTGGAGTTCATCGGGATGATCCCGCGTGATAAACCATGACCTGTAGAACAGAAAAGTTGAAATGATATCCCCGCTCACCACTCCATTCACTTGCGCCAAAAACATATAGCATAATTCTACAATTTTTTTTAAACAAGACATTCAAACCCGAATCCCAAGCGAAAATAGACACAACCACCATTATTATTCACCGCTAACAGACGACATGAACGGAGAATGGGGGTACTCTATTCCTCCACACTCGAAACCTTCTCCCATTCACCCTTCAACGTCTCCTTCCACAGCGTCACCTTATTATCACCCCCACTCGCCGCCAACACGTTCCCGCTCAAACTCCAAGAAACTTTCCACATGACTGTGTCCATGTGAAGCACCTTCTTTGACCATGGACCTTCGGGCGACTCTGCACTCCAGATGATGACGCTCTTGTCCTGGCTCGCTGTGGCGATGTAGGATTTGGGGAGGATGCTGGGTGCCCAGGCTACGTCACGGACCCAGTCCTGATGACCCTCGAGCATGGTTTCTTCCACATAATTTCCCAGTTCGGCGCTGTTTGTGTCAGCTTCACAAACGCTGGGAGGGTGGGATGAGGGGGGACAAACTTGTAGGTCCATATCTTGACCTTGTTATCGCTTCCTCCAGTCACGAATTTCCGCTGCGTAGCGGGTGCAGAGGGAGCATTGGTCTGCACCAAGCTTCCGGGGGTGGTGGCGGGAGCCCAGGAAACGCTGTTGCAACCGATAGCGTGCGCGGAGAAGATCTTGGTATCCCACGAACCGTCCTCTCGGAGTTCAAGCACTGAGACTTTTCCATCTGAGGAGGCACACGCAAGGATTGCGCCGAGCTCGTGAGGGCCCCATTGCACGGCGTTGACTACGGTAGATAGTTAGAATGTGTACCGGCGATGGATGGGCGGGATGTGTAGGGTACCGGATGCGTGATGGTTTGCGTGTTCCGAGATCTTCATCCATTGTGTTTGTCGTTCTTGCCAGATTATCACTTTTCCGTCGTAGGAGGCGCTGGCGAGGATGTTGCCGAACTTGGGGTGTGCCCAGGAGACTTCCCAGACGGGGCCGTCGTGTCTGTAGTGAGAAGCTATTGTTAGCTAGCTGTGGTTGACTACAGCTTTATTGTGATATGTATACATACCCTCGTAGTGTCTCAATCAGGCGGTGGTTCTCACGGTCAACCTCAAATATCTTGATGGTTTTGTCGGACGAGCAGGTCTAGTTTCGGCATCAGTCATAGTCTCTGTAGTAAGATGGCAAGAAGGCGTTACCGCAAGACGTTTTCCGTAGTAATCCAATTGGCAGTCATGCTAAAGAATCCAAATATCAGTACCGGTAGAGGAAGGCGGGGTGTAGCGGCGGAGGAGGAAAGCTCACGATCATGTCCTCATGGAGGTTCGCCATCTGTGTTTGTGTCTATACGCCCAGATGTCAACATTTCGCCTCCATCTCATCATAACGGAACAAACCATGGTTGTAGGTTGCGGCCGCGCCGAGAAGTCGTTAAGTTTTGTTGCGAGGTGAATTGAAGAATCGTGTTTGCGGGTGTTCTGGCGCAGGGAGTTGGACAAGCTGTTACTTCCAAGCTACCTGCGGTTAGGGTTGGGCGTGTTTTGTATGTTTATTACCCGGCACCCCTTCAACATCTCCAGCTCAACCCCTCCCCCACATTCGAAAAACCACCAACCCGCACGCGCCTACATATCTCCCGAGCTTTCTTTTTCTGACTTGACGTATAGACGCCGAGGTATTGCTGCGTTCTAGCTCAGGCCATATTTCGAGTCCTATTATCTATTTAGGACATTCTTATAAGGTCCAGCAAAGTTCTTTGAAGGGAAAAAAAACCTCAGCTGTCATTTTATCACTCGCCCAAGCAACCTCTCTAAACCGCAACATCAATGACGACCATGGCAGCAAATTCGATTAAACTACTCACGGGAAACTCGCACCCGGAGCTTGCAAAGCGGGTATCAGAGCGGTAATGCCATCCACAACCTCGCACTCTCCAGCGCCAAAACTAACCATCCGCGCATACATAGACTCGGTGTAGAGGTCCTAGATATGTCGGTTTTCAAATACTCTAACCAAGAAACCTCTGTAATAATGCGGGAATCTGTGCGCGACGAAGATGTCTTTGTCCTGCAAACCACCTGTCCCGGCGAAGACCTCAACGACCACCTAATGGAGCTCCTCATCATCGTCAAAGCCTGCAAAACCGCCTCTGCCCGCCGCATCACCGCAATCATGCCAAATTTCCCCTACGCCCGCCAGGACAAGAAAGATAAATCCCGCGCACCCATCTCTGCAAAACTCATCGCGAATATGATCCAGCGCGCTGGTTGCG
The DNA here is from genome assembly GCA_014904905.1 of Wilcoxina mikolae CBS 423.85. NCBI lineage: Eukaryota > Fungi > Ascomycota > Pezizomycetes > Pezizales > Pyronemataceae > Wilcoxina > Wilcoxina mikolae. The sequence continues at coordinate 810,921 of MU122103.1, read as the reverse complement.
ACCATGTCATCACTATGGACCTGCATGCGTCTCAGATACAAGGCTTTTTTGATGTTCCGGTTGATAAGTAAATTTTCCCGACGGCGGCGGCGAAAAAAAAAAAATATTACTGCAGAGAACTGATATGGGGCCTGTACGCAGTTTATACGCCGAACCCCTAACCCTCCGTTACATCCGCGAAAACTTCGACTACAAGAACGCCGTAATCGTATCTCCGGATGCGGGTGGAGCAAAACGTGCCACAGCACTTGCCGACCGCCTCGATCTCAACTTTGCGCTGATTCACAAGGAGCGGTCACGCCCGAATGAGGTTTCAAGGATGACGCTGGTCGGAGATGTGCAAGGCAAGATTGCGATCTTGGTGGATGATATGGCGGATACGTGCGGGACGTTATGCAAAGCTGCGGATGTATTGGTGCAGAACGGTGCGAAGGAGGTAGTTGCAATTGTGACCCACGGAATCTTGTCGGGCGATGCATGCGAGAAGGTGTCGAACAGCAAACTGAGTAGATTGGTAGTGACGGATACTGTGCCGCATGACGAGAAGAAGAAGAAATGTCCCAAGATTCACACTATTGATGTTGCACCAACGGTATGTTACCACCCTCCTTCCGCCTAGATTCCAATATCCGAGTGCTGATCGTGATGGCAGATTGCGGAGGCGTGTAGAAGGACACATAATGGGGAGAGTGTATCTTACCTGTTTAGCCATGTGATGGTATAGGAAGTCGTTGAGTCGCTGGAGTACGGAGTTGCAAAATTGTTATGAGTACCTAGAATGAGTGGAGACAGCATTGGGGATAAACTGTGTTTACGATATCATGGGACGAAGCCAAAATCGGAGTTGTATTAGAATCGTACTAATACCGAGAGGGGATGGAAATGTAATTAAGCCCGAGTAGCGAAACGCACGATAAGTTGAGTGAGAACGGGCGATGTGCAGGGTGGAGTAGGAGGAACTGGTGAATCACTGGACGTTTTTTTCTCCTTGCATTAAAACCACATCTTTTTTATTCCAACCCAGCAAGCAACCCGCCAGATATTTCCTTCCTACGTTTCCCCCATCTAATCTGCACACGCATCCGAGAAGAAGGTATCTCATTAATCATCGCCCATCCCACGCATTCTCTTTACGTTCCCGGACCACCCAACAAAGCAAATCGTCTGACGATGCTAGGTCCAACCTCGTCGTACTCTGCCTTGGTGTGGCAATAGCTTCTAAACTCAGGTGTCTGTCCCAACAAACTTCCTCCAAACCATGGTCCGTGACGTTGCCGCTTGTGCGTGATGACCTGGACTTCCAGTCCGCCAGACTTGGCACCTCCGGAACGTAACTCTGAGGCGCGAAGACGGTCGTCCACTAGGTGGCGGATATCGCGTTGGAGACGGCGGCCAAAATCTTTGTAAAGCGTTGAACCACCGGAGAGGACAATGTTCTGGCTCGTGTGAGTTTATACCGCTTTAGATTATGGGATGCATAGTACAGACCTTGTAGAGGCCCCTTCTCACATCAATTGGCGAAGATTGGATGACATTATCAACCACGTTCGGCAGGGGTGTCAAGAAATCACTCGAGTAGATCTCCGGGTTGAAGAAGATCTCCGGCGCCAGAAAGCGTTCATATCCCACATCAACTGTAACCTTCTTCCCGCCGAGCTGTTCGACAACATATTTCTGGAAGCGTTCGGGCTCGCGGTCGAAACGGGTGAACTCCTTCACGATGTCGGGACAGACGTAGCAGAGCTCCTCTTTGATCTGCTCCGCTGTTTTGAGGGAGGAGTCGGGTTCGCCGCGGTCTCGGAGGAGCGATTGCACAAAGTAGGTGATGTCTCGACCGGCGATGGGGATGGATTTGATGGAGGAACCGATGACATATCCTTCGGCCTACGCGAATGGGAAGCTTAGCTTCGGGGAACTAGTGTTTCGAGGTCTTGGGGGGCTTACGACTGGGATGACGTGCGTAACGCCGTCACCCGAATCAATGACAGTACCTGTCAAACTCCGGTCTTGGACCTTGCTGCTGGTCCAACTTGCTGCAAGGGCGAGCACAGCCTGGACGGCAATGTAAAGACCGGCGCAGTTGAAGGACTCGAACATGATCTCGGCGGTGTTTTCTCGGGATTCCGGTGGGTTTAAGGGCTGGGGGAGTTAGCTAGCCCCAACGCAAAGCCGTGAAGTTACATACTGGTTCCGTGAGAAGGAAGTAATGGTCTTCAGGCTCAACACGTAGGTATTTGAAAATAGAATTCTGCCAGAAGCGCTCCATGTGGTCCTGCGAATCCGGTCAGCATATGGACCTCTCGCAAGCTATTGCAAAACCCCCATACCCAGTTCTCCACCTGACCGTGTCGTATGGGGTAGTGGATTCCGTAACCTGAATCCATCCATCAGCCACCACAGCTCCTAATATACCGAGCTCGTTCCCCTCTCCCCCGTCTAAGAAAACCCGAGATGCGTACCAGGCCCCGAAGCTTGAGCAAGTGCTTCATCACCAATAAAAAAGTCCAGATCCTCTGTTCCCCTCTTCGCGCTCAGATGACCCGTCGGCCCAGCACCTCCGGTAAGGTACGAAGGTTTCTGGGCAACAGCTGGACGTCCCGAGCCCCCTGAACCTCCACCTGCGGCGCCCTTCGTTGCGATCGCCGTGGGGAATACCCAAGAAGGAGAATCGTTCCCGGCGAAACCTGGGATTTAATGTATTAGATCGAAGCTGGTTGAGCTTTGGGTGGGTGTGATGTTACAAACCCAATTTCGAAAACCCCGTACCGCTGTTTTGCAAAAGCTGTTAGCAAGAAGTCGATGCTTCTCCGGAAGAGCAGTGGTGGGATAGGGAATGGATGAGCTTACTTGTCCATGACAACGGCGGGAGTTTGAGAAGCCATGGCGGAGGGAGGAAGTGCAATTTAGGGGGGATGAACTGTAGATAGTTGGCGTGGAATGGAGAGGAGATGAAATGTGGTGAGCTCCAGTTGCTTACTTGGTCTGGTAGTCTGGGAGCGGGGATGTCAGGTTGCTTGCGTGGGAGGCTTGAAACTTGGCTGGGCACACACAGCAGCATCTTGCTGGCTCACTCGGCCCGGCTACGGACCAGCAACGTCTCGCTCACGCTGCATCCTCGAACCATGCCGCCGTTGCCGCCAGACGAGAGGTCAATTGCGGAGCTGTTCCTATAAAGGATTGGAAACTATCGCCGGTTCGCCGCTTCATCATTGGACAGTAACATATCCATCAGCGCATTGGTTGGCGCATATCGCACGTGGAAACTGCCAATGTCGCGACGTGACGGTAGGTCGGAATGTCTTACTTATATGCTGAATGTTTTGTTGGCCAATTCACGCGCACGAATGCTGCACATTCTTCTGGATGTTCCACGGGGAGCAGTACCACGATTTCAGCCCCAAGCTTTCTTGCTGTCCAAACGCCTCGGGCTGCCGAGGCTATCAGCATGACGTTTTCCCGCAAATACCCATTAATCCGTTACACTAGGTGTACTCTAATCTTCCCCCACGATCTTGATCTTCCTCCTCCCGCCTGAACCTCCCCTACCTACCCCCCCGCCTTCCACCGCCGTTGCTGCTGCTCTCCGCCAGGGTTGCGCGCTTCTTTCAACAACTTGGGTTTTCCTCTCCAGTCATCATCTCCAGAGCTTCAGCCTGTTGGTTGGGAATGCCAGAAGCCTTAACCCTCAAAGGCCACGACCAGTCTTCAGTCGCCGCCGCCGCCTCGACCTCCCAGACTCCCGACAATGCCGCAACGATAACCTCTGCTTCTGCCCGGGGATCTTCGCCTCCCGCGGGGAAAACAAAACACAGTAAACAATCCCTCGACTACATGCTACGAAGCGGGCTCGCCGGAGGTGCCGCCGGATGCGCCGTAAGTGTTTCTCCACCGCCACCGCGCGCTCTTCTGCTTACCCATCCAGGCGAAAACTCTCATTGCGCCGCTAGACAGAGTAAAGATTTTGTTCCAGGCTTCAAACCCGCAGTTTATAAAATACACTGGAAGTTGGGCTGGGGTGTTAGCTGCGGTAAGGGATATCAGAAGGAATGACGGTGTGGTGGGACTCTTCCGTGGACACTCTGCGACGCTTCTGAGGATATTCCCATATGCCGCTATCAAATTCGTCGCATATGAGCAGATCCGGGCTATGTTGATTAGGAACCCTCAACAGGAACGGTCATGGGAGAGACGGTTCGCAGCAGGTTCTTTAGCAGGTACTACTTACACCACAACCGAGGTTTAGGTGGGGAATAAAAAGTAACGTGAATTAGGCGTGACATCAGTCTTCTGTACGTATCCACTCGAGATCGTTCGGGTTCGACTAGCCTTTGAAACGCGAAAGGACCACCGACTCGGGCTCCGGGAGTTATGTCGGAACATCTACCGCGAGCACCATACTTCATACCCTCTCCTCGGTGGATATTCTAATTTCTACCGCGGCTTTTCACCCACCGTCCTCGGAATGTTTCCCTACGCTGGAATATCCTTCCTGACTCACGACCTCGCGGGGGACTTTCTCCGGTCAAAGGAGTATGCACGGTCCTCCGAGAACCCCCAGAACAAAAAGAAGCCGGTGTTGAAAGCATGGGCGGAGCTAGCGAGTGGAGGGTTTGCGGGAATGGCGGGGCAGACGGCGAGTTATCCGTTGGAGGTGGTACGGAGACGGATGCAGGTGGGTGGGGCGATGGGGGATGTGAGGTTCCCCGGGATTGTGGAGACGGGAGCGAAGATTTGGAGAGAGAATGGAATACGGGGGTTTTTTGTGGGGTTGTCGATTGGGTATGCGAAGGTTGTGCCTATGGTTGCGTATGTTTCTCCTGATGGGTTTTTGGATGCGGATGCTGACGACGGGTGATGACAGGACGAGTTTCTTCGTTTACGAGAGGTGTAAACTGTACCTCGGCATATCATAGAACTGGGTGGGGTTTTTTTTATCGAAGGCATTAGAGAGGATACGTTTCTTGGGTTAACAAGGGTTTCTTAACATCACAAACGCGGTGTTTTTCTTTCTTTCTAGGTATATTCTATCTTATCTATCATACTTTGAACATATTTATGTGGAGGTCGGTTTCGGTGTGTGTTTTGTTTATATCACGGGATATCAGGTGTTTTGGTGGGGTTTTGTTTTTTTTCTTTTCTTTCTTTTCTACGTAGTAGATTTTCTTGGAAGAACGGTGATGAGCATGTCATGTAGATCTCACATGTTGTATGTCGATCTTTTTCACATGAAATTTTCTAAACTTCTAACTTTTGTTTGAATTCGAGTGATGGCAATTGCAAAGCTAAGCCGAGCTGTTATGGGTAATATTCGGCTAGGATTTATGGTCGCACAGAGACAAGAGACAGAGACAATTTGCAAATTCAGATGGATGGCAGAAGTTTGTTGAGGAACACACACACACAATTGTCGCCTGAACCTGCGGGCATGCATGCGGGGGTTTGCCATGTTGCACAGGGCCTAGGGGGGGAAACCGAACTGACTGACATGTGAAAATGCCGAGCCTCATATTTTTTTGCAAACGGAACGAAAACACATAATAAGCCGTTTCATCCATAATAATAATAATAATAAGCATGAGTTAAATTCTATTCCCCAATCCCAAACCCCAAATCCCAATTCCCAAATCGCGACAGAAAGGGCAGACAAAAAAAAAAAAAAGCATCTTCACGAAAGAGCGGTCGAGTGCCTACCGTGTGTGGGCTAGCTAGTAGCTACTATATACTACGGCCAGCCTTATGTGTATGTGCGACCGACCGACCGACCCTGAACGAAACGGGGTCACACTTACATACTTACCCATAGGACACCGTTTCCATCTCTCAGATCCTTGTTCGCGAATCTCACCTCTTCCACCAACCACCTCCCACCCTCCCTCCCTTCCTCTCTTATACTCCCCTTCCCCCTTCCCCCTTTCCCCCTTCTTCTCCTCCGCAAAAATGGACATGTCCACCCCAACCCCCCATCTCCAACGACCAATCCCTCGCCGACCCTTCGACCTCCCCACCGACGACCTCTCCCTCTCCCCCACTGACGATGCACCACCCACACGCACCCGCTCCACCGTCTCCCTCACCGCCTCAACATTATTCGGGATCTACTCTCACACCCTCGACGACACCACGCCGCTAATCACGCGCAACAACTCCTCCACCAACCTCACTCTCCCCGCTTCCCCTCCTCCTCCTCACCCGCGGCAGCAGCGTCAGGAACCGGCAGTCAATGTTCTAGCACGGGTTCTGTGCCTGTTCTTGTTTGGGCTTACCTACGGCGCGATGGTAACGCGTCTGCATGCGCGCTCGGCGGTGCTGGTGACGGTAGATGTGGGGGTGTGGTGGTGGGGAGGGGCGGCGGTGGTGGCCGGGTGTGTTTTGCCGCTGGTTGATGGGGAGGAAGAAGGTAGGGGAGGGGGGAAAGGAGGGTGGGAGTGGAGTTATGCGGTTGCCCTGAGGAGTGCGGGCGCGTTTGCCGGGATTGCTTATGCTATTGTATGTCTTTCCCTCTGCTACTTACACGATGACGACCAACCCCC